>JAJIBD010001116.1:0-406274 GCA_021461705.1 Cryptotis parvus | reverse complement strand
GGATGTGCACCACACCAAAGAAGAAAAAGGGCTGGCCTGGAGCCCTCACTGTCCCAAACCCCTCCCCGAGCGACCGGGCATGGCCATGGAAACCAGTAATATGGGCATGGCCAGGAGGGACCTGAAAACTGAGGTTTAACGCGTTTTTATTCGCGTCACCGTGATTCACAGTACTGCTCGGGCCATGCACACAGCCCCACGCCCTCCGCGCTTGGAGAGCTCAGTTCTGTTGGCCCGGTTCAGGTTCTGCCGCCTATTCCCTTCCTGGGCTTCTTATATGCCTATCGGAGGGAGGTAACCTGTGCCTGTCCCTCTCCTCCCAGCTGGCTTCACTCAGGCGACACTTTTCAGATCCACGTTGCGGCATATTGCATGATTGTGTCTTCGTGATGCGGACGCGCCACCGGTTGTGTATCCACGCCTCTGTTCCCGGGTGTTCCCGGATTCGGGCTGCCCGTGAAGGGCGCCGCCGCAGGAACAAAGCATCAGGTTTTGCCCCGTGGGCAGGCTCCGATGAAGGGGCCGGCGGGACTGGTCTTCCTGCTTGTCTCTGGACGCGAGTTCCTGCGTCTGCTTGCAAGTTGCAGGGCGGGGGGGGGTCACCAGCACCCTGAATTTCGAGGGGCACAGGGGCTCCCGTTTGAGAACTGGTCCCCCCATTTCCCCTCTCACTGGTTCTCCCCAGGAGATCAGCCCACCCCAGCGCCCTCTCATGGCTCTTTGGAGGTATCACACCCTCCTCGCTCTCATCCTCTTTTATTTATTTATTTTTTTTGTTAATTAAAAAAAAAATTGAATAATGGTGAGGTACACAGTTACAAGGTTGTCCACGACAGGCTTTAGTCATACAATGTTCCAACGCTTTCACCATTTCCCACCACCCTTGTCTCCAGTTTCCCTCCTGCCCTCCCTGGCCTCTAAAGCACACTCTCTCCTCTCTCTCTTCTCTCTCTCTCTCTCTCTCTCTCTCTCTCTCTCTCTCTCTCTCTCTCTCTCTCTCTCACCTTTTTGGGCATTATGGTTTTCACTACAGATACTGAAAGGTATGCTGATCCAAAGACAGACATGGGGCAGAGCTGCTACTGGCTCTCACTGTGCCCAGCCGCTCATGAGGTGCCTGGGAGGGATGGCAGGTTCTAGCCTTGGCCTGCCACCCCAGCAGAGCCTCCCAACAAGCCAGACGACCCCCCACTCCATGAGGACCTCCATTTTCCACATCCGGACTTCCCCTCGTCAGAACTCCACCCAGCAGACCAGCCTATCACAGCCCGGCTTGCGTGGCATCAAGCGGCCCGCTTGGTTCATCAATAAATGCTGGATTTTGAGATGACTACAAGAGTATGCTACCCGCACGGCAGAGCCTGGCAAGCTACCCATGTTGTATTTGATATGCCAGATACCAGTAACAATTATAGACCTCATTCCCATGACCTGATGGAATGATTTGAGGCTCTTTATGTTCCTGGAGCAAGCAGGTGCCCTTGGGCTCTACTTGCATGAGACAGGTCATATGGAGATGTTACTGGTGCCCGCTCGAGCAAATCGATGATGAATGGGAAGACAGTGAGACAGTGATAGTGATAGTGACTGAAAGGTATCATGTGTGTCCAAGTCCCTCCTTTCAGCACCCAGTTCGGTGTCCAGAGTGATCATTCCCAACCATCACTGTCACAGTGGTCCCTTCTGGGTCCTAACTGCCCCCACCTCCTGTGGCATGTTTCCAACTGTAAATCCTGACCCGCTTTTCTACTGCCCTTGGCATCAATCTCTTCCTATGTGATTTTTCACTTCTCACAAACGAGTGCAGTCGTTCTATACGTGTCCCTCTCCTCACTCATTGCACTCAGCATGAGAATCTCCATGTCCAATTTTTTTTGGTGGCTGCGTAGTATTCCTTTGTGTAGACGAGCTGTAGTTTCTTTATCCAGTTCTCTGTTCCTGGGCACCCGGGTTGTTTCTAGATTCTGGCTACTGTGAATAGTGCTGTGATGAGCTTTCAGCCTCTTTTATTAGCTGTCCACCCCAGACCCCGAGGCATGAGCTAGGACCCCAGAGTCCTCCCTTCTTTGCTGTTGACCTAAGTCGGAGGCCAAGCTCTGACCCACCAGAGATTTCTCCTTCAACTCTGATTTTCTTCTTAATGATGAGCCAGGCCCTTTGGGGCACTGCTGTATGTGAGGGTCAGAGATACTCCACGATGACAGTCTTGCCACGAGGCACTGCCACTTTCTGCCTGGGACACTGTGCCTTCTGGAGCTTGGGTGGGATGGGAACCCACCCAGGACTGAACTGTGGCTCCCACCCCCCTACCCACTCCTGTCCACTCGCTCCAGACAACACCCACCTCACTGCAGCTCGTCCTATCACCATCAACTCTGACCCTCCCCTCTAAGCTAAGGCCCTGGGTGATCTGAGCAGCCCTTTGCTTGCATCTCAGCAGTGGAGGCGCTCAGACAACCCTGGCCAGCCAGTCTGAGACCTTCCTGTCCAGACACATACACAGGAGAAGACGGACACTCTCCTCTGAAGGGAGAAAGGATATAAAATCTTCCAAGCGCAGAATTTCTTGCCAAGGTATTTTTTTAAAAAATGGAAGACAGCCAAGTCTAATAGGAAAATATGTCCGATCTGTTGATTTCATAGCTCGGCCTTGTCTGGTTCCATCACAGACTGTCTGGACAGGACAAATGTCCTCGTGACCCACGGCTCCGATGAGGTCATCTCTTCCCCCGTCCTGTCACTGTCTCTCTCTGCAGCAGCAGACTCCAGGTGGGGAGGAGCCACGAGGGTCTGACTGGAGCCTTGGGGAGAGGCGAGGGGCAGTCTCATAGCCTCTTCCATTTTCTTCCCATCCCTCCTTCCTTCCTTTCTTCCTACCTCAGAGCCTCTTCTGACATTTCACTTTTCTGTGTAACCCACTTGCTTAGCTTTTAGAAGCAAGCCTGGAAGCCCAATGATAAATGTTTGGGGCTTCTTGGTTTATAAAAACGCTTTTCAGGCCAAATCCCACTTGATCTTCACGATGAGCCTGGGAACTCAGCAAGGCTGGAGAGAGCCCCCTGCCCCCCTGGCTTCCAGTCCTTTTCTGAACAAGAAGCAGGATGAAGGACATTATGTGTGGAGAGGTCAGCGTTGGGTGTTGTGGACATGGCTGTCCAAGTATGCCAGCCCCAGGAGGAAGGGAAGCCAGAGGACGGGCGGTGGGCTCTGCCCACCAGAGAACAGAGAACAGTGGCAGTCCTGTTGCGGTGCTGTGTGTGCAGGCTGGTCCTTCATCTAGAGAGAGAGAGAGAGAGAGAGAGAGAGAGAGAGAGAGAGAGAGAGAGAGAGAGAGAGAGAGAAAAAAAGAAAGAAAGAAAAGAAAGAAAGAAAAGAAAGAAAGAAAGAAAGAAAGAAAGAAAGAAAGAAAGAAAGAAAGAAAGAAAGAAGAAAGAGAGAAAGAGAAAAAGGAAGAAAGAGAGAAAGAAAGGAAAGAAGAGAGAGAGATATGAAAAGAAGTAAAGAGCCGAGGAGGACAGACGTAAAGGGCCCGAGGCAGGACTGCAGGTCAGCGAGCTGGTGGGCAGGACAGGGCATCTTCCCGTGTCAGGAAAGGGCAGCACAGGGCTGGTCAGATGACTTGCGGGCAGCTCAGGGCCTTGGGGAGAAGAGTCACTCCTTACAGGCGGGACGTCTCCATGAGGACCATAGGATGCCCCAACGCAAAGCTCCACCAGCACCAAGGTCAGGACATTGGACACCAAAGGCCCAGAGAAAAGTTGGCCTTGAGACACAAGTGAACCTGGGGCTAGAGAGAAGGAGCTTGGGGATGCTGGTCGAGGCCAAGCCGGAGAAGGCCTGTCCAAGAGGACAGGGCCAGGGAAGATGAGAGAACGGGAGCAAGAGGGGAGCAGGCCACAGAGTCCGGGGCAGGGCCCCAAGGAGAGGTTCTTTGGCTGTGCCACCCCAAATTAAGCCTAGGGGTTCTGACTGGTGAGGAAAGGCAGAGCCCAGCGTGGGTGGGACACTGACCCCCTCTCAGTGTCTGGAGGCAGATTCACACTCAGGGCAGACACTGCCTGCGAGACGCCAACCCAGCAGCCCTCCCTGGAAGGCCTGTCACACGCTCCGGAGCAGCCCAGCCGACCGTGGCTCCTGGTCTGGGAGATAAACAGGTGCCAGGAAAGTCCTCTGTGGCCACGACCCAGCTTCCGTGGGCGCAGACAAAAGTAAGCCTGAGGTTTAACTGAACTGTCTTTATGTGACTCGCCATTAATTTTACGGGATTGCTGGAGCTTTTGAGATGAAAGATCAGGGCAGGGACCCCAGGGCTGTGATTCACGCTGGGGCGGAGTCAGCTCCACCCAACGTTCTTGCCCTCAAATCCCCCAGACTAACATTAAGAAGGGAGGGGGTCCTCTAGAAACACCCAGCCCCACCCGGGCTCCTCTATTTGTGACTTTGCTTCGTATCATCTCACCTGTGTTGGCTTGGGCTAGGCGGGATGTGCCAAATGGTTCAAAGGTCCCTCGCCTGCTGTCCCCTGGGGTGGTGGCTTGGGGGGTCACACCACTGCTCCCCTCATCTTACTCTCAGCCCTGGAGACACCTTCAAGCAAAGGGGCTCCCAGCCCCGGACAGCATCTCTACAAACTCTGATCTTTTCTTTTGCACTCTTGTGTGTGTGTGTGTGTGTGTGTGTGTGGGTGTGTGTGTGTGGGTGGCTGGCTAATATCTCCCCAACTCTACATGTAAGTCCCAGTACCTCAGAATGTGACTTTTGCACTTGGTCTTTACGGATGTGACGCACCCACCAGTGCCGGCGTTTCTTTCTGTCCACAGTCCTCCCTTTGGGCTCCAGATTCCCCACCTTTGTGCAGCCATGGCTGTGTGTGGGGCGTGTTCAGAAACTGCAGTGGTGGGTCTCTGGTCCGGAAGCTGACCCCGCACCTCTCAGGCTGTCCGCCAGCTGCCCACTCGGATCTCAGGACGGCTCAGATGTGCAGGTCCTGGTAACTTGCCCCGTCCCTGGGCTCCCACTTGCTCAGAGACTCTACTGGAACCTCTGCGTCGGCCCCTGTGCTGTTTGCTCGACACTAGCACACACTGCTGTACATTACAACTTATTTCTGTGTCTCTCTTCTGCCTAAGAATCCCAGTGAAATGGCAACTCAGAGTCCAGCATGGAGTCCATGCTTAAGGATATGTTGGGCCGACACATGAGTGCACGGAAGGGGAGAATGGGGAAACATGGATCTGTGGATCCGGTGAATAAACAGGTGATGGGCCACACACTAGCTGGAGGTGCGCATGTGGAGATGGACTATTGGCGCTGGATGAATCCATAGATATGTGTGTCTGCATGGAGATGGACAGAATAAACGAACAGATGGAGGGATGACATATTGATCCTGGATGGATGGGTGGCAGGATGAAGATATTGATACTGGATGAATACCCTGGTGGTGTGTGGATGGATGGAGAAGAGGAATAAATGGATGGAGGATGAATAAAAGGAGGCATACAGCGTGGGTGAGTGGGCGCCAAAGCTCATGATGAATTCTAACTGACCGCAAAGTGGGGCTTATGAATGATCGTTGTGGCCAATCACTGCTCCTGCAGCTGCCAAGAACAGGAGAGAGCTGTAGTTGGGCTGCAAAGTCCAGCTCCTGACTGCAGGCCAGCTCTCCCTCCTCCAGGCCAGCTCCCCTCCTCCAGGCAGCTCTCTCCTCCTCCAGGCAGCTCTCCCTCCTCCAGGTCGGCTCTCTCCCTCCTCCAGGCCGGCTCTCCCTCCTCCAGGCCGGCTCTCCCTCCCTCCAGGCCGGCTCTCCCTCCTCCAGGCAGCTCTCCCTCCTCCAGGCAGCTCTCCCTCCTCCAGGCCGGCTCACCCTCCTCCACACCAGTTCACCTTCTCCCAGCTCTGTCCTCATTAACAAGCAGCAGCTCTGGGGCCCAAGACCTTGGAGCTTCTGTGGTTAGAATGCAGGGCTCTCTGTCCTTTCGTGTTGGGTCAGTTACAGAAATGCAGATTAGTATAGGAAGTATATATGACAATGTTTTTGCTTCTAAAACCTACCCTTGAGTTTTTAAAACTAGCATTAATTTATTGTGTATGTTTATATATTTAGACACCATGATTTACAAAGTTGTTTATAATATAGTTGCTTCAGGTACTCAATATTCAATCTCCCTCCCAGTATGATCTTCCTTCCATCGATGTCCCCAGTCTCTCACCCCTGCTCCAAGCCTGCCTCCTTAGAGGCATCAAGGTTACTTCATATTCTTGTTATAACGAAATAGCAAATGGAATTTTCAACAAAAGTTAATTTGTATATTTCAAAAATAAAGAATGTAGGGATCTCCATAAATTAGATGGGAAAATGTTTTTTAAAGGCAATACAGAGATTTATTAGCAAAATGAGTTACTCCCCAGTGGCTATGAAGAAACTGATATTGGATGAATACATGGGTGGGTGTGTGGAAGGTGAAGAAGTGGATGGGAAGAAAGGGGGAGACAGAAAGTCTCTAAGTCAACGGGCAGGGATACAAGGCCTTCTTTGGCACCTGTAAAACAAAAACTATCCTCTCCCTTAAAAATATCACCCCACTCACCTCAGCACAGATTTCACAATATCCTTTGAGCAACTCTGAGAAGCCAGGGAGAGAAGACAGATTTTTTCAGGGAGGAGGGTTTTAGAAAGCTATGGAACAGCTGGGGGAAAAGAAAACTTTAGGAAGGTCATGTTCCACCCTCCCTCCCTCCTTCCCTTCTTTCCACCCTCCCTCATTCCCTCCCTCCCTCCCTCCCTCCCTCCCCTCTCTCCCTCCCTCCCTCTCTCCCTCCCTCCCTTCCTTCCTTCCTTCCTTCCTTCTTTCCTTCCTTCCTTCCTTCCTTTCTCCCCTCCTTCCTCCCTTCCTTCCTTCCTTCCTCCTCCCTCCCTCTCCCTCCCTCCTCCTTTCCTTCCTTCCTTCCTTCCTTCCTCCCTCCCTTCCTTCCTTTCTTCCTTCCTTCCTTCCTTCCTTCCTTCCTTCCTCTCTCCCTCCTTCCTCCCTCCCTTCCTTCCTTCTTCCTCCCTCCCTCCTTTCCTTCCTTCCTTCCTTCCTTCCTTCCTTCCTTCCTTCCTTCCTTCCTTCCTTCCTTCCTTCCTTCCTTCCTTCCTTCCTTCCTTCCCTCCTTCCTTCCCTCCTTCCGACCTTCCTTGCTTCCTTCCTGTCCTGGGTGGGAGTAATGATCTCCTGGGCAGTGAACTCCAGTGATGTCCACAGTACTTTGAACAGTTGACAAATCTCAGATGTGCTTGTATCACGCTGGAGCTGTCACCTAGCTGTTTGACTGTGTCACGGCAGGCAATACTTTTATTCAGGATGGATGGCTTTTGAAATGTATGTCTCTGGATTCTAAAGCTTAATTAAATGACATCAATTCTGGGAGAGAGTAATGGATGTGCTTCTCTTTACTGCATTAATAATACATGGGGCAAGAGTAATCCGTATCTAACAGTATCTAATAATGGCATAACATCAAAGTAGCATAACCGATACTGTATTCCTCTACCACAGCTTGGTAATGTTGGTTTCGTCACCCAAGACTAAGTGATTGTCCTCACTTGATAATGCCTGTCCTCTTGCCCCACCGCGCTCTATTCCACAGATGAATGACATCATCTGCTATTTGTTCTCCCTTTGACTTACTTTTGCTGAACATGAAACCCCCCAGTTCCATCCATGTTGCAATGAATTGCAAGATCCCGTCTTAAAGCTGCACAGAGATCCATTGTGTGCAAAGACCACAGTGCTTTAAAAAATCGCCTTCTGCCATTGGATACTTGTGTTGTTTCCATCTCCTGGCTATTATACTAAGCACTGTGATGAACACAGGTGTGCATATGTTTTCTCAACAGGATGGTTTTGTATTTTTTGGAACAGAAGTTAAGAAATAGAATCGCTGGGTCATAGGGAAGCTCTAGCTTGATTTTTTTTTAGAATCTCCCAGTTGTTTTCCATAGAGGTTCAAAGAGACAACATTTCCCACCAACAGTGAATGAGGGGGGTCCTTCTTCACCACATCCCACCAATAATGGTTATTTTAATTTTTTTCTATATCATTAAACGTTTCCCTGACTATAAGTGAAAAGAATTTTTTCAGTGTTTACTAGCCATCATCCTTTCCAGAGAAGTGTCTGTTCATTTCTGCCCAGTTTTAATAGTTTATGTATTCTTTTGTGTTTATATATCTTGGATATCAACTTTATATACATATCTTAGATATAAACCTTATATCTGATGGGTGATGTGCAAAGTTTGTCTCCTGTTCAGTCTTTTAATTTTAGCCCAAGTTTCCTTTTGTCACCCAGAAACTTTTCAGTCTGCTATAGTCTCATTTGTTTATTTTTATCTTTGCCAATGGAGTCAAATCCTTGAAGATACCTCTGTAGTCCGATAGAGGGAGCTCTGCCTTTGCCTCCTTAATGCATTTGATAGATTTCTGGCCTGATCTTGAGGTGTTTAACTCGCTTTGAGTTAAACATTTTTTCTGGCTCTGCACTCAGGAATCACTGCTGACTGTGCTCAGGGGACCATATGGAATGCCGGGATTGAACCCAGGCCACATGCAAGGCAAACACCCTACCCACTGTATTATCACTGTGACTTCTTTTGAGTTAATTTTTACAAATGTTTTGAGATACAGATAGTTTCTTTTCTTTTCATCTTCATCATCTCCTTCTTTCTTTTCTTTCTTTCTTTCTTTCTTTCTTTCTTTCTTTCTTTCTTTCTCTCTTTCTTTCTTTCTTTCTTTCTTTCTTTCTTTCTTTCTTTTCTTTTCTTTCTTTCTTTTCTTTCTTTCTTTCTTTCTTTCTTTCTTTTTCTTTCTTTCTTTCTTTCTTTCTTTCTTTCTTTCTTTCTTTCTTTCTTTCTTTCTTTCTTTCTTTCTTTCTTTCTCTTTCTTTCTCTCTTTCTTTCTTTCTTTCTTTCTTTCTTTCTTTCTTTCTTTCTTTCTTTCTTTCTTTCTTTTCTTTCTTTCTTTCTTTCTTTCTTTCTTTCTTTCTTTTCTTTCTTTCTTTCTTTCTTTCTTTCTTTCTTTCTTTCTTTCTTTCTTTGTATGTGGCTGTCCAGTTTCCCCATTACCATTTGTTGAAGAGATTTTCCTTGCTTCACTTCATGTACTCAGCTCCTTTGCCAGAGAGCAACTGTTCATATACTTGAGAGTTTATATCTGGAACATAAGTTCTATTCCATTGGCATGAGAGTCTTATCCCATTCAATTACCATAGCTTTATGCTATAATTTTAAAGCAGGAAATGCAATATCTCCCATTTCCCTCTTTTCCAAAAAATTTTTCAGGGATTTTTATGATTCCATACAAATTCTAGTATCATTTGTTCTAAATCTTAAAAGAATGTCATCGGTATTTTTGATGGATTACTTTGGTTCAATATAATACTTTAGACAAAACATTGCTTTAACAGTGTTGCTTCTTTCAACCCACAAGCACAGAATATTATTCCATTTTCTGGTGTCCTCACTATTTCTTTCAATAATGACTTGTAATTTTTAATATCTAAGTCTTTCACCATCTAAGTTGATTTCTAGGTACTTGATGTTTCTAGACACTATTTTAAATGAGGTTGTCTTTTAATTTCTTTCTCTTGTAGTTTATCACAGACATAGGGCAGAGCTGCTACTTGCTCTCCCTGTGCCCAGCCGCTCACAAGGCGCCCAGGAGGGATGGCGGGTTCTAGCCCTGGCCCGCCACCCCAGCAGAGCCTTGCAACAAGCCAGACGACCCCCACTCCATGAGGGTCTCCATTTTCCACATCCGGACTTCCCTCTCGTCAGAACTCCACCCAGCACACCAGCCTATTCAAGCCCGGCTCACGTGTTCACTTTCAGCAGCGCGGTTCATCAATAAATGCTGGATTTAGAGATGACTCCAAGAGTATGCTACCTGCACAGCAGAGCCTGGCAAGCTACCCATGTTGTTTTGATATGCCAAATACCAGTAACAATTATAGACCTCATTCTGGAATGGATTGAGGCTCTTTATATTCCTGGAGCAAGCAGATGCCCTTGGGCTCTACTAGCATGAGACAGGACATATGGAGATGTTACTGGGGCCCGCTCGAGCAAATCAATGATGAATGGGAAGACAGTAGTTTATCATTTGCATAAAGAACTTAATAATTTTTGTGTACTGTTTTTGTAGTCTGATACTTTTTCTGTGTTGTTTATAGTCTCTAAGAGTTTTCAGTGGAGTTTTTAGTGTCTCTCATGTATATTATAGCATCTGAAAACATACGCTGTCATCTGAAATCTAGCTTCCTTTAGAATTTGAATTCCTTTGATTTTATTTCACAATATTATTGCTGTGATGAGGACTCTCAAAGTATAGTAAATAATAGTGGCGACAGTGGTCATTCTTTTCTTGTGTCTGATTTTAGAGGGAAGGCGTTCAGCATTTCTGCAATTGAGTAGATGTTGGAGATGTTGGCTATAGGTCAGTGGCATATGATCACTTCAGATACATTCCCTCTATGCTCTTTATGTCCAGTGGTTTTACATGAATGAATATTGAAACTTTCTCTATATGAATATTGAAACAAAAATAATTGTTTTCTCTGCATCTTTTGATATCAACATATGATTTTTATCTTTTCTTTTATTGATATGTATATTTCATTGATCTGTGTATAATGAGTTATCCTTACACCCTCTGGGCTAAATGTCACCTGATTGTGGTATAGGATACTTTTGCTATATTTTTTGGGTTTGGCTAGTTGAGATTTTGTCAATTTTGTTAACCAGGTGTATTGTCCTAGAAATTTTAATATAATATCTCTCTCTGCTTTGGGTATTAGAGTAGTATTGGCTTAATAGAAGCTATTAGTAATCAGAGATTACTAATTCTCTGATATTTTGGAAGATCTTGAGGAGTATAGATAATAAATCTTTGAAAGTTTGGTAGAACTTATTATTTTCTTCATTTTACTGTGGTGCCCAGATGCATTGGCAGGTGGCAGATAGGAGACAGGCTTGTCTACACCCAGGGCTCTGCCCCGTGGGCCCTGGATGGTTGATTGCCTGACATAGAAAAAGACTGGGTCCCCTGGGATGAACCCAAAGCCACGACAGAGCCTGGCAAGCTACCCGTGGTGTATTCAATATGCCCAAAACAGTAACAATAAGGGACCTCATTCCTAACGAATGGAGATATTACTGGTGCCCACTCGAGCAGATTGATGAATAATGGGAAGACAAGTGATACAAGTGATACTTATTTTAGAATTCTTTGCTGTACTTTTCTACTTTTTCAAGTAGTGAGGTTAGGATATTATTGAAGGGCGCTTTTTTGTTTGTCTGTTTACTTCCTGCTGTAAGCTTGTGTTGCTGTGAGCTGCCCCTTAGTGCTGCCTTTGCTGTGTTACATAGGTTCTGATAGTCTGTGTCTTCATGTTAATTCACTCTGAGGAAACTTTTAATTTATTCTAGAGTCAGGGGCGCTGTCTCATTTTGCCATGGCATCGAAAATCAGATGGACTGGACATGTAATGCGATTTGGAGGCGACTGCTCTACTAGAGCAGTTACCGACTGGATCCCACGGGATGTCAAAAGATCACATGGCCACCCACCTACAAGATGGTCAGACTTCTTCGTCAAGACCCTGAATGAACTGCTTAGCTTCGTATTCCTGAAGCAAGCAGATGCCATTGGGTTACAGGTGATAGGGTCAAAAGGAAATGTTACTGGTGCCTGCTTGAGCAAATTGATGAATAATAATATTATTATTAATAATAACTGATGAATAAGTTGTCAAGTGATCAAGTGATCAAGTGATTTCCTCCTTGACTCCTAAACTTTGTTGTTTAACAGAATCTTATTCAGGTTCCAGATGTTTAGTGTTTATTTTATTTTAATAGTTTATTAACATACATGGCTGTTGATGATCCGGGCTGTGATAGTCAGCAGTTTTTTTTTCAATCCGACCCAGGCATGCTGAACCAGAGACTCTCAGATATGGGACAGAGCTGCTACTTGCTCTCCTGTGCCCAGATGCTCATGAGGAGCCCGGGAGGCATGGCGGGTTCTAGCCCTGGCCCGCCACCCCAGCAGAGCCTCACAACATGCCAGACCACCCTCCCCTACTCCATGGGACCCGCCATTTTCCACATCCGGACTTCCCTCTCATCACAACTCCACCCAGCAGACCAGATTATCACAGCCCGGCTCGTGCGGCGCTAGCGGCCATGCGTTTCATCAATAAATGCTTTATTTAGAGGTGACTACAACAGTATGCCACCCGCACGGCAAGCCTGGCAAGCTGCTCGTGTAGTATTTGATATGCCAAATACCAGTAACATTTATATTAGGTCAGTCCGTGACCTAATATAATGGTTTGAGGCTCTTTATGTTCCTGGAGCAAGCGGATGCCTTTGGGTTCTACTAGCATGAGACAGGACATATGGAGATATTACTGGTGCCCGCTCTAGCAAATAGATGATTAACGGGAAGATAGTGATAGTGATAGTGATTAACATACATAATAATAATTTACTATTTCATTAACATACATAATAATGATTAACATTATTAACATCCATTAACTTCTGTCTTTGTGGCACTGAGTTCTGAAAAGAGACTTGATAGCGTTTTTATGTTTAGGACTTAATGGACACTTGAGTCATTCCCAAGCATGTAATGTCCCCTGGTAAATGGTCCATCTATGGGATAATTGTGTGAATTGTCTGTTGTGGGGTGGAGAGTCAAGTACATGTCTACTACCCCAGTTCCTCCAATTCCCCATTTAGGGCTACTGTTTCCCATTGATGGTCTGTTGGGTTGTTCAATGGTGAGAGTGAAGTGTTGCATCATTTATCATCAGGAGAAATGCTAATCTAAACAACAGTGAGTTATCTCACAACAGCAAAACTGGCACACATCAGAAAGAGCAAAATACAGCAGTGTTGGGGAACATTGACACAATGGTGGAGGGAGGTGGAGGATGTAGTGGAGAGGGTGGTGCTGGAATTTTTATGTATGAAACCATACTAATGTCAGTTTTGTAAACTATGATTTTTAAAATAAATTTTAAAAGGGGGAGAGTGTTCATCTATCTTGTTACTGTGGATGCATCACCTGAGGTCTCTTAGCAATTGCTTTATACACTTTATTGCTTTGTTATTTGCTGTGTACACATTGCTGAGTTAAATTCTCTTAATTTATTCATCCCTTAACCGCTATGTTATATGTACCCTAAGTTCATATTGTTTCCTTTAGTTTGAATGCTATTTGGTCTGATACAAGTAGGCTATCTCTACTATTTTTTTCTTAGTTTACCATTAGTCTATATGATTTTTTTTCTAACTCTTTCATTATGAGCCTATGTTTATTTGAGAGTTCAAGTGCATCTCTCATAAGAAGCAGAAAACTGAATTTTGCTTGATCTGTCCAACCACTTCGGTGCCTTTCGATAATTCCATCCATTGAAATTGATAGAAATTGTTGATATGAAGAAATATATTGCCATTTATCTATGAGAATGTCTATTGCTTTTGATGTTTGATATTTGCTTTTTATATGTTGCCATTAAGTGTCCTAGTAGACGCTTAATAGCACCAAGCTGGTTCAGAAGCAACAGATGCTTGTGTATTTTTTCTCACTTCTTGAAACCTGAGTAAAGCCTTTTATGGTGGAGGGTTCTTGGTTGGGGCTTTTTTCCACATAGTACTTTGAATAAGTGACCTTCTTCTTTTCTTACCTGTAGAGTTTCATTTGTTCTTTGAAAGGACAAAAGAACCTCCGACTCTGGGCACATGTCTTTGGCTCCACCATTCTCCCTGCATTAACATATGCCTCAGAGACCTGTGCCCTATGAAAGCAGAATAGACTACTATTCGGGTCTCCCAAAGAGGAATCGAAAGAGCTATGCTTGGAATATCACGCCTCACTCAAGTGAGAGAAGGAATCGGAGTTCTGACCTCTGTCAACGATTGAGAGTCAGGGACTCTGTCTCATTAGCCGAGGCATCGAATTATTACATGGGCTGGACATGTAATGTGACTTGGAGATGCTGGACTAGAGCCATTACTGGCTGGATCCCACAGGATGTCAAAAGATCAGTGGTCGCCCACCTACAAGCTGATCAGACTCTTCGTCAAGACCCTGAAGCGAACGGGTTGAGGCTCTTCGTATTCCTGGAGCAAGCAGATGCCATTGGGCTACACTGGCACGTGACAGGGACAAATAGAAACGTTACTGGTACCCGCTCAAGCAAATCAACCAATAACAGGATGTCAAGTGATCAAGAGTTTCAATTGAGAAATCTGGCGTTAATCTTGTTTTCCAGCTTGTGTTTAAGTTCTTGCTCTTTTTCTTAATGCCTGAGAGTTTTTCTAAGTCCTTGTTCCTACATTCTTGAACACAAAGTGTCCTGGTGTTGTCCTGTTTGGGTTTATTTGCTCTGATTCTCTCTGGGCCTTCTGGGTCAGTCCACAAGTCGGTTCACTTAGACTGGAAAAGGTCATGGGCATCATTTGTTTGAGTAACTTTTCTTTCCTTTTCCCTCTTGTCTCTCCTGAAATCTCTATGATTCTGTAGTTTCTTTCCCTCTTATATTGTCAACTCTGTCTTTGCATTCTCTCCATATTTTTCTCCTGAGTTTTCGCAGGGGTTGGGTTATACCCAGAAATTCTCAAGGGTTACTCCTAGCTCTGCATTCAGGAAGTACTGGAGATGCTGGGGTACCTTACGGGATAGGCTCTGTGCACGGATATTAGCTACAACCAATATTGTTGCTCTGCCCTAGACTTCATTTTCACTTGACTAAATTCCTTCATCTTTTTCATCAGATTCTCTTCAAGCCTATTGATTCTCTGTCTTATTCATTTTCTCAGATCATTTAACATAGACAGTATTTCAGTTCAGAAATCTTTAGCAATGTAGGAAGATCAGATGCAGTTGATTCCTGGACTTTTGTTGCTTTCCATTGATGCGGTTAAATTTCTTCTTTATAAATTGCTCCTGGTGCTCTGGGGAATAAAGTATGGTGGTTAAGGCTGCCCCCCAAGTAGCAGTTTAGCACTTCCCTACATTAGCAGGGTGGGGTGAGGCCACTAGTGTTTCTGACCCAGATGGTCTAGGGTCCCACCCAGCGACTGGTCAGAGGCCCCACAGGGTCTACCTGCAGAGGGATGAGGTGCAGGTTCTCTGGCGATGCCGGGGCCAGTTTCCTCTTTTTAAAAGTCCTGTGTCTCCTGGACAACTGAGCATTTGAGTGACTGTTTCTCTCCTCCTGCACTGCTGTGGAGGTCCTCTCTGCTCTCAAGAGCCCGAAAGGAGCAGCAGCCCCAGCTTGGAACTGACAAATTGATGGAAAAGGGCTGCAGCTTAGCCAAAGTGGCACCTTAGTCAGCAGTGGAGGAAGCCAAGAAACGACCCAACTGAGACTAATAATCCTCTTGAAGATGAAAGCATGGCTGGCCACGGATGCCCCGGAGAATGGGGGTGGAGCCAGGGCTACAACAAAACAAGGAGAAAGCAGAGCTATGCCCACACTGGCAGAGGGGAGAGGATTCTCTTAAGCGGCTAAGGTGGGAGGTAGTTGGTCTGGAGAGAGCAGACAGACCTTGGGGGGCATCAGGGAGAGGGATCCCACCTGGTTTCCCACTTGTCAACCTGCATTTTGTTTGTTTGAGGGCTACACTCTGCTGTGCTCAGGAATATCAGGAATACTCCCGGCTCAGTACATGGGGGGCCCTCCCAGGAGTGCTCTGAGGACCAAGTGCCAGCACTGAACCTGGCCTCCTGCATGCAGAGCAGGTGCTCAGCCTATTACACTTAGTGACCTCTGGCTTAGTGACTAGTATTGGCCCTTTAAGGATTAGAGAGTCTGAGGAGTCAGAACCAAGACACCGACAAGGACTCAGATGAAGTAATCTGGCCAATCAAGTGAGGCCACAATGAACAAGCTCCTCCCACTGGCACGGACCTCCAATCAGCTTGCAAAGTTCCCACTTATCTGTGAGAGAGAGGCAAGCCGGGACAATGTGGACATGGAACAAAGAGTAAAGGATACTGGGGAAAAACTATGGAAGAACAAGAAAACTCTCTCTCTCTCTCTCTCTCTCTCTCTCTCTGTAGCCTTAGTGCTATTAAGAGAACCAAAATGTTTATACTCAGCCAATAGAATTCTACCTTCACCAGAATCCTTCCCATCAGAGCTAATGAGGAGAGTTGTATGTCTTCCTATTCCTATCAACCTACCTCATGGTTTCTCATTGTTTTAAGAGTGGGGGCTGGTAGGACGGGGGTATTTAGAAAACCTGGAAATAAAATTCACAGGCTCATGAAAACTCAACAGAAAGTGGGAAAACAAGGAGATTTCAAAAAAAGAGGGCATGAAGGCAACAACACTGGAAATAAACTAGAAAAAAAATCTAAAAAAAGCAAAAAGAAAATAATCAGAAGGAAGTTCCAGAGAGAGAGAGAGAGAGAGAGAGAGAGAGAGAGAGAGGGGAGGCATGGACATTGAGGAAGGCTGACTGGTCACCTCCAGCTGAACCTGGGAAGGTTCAGCTGAGATAAGGGCCACACTAGAACCCAACATGTCCTGTTAAGATTCTAGGCTGCAGGGACCAGAGAGTCAAAGTGAAGAGAGAAAAGTATGACAGAGTCAAATGCCCAGTGTCTTAGCAGCATTGTAGAAAGCCAGGAGCTGACGAAGAAACACCTTCCTGACTGCGGAGAAGTGATTTCTAGGATGGAAACACATAATCATTGAACTATCACTTGTTTTTTTTTGCTTGACTCAAGGGGGTTTTCCTCCTAATGTGGCGGTCCAAGATGGCCCCCTAGACCTTTGTTTCTTGGGCTCCTCTCCCAGAGTGTTTAGTGAAACCTCCCATGGCATCAGGACTGGACTGTGCCAATTAATGGTGAAATCCAGGATGTGTCTCTTCTGAGGCTGAGTCATGGAACATGTTGTAGCTTGTGCTGGTTCTTCTTGGATCACTCAACTTGGGGGATGCCTGTGGCCCTGTCAGGACACTGGTGCAGTCCTGAGAGAGGCCTTGAGAGAAATTCTGCCGAAACCTACACAGATCTGAGGCTTCCACAGCAGCCATGTGAGGGCGCCATCTTGGCCAAGGCTCTTCTGAGAAGGCAGCCTCCAGGGGCCCACATTTCCAGCTGACAGCTTTACTGTCCCTCATGAAAGACCTTGACCTAGACTCACTTATCTCCCCTGAAAAACAGGAAACACGTGAGGTAATTCCCAGTTGCTTTAAGGTGCCAAGTTCTGAGGTAAATTACGTGTGTGTGCAGTAAGAGCATAGAATTGGGACTCCTAAAACCATGAAAATACCAAATCCTATAGATATTGTGTTTTTCCCCTCTCCCCTAGGCACCTGTGTGTGTCCATAAGTTAAATTTATAAACTTTATATTAAAGAGTCGCAAGAACAATGAAGACAATGAGAGTGAGTGCGGAATGTGTTTTCTTTCAAAGCATCTCCTGGCTCCAGATCTTTCCAGTGTGGTTTACTGTGAGGCCAGACTCCATGGGCAGCAGGTCTGTAGACACCGTGGACGACTGCTCAGAGACATGAGATGTGCATAAATACTTTGGTATAAGCAATATTCTCACACGTGAGGACATGGCTACCACATCTACTGAGACACCTAGGACGTCACTGTATTGTCATTTATGTTATTTGTGGATATTTCCACATCCGGACTTCCCTCTCGTCACAACTCCACCCAGCAGACCAGACTATCACAGCCCGGATCATCGACAGCCACCCTGCAGCAGTTTTGTTTCAATCCGGCCCAGGTATGCTGAACCAGAGACTCTCAGACATGGGGCAGAGCTGCTACTTACTCTCCCTGTGCCCAGCTGCTCATGAGGCGCCCGGGAGGCATGATGGGTTCTAGCCCTGGCCTGCCACCTGGCAGAGCCTCACAACAAGCCAGACCACCCTCCCCTACTCCATGGGGCCCGCCATTTTCCACATCCGGACTTCCCTCTCATCACAGCTCCACCCAGCAGATCACACTATCACAGCCCGGCTCGCGTGGCTGCTAGCAGCCACGCGGTTCATCAATTAACGCTTTTATTTAGAGGTGACTACAACAGTATGCCACCCGCATGGCAAGCCTGGCTAGCTGCTCGTGTAGTATTTGATATGCCAAATACCAGTAACATTTATATTAGGTCATTCCCGTAACCTAATATAATGGTTTGAGGCTCTTTATGTTGCTGGAGCAAGCGGATGCCTTTGGGTTCTAGTAGCATGAGACAGGACATATGGAGATATTACTGGTGCCCGCTCTAGCAAATAGATGATTAACGGGAAGATAGTGATAGTGATAGTGATGGTGATAGTGATAGTGATAGTGATAGTTATTTGTGTACATTTGTCTGAGGCATTGTCTCACACCAGGGATCCTTGGTTGTTGCTCCACTCACATTTCTATCAAATCTATCTTCTGTTTGTCTTTGAGACACTGTATAACATCACAAGGTTTGTCTTTTCAGCTTTCAATAAAGGTAGATTTTTTTTTTATATTAAAGGAGCCCTGTCCCTCAAGGTGTTGCAGGTGTGGCTGCAGTGCCCGGCTGCATGGGTAGGTGGCAAACAGGAGACAGGCTTGTCTACACACAGGGCTCTGCCCCTGTGGGCCCTGGATGGTTGATGATCTGACATAGAAAGACTGAGCCCCCTTGGGATGAACCCAGAGCAACAGCAGAGTCTGGCAAGCTACCCATGTATTGTGTATTCGGTATGCCCAAAACAGTAACAATAATGGGCCTCATTCCCAATGAATGGAGGCGTTACTGGTGCCTGCTTGAAAAAAAATCAATGAACAACAGGAAGACAAGTGATACAAGTGGTACAAGTGATTGTCGCACACCATTGTGGAGGCAGGCAAGTCCTAAGATTTGGGGGTGAGTTGGGAAGCCAGTGGACTCTGAGTCACGGAGGATGTCATGAAGATGGATTATTTCCACTCTGGCTCTGAAGGCAGGAAGAGACAAACATGCCTGCTCGCATGTGCACTGTGCCCTGGGCGGTCTGGACTCCATCCCCGCAGCTAAGTCTACCTTGTGCTGGCTGTCCCTGCACTGTTGCTCTGTCTGTGAGCAAACCCACTGCATCCTTAATCCTCTGACAACTCCTGCCACAACTCTCATGACCTCAGACCCCAGTGAGGGACCAGGGAACTCTCTACCCGCAGAGGCAGCATCCTTAACTGCAGAAGGCCCCTGGGTCACTCTTTTTCCCTCAGTGAGGATGAATTGGCCCCAAGTAATTATGGACACTCCCTTTCTGCCAACTGAACTATAACACCTTTGTGAGAGCCAGCTTGCATGGTCGGCTAATCCAGCAGCCCGTGGGTGTTGGCACAAGCCCCAGTTCTTCCCATTCCTGAGGATGGGAGGGAGGGGTGTGGGGATAACCCTGTCTGGTCCTAAAGCTTCTGCCTCTATTCACTATCTGGAAAGAGGCAAACAAGAGCTGAGAGGCCAAACAGGTCAAGCTTGGCTCAGAATTGGTTCTGTACTTGGCAGCAGCAGGAATGTGAGCTCCAAGAGGTCAAACAATGTGCTCAAGATGACGCAGCGAGGCTGAGCCTTTGTTTAGAACCACATCTGGAGGTGCTCAGGGCTCACTGCTGGTTCTGCACTGAGGGATCATCCCTGGTGGGGCTCGGGGACCGTACATGGTGCTAGGTATCCAACCTGGGTCTGCTGCTTGCAAGGCAAGCACCCCACCACTGTCCTATTGCTCTCGTCTCCTTGCAGGGTGAAGCCATACCCCATTTCCTACTTGCTCGTCCTGCAACAATTCTTCTGTGCTTCTCATTTGGAAGGAACAAGTCTCAGACTTCTCTGAGATGCCTCTTGAACCCCAGGACCAGGGGTCAGCGCTACCTCATCTGGACAAGCTCCCTCCAGCTCCTGCCCTCTTTTGTGCCTGATCATCCAGCAGGCTCCAAGAAGCCCTGTAGAAATTTAACTATAAACTGAGCAGCAAGTCAGTGCTGAGGCGTGGCTCCTGCTAGATGCTGTTTGATGTATAACAGCCCTGAGATTATATAAGAAAATAGCCAAGCACACCTTTCTTTGGAGCTGCAAAAGGAAGTATTTCAGAGTGGAATCTGCCAAAGACCAAGTTTGCAATTTGTTTTCAAGTACTCCGGGAACAATGAGGCTGGGTGTGTACTGGATGTGGCGCTTTCCTGAGGGCTGTGGAATGTGTTGACGCGCACCTGGAAGGGATCTTTCTCTCTGCTTTCAAATACTTGAAAACTTTATGCTAACAATGAAGAAAAGAAATGAACAAGACATTTCTGCAAAACTCACACAGTCTCCTTCCAGGGAAGTGCCTGAGGTTCTGTGGAGTTAGTCAGGGGAAACAGAGTGGCTGAAAATAGCCCAGAGATTGATTTCGTGTCTCCACATGACATCGTTGGTCATTTATCATCTTAGCTCGAGCATTTACTGCTTGTTCTCTCGCTGTCCTGTGTGGAGCTGGTTTCCAGGGAACACTCCATGCCCTTTGAGTGTTTCCTCCAGCTTCAGATAGTGACCCATTACCTCCTGCCTGCCCCCCACTGTTGGCCTCAGTTTCCCCAGAAAACTTCAGCTCCAAGGATTCTGGCTTTGACTTCCTGTTAGTTTTCTTGCCAGGATCTAATGGAATCCTGGAACTGAAAAAGTGTGTGTGTGTGCGTGCGTGTGTGTGTGTTTAAACAAGACTTTGTTTTCTGATTCAGAAGTGAGATGTGTTCGTTCTATGCAGGCTATTTAGAAACAAAGACAATGAAAAGAAAATCACTTGTATCACTTGTCTTCCCATTCATTGATTTGCTCAAGCGGGCACCAGTAACATCTCCATATGTCCCTGTTGCGTGCTAGTGCAGCCCAAGGGCATCTGCTTGCTCCAGGAACATGAAGAGCCTCAAACCATTCGTTCAGGTCATGGCAATGAGGCCTATAATTACTGTTTTGGCATATCAAATATGATACCGGTAGTTTGCCAGGCTCTGCTGTGCGGGTGGGATACTCTCAGTAGTAGGTAGGCTCTCAGTTCGTGCATCAGTTTACTGATTACTGTGCGGCCACAAAGCAGCCACGCAACAGGGAGAGATGGGCTTTTCTCTTGGGTGGAGCTCTGATGAGCTGTGGAGTCGGATGTTGAAAATGGCTACCTTCATGGTGCGGGGATCCTCAGGCTTCTTGCAAGGCTCTATTGGGATGATGGGCCAGGGTTAGGAACCCATCTTCCCTCCTAGGCGCCCCATGATCAGCTGAGCACAGGGAGAGCCGGTAGCAGCTATTTTCTATGAAAAGAAAATAGAAACTATTAACCATGCCCTCTCCTCAACATATAACTACTGTTATTAGTTTTGTGTCTTATCTTAGAGTTTTTTCTTACCTGGTGCATTTTTAAAATCAATTTACAAAAGGCAGATGTAAATTACATAGGATTATATTTTTACCAATGAGAGAGTCCCTTGGTATATCAGTGCAAATTCTTCCATGATACTATTTTACACTGGATACTTGCTTTAGGTCTATTCTGTGACCATGCTCTATTTTATTTAACCAGTTCCATTGGGTCCCTAGGGCTTCCCTAACAAAGTGCTCAGTGCAGGATAGCATAAGACAAAGAAAGTGCATTTTTCTTTTTTTTATTATACCACTGTGAGATATATAATTGCAAAGATGTTCATGTTTGGGTTTCAGTCATACAGTGTTCCAATACCTATCCCTCCACCAGTGCCCACTTCCCACCACCAATGTCCCCTGATTCCCTCCCCTCTTAAAGCCTGCCTCTATGGAAGGCACTTTTGCCTCTCTCTCTCTCTTTCTCTTTCTCTCTCCCCCTCTCTCTGTATCTCTCTCTTCCTTCTCTTACACATTGTGGCTTGCAATACATACATTTAGAGGTTATCATGCATATCCCTTTGCCTATATTCAATGCTCAGTTCTAGGTTGATACCATTTCCAGCAATTATTAGCACACTCCGCTT
Organism: Cryptotis parvus; assembly: GCA_021461705.1. Lineage (NCBI taxonomy): Eukaryota > Metazoa > Chordata > Mammalia > Eulipotyphla > Soricidae > Cryptotis > Cryptotis parvus. The sequence continues at coordinate 384,264 of JAJIBD010001116.1, read as the reverse complement.
CACTGATGACATCGTTCTAATAACACCAAACATTAGCCAAGCGGCACAAATGCTGACTGACTTCAACTGAGAATGTGGAAAGATAGGTCTACAGCTGAATCTAAAAGAAAACTATGTTTATGAAAAATGAACTAGTTCCAGAGGCCCCATTCACTCTCAATGGAACAAACATCTCTGAATGCAGCAGCTATGTGTACCTAGGTTGAGAAGTCAACATGATGAACGACCTGAAACCTGAGCTGCGCAGGAGGAAGAGAGGCGGCATGGAATGCCTTCAAAAGCATCGAAGAAATAGCTAAAAGGACAAAAGAACCTCCGGCTCTGGGCACATCTCTTTGACTCCACCATTCTCCTTGCATTAACATAGGCCTCAGAGACCTGGGCCCTTCAAAAGCAGGATGAGAATGCTATTCAGGTCTCTAAGAGAGGAATCGAAAGAGCTATGCTTGGAATATCATGCCTCACTCAAGTGAGAGAAGGAATCTGGAGTTCCAACCTCCGTAGCTATTCCAGAATCAGGGATGCTGTCTCGTTTGCCAAGGCATCGAAAATCAGATGGGCTGGACATGTAATGCGATTTGGAGATGACCGCTGGACTAGAGCCCTTACCGACTGGATCCCACAGGATGTCAAAAGATCACGTGGCCGCCCACCTACAAGATGGTCAGACTTCCTTGTCAAGACCCTGAAGGAATGGTTTGAGGCTCTTCATATTCCTGAATCAACCAGATGCCATTGGGCTACATTGGCACAAGATAGGGTCCAATGGAAATGTTACTGGCACCGCTTTCGAGCAAATCGATGAATAACAGGATTCAAGTGATCAAGTGATCAAGTGATTAGCACACTGTTCCCTTCCTTGTCTTACCTAACCTCTGACTCCCACACACCTAGATTTCACCCACTGACAAGACCTCCTGTTTCATGTTTTGCCTGGCCTTGGATATTGGTATCATACTATTTTTTATATCCTGCAAATAAATGCAGTCATTCTATATCTGTCCTTTTCCTTCTGGCTAATTTCACTCAGCACGAGCCTCTTTATGTCCATCCATTTATAGGCAAATTTCATGACTTCGTTTTTTCCTAACAGCTGCATAGTATTCTACATGAGCTGTACGACAGTTTCTTAATCCAGTTGTCTGTTCTTGGGCACTCTGGTTGTTTCCAGATTTGACTATTGTGAATAGTGCTGCTATGAACATAGAAGTGCCGGATGGTGTTTCCGCTGTGTGTTTTTGGCCTATCAGGGTATATTCCCAGGAGTGGTATAGCTGGGTCAAATGGGAGCTCAATTTCTAGTTTTTGGAGGATGTCCATATTGTTTTCCAAAAAGATTGTACCAGTCCACATTCCCACCAACAGTGGATGAGAGTCCCTTTCTCCCTCGCCTCCACACCAGCACTTGTTGTTCTTGCTCTTTTGGGCGTGTGCCAGTCTCTGTGGTGGGAGATGATATCTCATTGTTGTTTTGATTTGCATCTCTCTGATTAGTGATGATGAGCATTTTTTCATATGCCGTTTGGCCATTCGAATTTCTTTCTTGTTGAAGTTTCTGTTTTCTTTTCTCCATTTTTTGATGGGGTTAGCTGTTTTCTTCTTGTAAAGTTCTACCAGTGCCTGATATATCCTGATATTAACCCCTTATCAGATGTGTATTGGGTGAATATTCTTTCCCACTCTGTGGATTGTCTTTGTATCTTGGCCACCGTTTCTTTTGAGGTGAGGAAGCCTTTTAGTTTCATGTAGTTCCATATATTTATCATTGCTTCCAATTGCTTTGTTAGTGATGTTTCATATTTGAAGATGCCTTTAGCTTCAATGTTGTGGAGGGTTTTTCCTATATTTCTTCAACACACTTTATGAATTCAGGTCTGATATTGAGATCTTTGATCCATTTTGTTCTCACTTTTGTGCAAGGTGTTAAACAGAGGTCCAAATTCATTTTTATACGTAGCTGCTCAGTTTTCCCAGCATCACTTGTTGAAGAGGCTTTCCTTGCTCCATTTCATACTTTTTGCTCCTTTATTAAAGATTACATGATCTTGTATTTGAGGACATGTGTCAGGATATTCAACTCTATTCCATAGGTCCACAGGTCTGGTTTTACTCCAATACCATGCTGTTTTAATTACTACCGCTTTGTAGTACAGTTTGAGGTTGGGAAAGGTGATGCCTCCTATCTTCTTTTTCCCAAGCATTGCTTTAGCTGTTTGTGGGGGTTTATTATTCCATACAAAATTCAGGAGTGTTTGGTCAATTTCTTTGAAGAATATCATAGGTATTCTTAAAGGGACCACATTGAATCTGTGTAAGGCTCTAGGTTGCTGGCCAGCTTTGGTATCCTTTGACCCTGCCAGCCTGCACTCCCCTCTCTGCCTCTGTAGTCACGGGCTATTTTCCCCCATGAAACTGTATTTCTCTGCTCCTTTTCCTGTGTCATAAAAATCCACAGGGAACAGCTGAGTAGAGAAATAGGACTTCACTGGGAAGAAGAAAACCTTTAAGTTGAAGGGGCGAGGTTGCCTGTAGAACAAGCTTCCAAAAGAGGAAGTTGCCAAGCAGAGTTAGTTAGCCTAATAGTCCATGTACATTTGGAGTTTTACAGGGGAAAAGTGTGAGTATTTATGAGGGGAAATGGGGCATGCACTGTTGAGGAGTGGACAGTGAGCCCCTATCACAGGTACAGAAAATAGCAGAGAAATGTTGTCTGGAAAATGTGTGTTTCTGTGGAGCAGAGGAATTATGCAGCTAATTATGTGGGCAAGGAGGGTTCTGTTGGGTGGTCTCTGACCAGTCCCTCCAAGGGCCTGCAGTTAATGATTTCTGTTTGGTCTAATCGAAACCAGAAGAATGTCTCCTAGGGAGGAGTTGTTCACCTTGTCCAAACTATCAGTGCCTGACCAGTGAATTACTTTTTTTTAATCCTAGGGAGTCCACCTCAGTTTTGATGAAGGGAAGGAGGTTCAGGGCTGTACAATATCCTCATTGTGTTATATTTGTAAGAACACAGTTATATTAGACTAAGGGTCTTCACTACTCAGCATGGTCTCGTCTTACTTGCTACCTGCAACATACATGGCACTGATTCCAAATAAGTTCATATTCTGAGTTCACACATATTTTTTGGGATAGATCTATCAAGCCAAAATACAATAATGGGCTTTTAACTTGTTCATGGTTTTAGTTTTTGCTATTAATAATATAATAAAGTTTGAACACAAAAATATCACTTCCCATTGTGTGTGTATGTCCCCAGAACTGACTATGCTCAGGGCTTAATCCTGGCTCAGGGGATCAAACCTAGGTGGGGCTCACTCACAAGCAAGTACCTTGCCATTGTACTGTCTTTCTGTTCCCATTGTTACTCTTTTTTAATTGTGCCACACTAGCTGTGCTCAGGGCTTACTCATGGCTCTGTGCTCAGGGATCACTCCTGACAGAACCATATGGGGTGTCAGGGATCAAACCAGGGTTGGCGCATACATGGCAAAATGCATTGCCTTCTGTACTATCTCTTTGGCCCCATTCCATAATTATTTTCTTAAAATAAATTCGTAGGAGTAAAATTTCTAGTGTAAAGACTATATATCCATGGGACTTAGGGCTCACAAAGAGAAGAGAAATCATAGTGTGTTTCAAACACTGAGGATTTATTATAGGTAACTGATGAGGCAGATGTTGGAAAGATGAAGAGCTAAAGATTTTGAGATAATCCAGAGATTAGAAGCTGCAGGAAACAGTCACCATCCCCAGGACTTGGGGAACAAAAGGGAAAAGACTACTAGAACTCAGGATGGTGCAGAGAAGCCAATGGCCCCTGGACTCCCAAGGTTTATGCTTGCACTCATTACTAGTTATCATTATTTTTATTAATGTTATTATTAATATTATTATCATTATTATTATTACTATTTGGGGGCACACCTAGTGATGCTCAGGGGTTGCTCCTGGTTCTGCACTCAGGGATCACTCCTGGTGGCTCAGGGGGACCATATGGGATGCTGGAGATCAAATCCAGGTCGTCTGTGCGCAAGGCCCTGCCTGCTGTACCATTGTCCCAGCCTCTTGCACTTGGACTCTCAGGAACTCCTACAGTGGGGACACAAGGTCAGTGCTGAGGATGAAAGGCCCCTGCTCACCTGTGATGAGCAGCAGGTACCTGACCTCTAGCAGATGGTCAGGAGGGTTGTAGCCCACAGCATGGAGCCCCAAGTTCTTTCTCCCCTTTTCTTCTCTTCCAACTTCTACCCTGACCTTCCATTGGTCACTAGATGCCAGTGGTCAATGGGCCTCTGGTGCCAGCCTCCAAAGTGAGGGAGGACAGAGATGAGTGGCGTCCTTGGAGAGACATCGTCTCACTTTCTTCCAGAACTCTTGTCCCAACCCACATACCGCATCAGGCTCTGGAAACATACAGGTCCCAAAGGCCCATACCCTAACTGTTGGCATTGAAAACTTTGCTCTCGCACAGACAGGAAAATATTACACCTTGTGTTCTTCTGCATTTCTTTGGCTTTTGTGATGCTGAATATATTTCTTATAGCTTGAGTTATTCCATTTATTACTTGTGTTGTGAAGTGTGGCAATATAAGGCTGAAATAACGAAAATGTCAGATTTCATGTCCTTTAGCTATCTTTACTACATTGTTTGCCTTTTTCTTATCAAGCTCTCACACTCCTCTCTGCATTAAGGCTATTAAGCCTTGCACTACAACACACGCTGCAAATAATATTTTCTCATTCTGGCTTGACATTTAGTTTTATTTATGGTGTTTTTGATGTCGAGCTTTTCGTTTTATGTGTGGTTAAATCTATTAATCTTTTCTTTTATGCTTTAGTCTTTGGTCTCATGCTTAGAAAGTTCTTCCTCAGGCCAAGATGATGTAACTTTTTTATTTTCTTTCTTCTTTATGGTTTCTACTTTGTATTTTTTGCATGAAAGTTCTTTGCATTTCAATCTTTTATGAAATTTATTTGGGAATGCTATAAAGTTAGAAATTATGAAATAATCTATTTCTCCTCTTAGAAGGCCATCTTTGTGTCTTGCTAAATCCATATGTGTATATATTCCATACAGGCATGAAGAGAGAGGCTGATGGACTGCTAGACTGGTCTGGGTCTATTTCTGGACTATCGTTATATATTTATTCCTTTTGTCTATCTGATCATTTCATTGTCTCTCATTCTCCATGAACATCCTGAGTATCATGGTGCTTGGATGGTGATAAGGTGCCCAGGAAACACATCTTGAGTGATGGAGTGAACCATTTCTGGGATGAAACCCAGAAATAAATGGTAAAATGAATGGCAAAATAAATGGTAAAATAAGCGGTAAAACAAAATAAATGGTAGTTTATTTTGTGGATTTTTTAAAAAGTCAGGAGAACTGAGGTGTAATTTGTATGCAGTGAGTTGTCCCACTTTGTTTATGTTTTGTGGGGCGTACTCTGAGATACTCAGGGGTTACTCCAGACTGTGTTCAGGAATCACTCCTGCCAGTTCTTGGGGACCAGATAGGGTGTCGGGGATTGAACCCAGCTTGGCCACATGCAAGGCAAGAGCTTTACCCACTGTACTATTGCTCCAGTCCACTTGTTCCTGTTTTAATGTCCAGTCTAGTGAATTTCACAAACCTGGACGGTCTGCGATTCACTCTCATAATGATATAGAATCATTTCATGATCTCAAAAAATCTCTCATGATTTTAATTTGATTATTCACTTGAATTGGGTTAAACCCAGAGTTTCTGTCATTGTCTAGTGGTATCATTTTTGCTCTTCCATTTCCAAGCTAAAAATAAAATTGGGTGATTCCCAGTTTTAACTATTCACTATTACAGGTAATATGTGTGTATCTGTGTGTGTGTGTGTGTGTGTGTGTGTGTGTGTGGTGCTGGGGATTGAACCCAGGGCCTCACACATGTGAAGCTAAAGTGCTCTAGTGTGAAGCCCGTCCCCAGCCCACCTTAATGCATTTGTCTAGTGCAGACATCCAGGAGGTGGACAAATGCCTACGCATGGGGGCAGAACCCGAGAACTAGGTGTTGCCTCTGGAATGTGACAATGAGACTTCTCCCAGGGAGCAAGGACAGTGTGCCAAATCTCAGGTCGGATCTAAGTCCCAGCTCTGCCATACAAGCCCGTGGCAAGTGCTTGGGCCTTGGTGACTCCTTTCTGTGCCTGAAACTTGCACCTGGGCGGCCTCCTTCAGATAACTGTTGTGGGGGTTTATGTAGGGCAAAGGGTCTGCACAGTAGGTGCTGATACCATTGTTTAATTTTTAATTTCCCTTCCCGTGTCCAGCAAAGGTGAGGAGCAGATTCGGGACAGTGAGCCCCCTACTCTGCCCATCCACCCCGAGACTGACCACTGCTGCCAAACATTCTTTTTTTTTTTTTTTTTTTTGCTTTTTTGGGTCACACCCGCGTGCTCAGGGGTTTCTCCTGCCTCTGCATTCAGGAATTACTCCTGGCGGTGGGACCATATGGAATGCCGGGAAGTGAATCCGGGCTGGCATGGGCCAGCCGCGTGCAAGGCAAAGGCCCTACCCGCTGGGCTATCGCTCTGGCCCTATGTTCTTTGCTTCAACTACAGGCTTCCCCGTGGGGGGGCTGTCAGCCTGACTGCCTGGCGGACCAGCCTCCTGGGAGCATCGGGAATCTCCTCCCCGCCCTTGAGGCTGATGGTGGTGGTACCTCAGGGCCACAGTGTAGGGATCCCTGCTGGTCTCCTGGGAGAGGAGTTGCGGACTTGGGAGGCCTCAGCCCCATCAGGCGCAGCCTCCCCCTGCAGCTCCTGCAAGTGAGCAATGGACCTTCACTTCTCATTTTCAAGATTAAAGGGGAGAAGGGATGACTGGACCGGGCTGCGGCCGGGCGCTGGCAGCTGAGTGTGGGCGAGTGCGAGGGACCGAGGGCCAGCAAGGTGAGGAGAATGCTGGACTCTCCGTCCATCACCGTCCACCGGCCCATGGGCACGTGGTCCTCTGTCTCCCATCCTGGGGACATTTTCTGTGCTCTGGGTGGCTGGGCTCAACTCTGAAACATGCTTCAATGAGGGTAGGGAACAAACCATATGTTCAGCAGGCGTGAGGCACTCGATCAAACCTAGCAAATGAGCGAATGAACCAGTGAATCTTTGTTCCATCTGTCACATGTTGGGTAAGTCAAGTTGCCGTGCTCTTGGCCTCGGTTTTTTCAACTGTGAAATGGGCCCAGGCATCTCCTGAGAGTTGTAAAGATGCAAGGCCAATATGCAAGGGAAGGTCAGGAGCTGGTATGAGGTCAGGCCAGGGTGAAGCAGATGGGTGAGGCCAGGTCAGCTGGAGTCACCCGCCTCAGAGCACAAAGGAACATGCAGGCCGCCAGCTGTCATTGGTCAGATAAGTCCGAGGTCAAGGCTACACTGCGACTGATGCAGGACCACTGGGGGCAAGCAAGCAGGCGAGGGTCCTGGGCTCCTGCACGTGGGAGCTAGGATTGTGTCCCCCACACTCTGGGCTCACGCATCACACCCTCGTGCGCCCTCTGAGACTCTGGAAGCGGGGTGCTGCCACGCATGTTCCACGTGAGGCAGATGTGGGGCGCTGGTGAATGCACTACCCTGAGAGGGTGTCGGGGCCCGGCTGCTCCAGGCTATGATCTGTCCCCACTTCACGGATGGCAAAGTGGAGGCCAGGAGCCTGGAGCAGAACCTGATTGGAAGCGGGGCAGCTGCTTGCATGAGCCCAGAACATGCAACTGTTTCAAAAAAAACTCACTGAGCTAAAGCGACGGCTCCGGGGTCCCAGGACAGGAGAGTGGGAGCAGGTGTGGCCCACCAGGCTTGGGTTTGATGACAGGGTGAGAAAACCCTTTGACTCTGAATGGAGGTGGTGACTGCAGAGCGTTTTTCTATGCGAACACCGCCATAAGCGTCTCTTAGAAACAGGTCCCTGGGCCGGAGTGACGTGGGAACATTTCCCACCACCAATGCTCGGTTTTCCCTCTGTCAGCTGCCTCTATGGCAGGCACCCTCTCTCTCTCTCCCTCTCTCTCTCTCTGACTTAAAGCCAAGAGGGTGTGGGCTTCACTTGTAAATTGTTGGTCAGAGGGCCAGAGATGCGGTACAGGTGTTACGCACTTGCCCTCCACAAGCTTGACCCTGGTTTGCTCCTCAGCACTGCTTATGGGTCCCTGCATTGTCAGGAGTGATCCTGAGCACACAGCTAGGAGTAACCCTGAGTTATTCCACCCCCAAATACTGGTCTGTCCTGTTGAAGATGCATTAAGTGCCGTAGACAATTACCTATGTTCACAATACTTTAAGCCAGCAATTATGGCGCCTGGGATGAGACAGGTTCTGTGGGAAAAGGCCCCACTGAAATTGGGCTATTGTTTGGGGGATTGATTTACAGATGAAGGGATCAGGCCCAGAGAAGCTCAGTGGCTGGCTTAGGGTTACACAGGAGAGATAGGCCTTGAAATAAGAGCTATGTTGTTGTATGAAAGCGCCGCGTCTCTAGGTTGGGGTACTCTTACTCCAATGTCATTGTTGGAAAGGAAATGCATGCTCAGACACATTTCTGCAGTGTGGTCTTTAAATACCATTTTAAGCTATACCATTAATACTATAGCTTAAAATGGTATTTAATGGTTGGGGACAGGGTCAGAGATGCAGAGGCCAGTCCTGGGCATGACCAGGTCCTCTCAGAGGCCATGTGGGTCTCTGGGTCTCTCCACCTTCTTTTTTCTACCACACGGTCCTTGCTAGGATGGACTCGGGCGGAAATGCAGAAGGGGGGGAATGAGCGTGAGGACAGAGGTCAGCCACTGGTGCTCAAGTAGCCTCAGAGCCTGTGCTCCGGGCTGGGCCACAGCCACCCCAGAGAGTGCTCAGGCCACGGCCACACCACCTCCAGAATGCTGTCGTGTTATGGTTTTGTTTAAACCCTGCCGAGTTTAAGAGCAAACACCTTTCCTCATGGAACTGGCAGCTTTTCCACGTCTCTGATGCACGTGGGAGAGAAAGCGTGTTTCACGAAGCTTGGCTCCCCATATTGTCTATTTGGACGCTGGCTGTTTGCAGTCTTCAAGGGACCCGGGGTAAAACACAGGGAAGCGACAATCCCAGTGCCACTCCAGGGGCAGGGCAGAGACAGCACTGACAGAGAGTCTGTGACTGGCCCCTGGGCATCCTGCCATTGACCCCCTTGCTGTGGAGAGAGCAGCAAAGTTGGGAACACACAACAGCGCTGTTCTGAGCTCACCGGAAGAGAAGGGAGGCTTTCTCTAGGAATGTGGCTCAGGGGTAAAGTACAGCCCTGCATGCAAACTCCTGGGTTCGATCAACAGCACCACCAGATTAAAGAATAATGACATTAGGGGCTGAAGGGGCTAGCACAGCAGGGAGGGCATTTGCCTTGCATGCGGCTCACCCAAGTTCAATGCCTGGCATCTCATATGGTTCCTCAAGCAACACCGGAGTAATTCCTGAGTGCAGAGCTAGGAACCGGTGACAGGGACAGACATGGGGCAGAGCTGCTACTGGCTCTCACTGTGCCCAGCTGCTCATGAGGTGTCGGGAGGGATGGCAGGTTCTAGCCCTGGCCCGCCACCCCAGCAGAGCTTCACAACAAGCCAGAGCGACCCTCCACTCCATGAGGACCTCCATTTTCCATATCCGGACTTCCCCCTCGTCAGAACTCCACCCAACAGACCAGCCTATCACAGCCCGGCTCGCTCGGCCACTTGTGGCTTGGTTTCATCAATAAATGCTGGATTTTGAGATGACTACAAGAGTATGCTACCCGCACGGCAGAGCCTGGCAAGCTACCCATGTCGTATTTGATATATGCCAGATACCAGTAACAATTATAGACCTCATACCCATGACCTGGTGGAATGGTTTGAGGCTCTTTATGTTCCTGGAGCAAGCAGGTGCCCTTGGGCTCTACTTGTATGAGACAGGATATATGGAGATGTTACTGGTGCCCTCTCGAGCAAATCGATGATGAATGGGAAGACAGTGACAGTGACAGTGACAGAGCTAGGAGTAACCCCTGAGCATTGCCGGGTGTGACTCCAAAACAAATAACAATTAAAGGAGTCTTCTACTCCATCACCCTTTGTTTCCCTTACACACACACACACACACATACACACACACACACGTCACACACCAACGTCAGATCAGTGAGGGATTATTTTCCGAGTTCGATATCAGGGGTGCTTTTGTGTTGACTTTTATTTATTATTAAGCAGATCAGTCAATATGTTAGGACTTGGCTGCTGAAGACGTCACCCTCTGAAACTCAGGGAGTCCAGATCAAGCTCATCCTGAAGCTGGGCAAGCCCGTATTTCCTTGCCAGTGCGAATGAGGTACACGGGGATGCTGGCCAGAGATGGAGGTGAGGAGGGGTCTAGGCATGGGTCAGCACACTGGGTGGGGTGGGGCGGGCTGCAGGAGCGGGGGTGGGGAGTATAACCCTGGCACCAGTGATGGGGGGGACTGCCTCGGGCCACTTTCTGTTCTGCACCTTGTCGCAGTTTAGGTTCTTCCTGGTGGAAACAGCTCTTTTATTGCTTCCATGTAAATCATTCTTAATTTAAAAATTCCAGATTTCAGATAGAAGAAGGGAAGGTGGAAAGCGAGCATGCTTTGGGAGCAGTGAGGGGCAGGCAGGGGCCAGCTGAAAAAAAGAAGGAAAAACGTTTCTTTCTTTTTTTTTTTTTAATTTTTTAAAAATTTTCAAATGTTTTATTTTTATTCCTCAAGTATTTTATTACACCACCATGAGATATACAATTACAAAATATACAATTACAAAGTTCATATTTGGGTTTTGGTCATACAGTGTTCCAGCACCCATCCCTCCACCAATGCCCATCTCCCACCACCAACGTCCGGTTCCCTCCCCTTCCCCAGCCCGCCTCCATGGCAGGTTCTTTATTTCTTTCCCTTTCTCTCTCTTTCCCTTTTCCTTCCCTTCCAGACTATGGATTACAGAACATACATTAAAGGGTTGTCATGTGTATCTTTTTGCCTCTAATGCTCAGTTCTAGGTTGGTATTAGTACCCTCGACAATTGTTAGCACACTGTTCCATTTTCTTTCTTACCTAGCCTCTGACTCCCACACGTTTGTGATAATTTCCGCCTTTGACAAGACCTCCTGATCCATGTTTCACTTGACTTTGGATAGTGATATCATAATATGTACATATATATTTATGTCATGCAAATAAATGCAGTCATTCTGTATCTGTCTCTCTGAAGAAGGAAAAACTTTTCATGAGAAAACTTGCCTTTGGAGCGGCCTGTCACGGGGCCAGGGCCAGAGGCAGTACCGGGGTTAATGCACTTGCCTTGCATGGGTCCGACCCGGATTCAATCCCTGGCACCACACATAGTCTCCTAAACACTGCTGGGTGTGGTCCCTAAGCAACGAACAAACAAGAAAAAAAAATATGTATGTATGTATGTATAAGACAAATAGGAGGAGAAGCTCCATCATGCAGAAAGACAGGGCAGACACTCCTGCTCTTGGATCCAGCCTGACCGTCAGGGCAATGCCGAGGACCCTGGGGGGTGGGTTGCTGGGCCGGCTAGTCTGCCCTGTGGTCATGACGTCATGTTTCTAGGCCTCTGTTTATGAGTGTTTAATGATTAATCCCTCCTGAAGACCACATGGGCTGGGTGGGAGGGAACTGAGCTCTGAAGAGAAATGAGCATCCAGGGACCCAGGGCGTGGTGGGAGAACAGGGACCGACCTGGCTCCAGCTAGACTGTGTGCAAAGGCAGGCAGGCAGCTCTGCTCGCTGAGACAGGCCGGGATCCGTGGGCTGCCCCTGGCGGGAGGCTGCCTGTCCTTGGCCATGATGGTGGGTTATTCATTCCCTGTTCAGCCCAGGGACGGGCTTTTGGGCTCCCACAGGCTCCCCAGGGCCACCCATTAGTGTCTGGTGGCAACATCGATGACTGACCAACAAGCGTGTAAATCTCCTCTCTGGGGATGTGTCTGGGTTTCCCTTTAGACCTGCCACGCTTGCCTCCGCATGTTCTGGCGCTGACACATGGGTGAGGATTGTGTCTTTCTGTTGAATAGGTTCCTTTGTGCCTTTGGGAGTCCTCACTGACTGCGGGCTGTGTTCCCAAGCCTCCCTGGGCTTCCGTGAAGACAGCCCCTTAAGCTGCTCTCACTTTCCCTCGCCCGCGCCTTTACCCATGGTCTTTTTCCATCTTCGGATCAAAGTGCATCTTTGGTAGACAGCATAGTCTGGTCTTGCTATTTGTGCGGCTGACAGTCTGCTTTTTTAAAAAAAAATAATAATAATAATATAATTACTATTTCCCCTTCCATTGGAGCTTTCAGTTCATTGCACACAGTGTAATAGTTGGGGCTGGGTTCAAGACCACAGTCCTCTGTGTCTGGCTCTTTGTCCTTTTTTTCCTTTACCTCCCTGGTGTGGGTGTGGGATTTTGGTATTCCCTTCTATTTTCTTTATTGTACTTTGTGCTTCTTTCCTTACTTATGTTGCGCATTGTAGGGTCTCCTCTCCACCTCCTTAACTTGCCATAGTTCTCTGAGAGTCAGTAAGTTGCATCCGATCTTGGCCTTCAAAGGTGCCCAGCTTCACGCATTGCTAAAAGATTGTTTCATTTCCTTGGTCTTCTTGAAACTGTTGTCAGATACTCATGATCTAGGCACAGGATCCACCTGCTATTACAAGGTTCCTACTCTTGCTTCTTGCTCTGATTTGTCCTTTAGAAATGGAGAGAAGACTGTGAAAGAGAATCTGTTATTTGCCCATGGCTTTTAATATTCCTAATGCTCACTGCTGCTGTTCTAAGAGCTGCCTTTCTGTCTAGACTTGCTTCAAGTTTGCTGAAAAATTTCCATCATCACTTCCGGCCCTGCAGGTCTGGGACATTTGGCTCAGCTTTAATGTCTCTGAAATATCCTTATTTTCCCCCTAATTTGACTGGAGGATTTTAAGGCCACACCGAGCTTACTCCTGGCTCTGAGCTTGGTTTGACTGGGTGCATCACGTGCAGAGCTGGGTTTGAACCTAGTGAGCCAGGTTAGGCACCTTGATCCCTGTGTTCTCTCTCAGACACTCTCTGGTTCTTGCTTGGCGTCTTCCGTGACTCTATCACAAGTGTGTTAATCAGCCTGATATTGGCACAGATGCCTCTGAGGAACTAATCTTTCGAGAAGTGTATTTTCTCTTAGTTCTTGAGAAAAGGCCATTTCCATGGATTTTTCCAAGATCACTACCTCTCCAACCTGATGAGGGTTTCCCCCTTCCATTAATACTGTATTTTTTCAGTTCTAGAATGTTATCTGGTTCTTTCATTTCCACTACTCTGTTCTGTTCTGTCTACTCACTCAGACCATCTTTTCCGTTTAGTCTTTGAAAATATTTATAATTGCTTCTTTAGTATTCGTCTTGTTCATTTCAACCTTTGGGAGGAGCTCTGGGTCTTTTTTTTTTCTTACTACATGGTCTTTTGTTTCTCCTTTAAATTATGGGACCCAGGTGTTCAAACCCATCTCCTCCACATTTATCCTATAACTTTAGGCAGGATGGCATCTTGTAAAAGTTTTCCTTCCAGGGCAAGAGAGATAGTACAGCAGATAGGGCATGTGCCTTGCATTTGGCCAACCGGGTTCAATCCCAGGTACCCCCATATGGTCTCCTGTAGCACCAGGAGTGATCCCTGAGCACAGAGCCAGGCAGAAGTAAACATTGGGTGTGCCCCAAACATCTTCCCTGCCTATATAAAGGGGCTCATAACAGTTGCCATTACAGAACCATCCTCTGCGTCAAAGGCCGTATTGGAGTCTGGGTTGGTGGGTGCTTCTTAAAGCAGGCTCACATTGACCCCAGAGGTCAGGCTCACCAGATGTCTCTCCTGGGAGTTCTGCCTGGAGTCAGTTGTGTGTTCTCCGCTTCCCACAGCAGCTGGGCTTCTCTCTCCATCACACATCACTGTACCATCAGCTCACACCGTCTCCCTGAGGGTCCTTCCAAAAGGACACAGATTGCCTCTACTCCGTGTCCCTGATTTACAGGAAGTCCCCAGTGCACCATGCTTTGCGTTCCACTGAAGGACACTTCTCCACGAAACGAGGAGCCATTCCGGTGCATCCGTTTGCCATTGTAGGAGGAAGTTGCCGTGATGATCCGGGAACATCCCATGGGCGGCGCCCCGGGGTCCCCTGGGCCTCCAGTGCTGTAAAACCATGAGGGCGCTCATGCTGCATGAAGCGCTGCTCGCATCAGGCCCGCAGAGCAGAGCCGCCCGAGGCTGTTAACAAGCTGCTGACATTTCACTTTCAGGCGCAGCGTTTCGTTCATACTCACAGTTTCTGTCCCAAGACTACAACTGGCTGGTTGGTGCACTGGTCTTTTCTCCCCACAGTTTCGACCGAAAATAATTCCCAAGATCCCTGATCCACTCTCATACCTTGACCTGGCTCACTGTTGTGCCCAGTGACCAGCGAGGCAGATGTCAGGATGGGTGGGAAGAAGAGCGTGTGGGTGAAGGCTCATCAATAGCGGGTGACTGTGGCTCCCTCAGGCACTGTGGCCCCACCCAGTTCACCGGTTCCCGTCCTGAGGGGGCATCACCTCCACTTTAGTCTCTGCAGAGGAGGAGATGGAGGCTAGGGGGATGATGGACCCCTAAAGGGGACAGGGAACCCACCCAGCGAGTTCTCTCCCGGTGCTCAGCCTTTGAGGATGGTCCACACACCTGGCCCCATCATCACATCAAATTCATCTTGGGCCCTGCATGCGGCCCCCAGGTTCAATCCCTGACCCCACATATGGACCCCTGAGCACTTCCAGGAGTGGTCGCTGAGCTCAGAGCTAAGAGTAAACCCTGAGCACTGCTGGGTATGACCCCCCAAATCCAAAAACAAATGAAACGAAGCTGTTCACTGACCAGGCAGGCGATGGGTGAGCAGGGGTGACATTTGAGTGCTCCCGGGGCTGGTTCATACCACAGCTGTGGCGCCAGCAGACACATGGTGTCCTGAGTGCTGTTCTCTCAACGGGCCTGCCTAGTAACTAGAATTCCCATCTCACAGATGCGGAAGCTCAGGTCTGGAGAAATTCAGGAACGTGCGCACTCCCAAAGGGTCGGCTTCCCCCACCTCAGCCTCCCCCTGGCTCACACTCGCTCACCAGTTGGTTGAATAATGGGGTCACCTCCTGGCCTGGGCAGCCCCCTGCCCACCCCCGCCTGGTCCCAGTTCACTGCCCTTCACTCCACTACACCACGTCCTTGCCTGCCTCTTCCTGAACCTCCGCCTGAGCTTTGAACTGCTCACATCCGACTTGGCACCATGTGGAGAAATGACTTAGAGGATGTCCGGTGCCAGGTGGCACAAATCGGGGGGCTCTCTCCCCATGCTGGCTGCCCTCTGTGTGCCTGGCGCATGCAGACCCAGAAGCTCTGAGTCCGGCGTGAACCCCTCTCCTGCTTCCTCCAGGATTCCTGAGCCCAAACCCAGGTATTGCCTCTGCACTGTGAGAGCCCTCCGTGGCCCTGAGTGCCGAGACACCTGGGTTGACACCCATGTTCACGTGTGCAGAGCCCAGATCCCACAGATGCCCGCAGCTCAGTCTGGGACCCTTGCCTTGTGAGCCACGGGGCTTGGGGAAGGAGGCCTGGCTACCTGGCGCCGCGACATGGCTCGGGGTCCTGGGGGGGCTGGGGGACCCTCGGCAAGTTAATGTCCTCCAACAGGAAGTGGCAAAGAGCAGACTTTACGATGAGCCACGTTAGCTCTCCTACCCCTCCCCAGGAACCTCCACTTCTGGGGTTCGCTCTGTCCAGCCCGACTCTGTGGCCCCTTTCATCCTGAGAAACAAGTCCTTCCTGGGAGGGTGCTTAGGGTGCAGCTGAGACCAGGGGACCTGAGCACTGTCACGTGTGGCTCTGGAGCACTGCGGGGTGGCCCCAAGGACCTCCAGGCACAGCCGGCCTGCGTGGCACCTCATCCTCAGACCCTCACGCTGACCAATGCCAGGATTCCAATAATCACCAGTGGGACCCGACCCCACAGTCTCCTGAACCTCCCTGGAAGGTCAAAGCAAACAGACAGAAAGTCCTTCCTGAGATGTGAGTTCCTTTGACCCTTGACCCTTAAACCCCACCCCATGATGTAGGCTTCACCTCCTAGTAGTAGCCCCCCAAAGCTTCTAGCTGCCCCCACCCACATACTGGCTGCCCAGGTTCTCTGCTGTGGACAGGCAGGCCCAGGGCTCTGTGGGAAGGCCACTGCAGATGCCCAAACAAGGATATGAGCCCCCTGGCATGTGCCCAGGCACCAGAACCTTCTCTCTCAGTCCCAAGTCACACCTCTCCCCTCCCACCCCCTCCTCCTCCCCCCCTCCCACCCCTCCTCCTCCCTGTCTAGGCTCCTTGGGGAGCATTCTTCAGGGAGGATCATTTTTAAAAATTTTTTATTATACTACATGAGACATACAATTACAAAGGTGTTCACAATTGGTTCTTGGTAATACAGTATTCCAGCACCCATCCCTCCACCAGTGCCCCATTTCCACCACCAATGTACCCTACCCCCTCCCGCCCACCCCCAGACTGCCTCAACAGCAGGTAGCCCCTGTTTCCTCTCTTTCTCTCTCTGTCTCTCTCTCTCTCTGCATCTCTCAGGGGAGGATCATTTTATAGGACCCAATCCCTGCATTAGTTTGGTGGACTAGGATCTGGTCTAGAAAACCAGCTCAACGGTAAAGTGCCAGAGACCCCACTGCAGTGACCGGACACGGGTCTTCCTTGGACAGAACATGGGACCACATCCAGCTGCCTCGAGGAAGGGCAGTCGATGACCTGCCAGGCCCTCTCATGAGCTGTATCCCATGGGGCCGGACATTGGTCCCTCCAGTTCCACGTCCCTTCCCATCCTGTAGAATGGACCTGGGGTGTGGTCTGCCATGGGGTCCATCTAGCAGGCCCCTGTCCTCGGGCTCCTCATGCCCTCCTTGAGACCAGCCTAAGACTATGACCACTAAGACCATGACCAGCAGGGCTAAACCTCAGCTCCCTGGAAGTGCCAACAGGGACCAAGTCCACCTCATCACGGATTACGCCTCCACTTAAACTGGTGTGGTCACCCACCACTCTCCCAGCTTCCATGCAAAGGTGGGGGTGGGTGTCACAAGGGCTCTGTGGGTGTCTGTTGAGGTTCCTCCAGAGCAGAGACGGCTGCAGGGCAGGGGCTGTGGCTCAGGTGTCTCTGCTGTGCCCCTGGGGTCTCTGACTGGGCTCTGGGGATGTTGAGTCGCTTAGCTCTTCTCTGACATTCTCCTGTGGCCCCAGCCGGCCTTCCGCAGGGCTGGTCTCATCAGAAGGTGGGACTGGAGGATCCACTTCCAAGGGCTTTCTCTCACCTGCTGGAAAGCTGCGGCTGACTATGGACCAGAGTCTCGGTTTCTCTGCCCGGGGAGTGGCCTGAGAGCTGTCATGCCCAACAAGGAGCTTCCAAGAAGGGAAGCAGGAAGCTACAAGGCTTACCACCTACGCTGTGAAGTCACACACTTACTCTAGGCATTTTCCATGGAAGGAACCCACCATTCCTGCCCCCAAAGTAGGAGAAACTGTCCCAGGACCCCAGACCCAGGGCACCAGGTCCAGAACATGAGACTCAGGCCGTTGCCCCTTGCTGCCTCCACCGACATTCAGACATTGTTCTCCAGGAGGAAGCCGGTTTCTGTGGAGGGAATGAAATTAGGGGCCAAAGAGGAGAGACGACCTCTCTCCCCAGACTCTAGGTTTGGATGTGTCAGTTGTCACTAGGTTGTGCTAAGCTGTGGATGCCCTGGTGATATCACCCCAGACCCAAGACTGGGGTGCTGGTGCCAGCCGCTCCACCACTGCACGGTGCCAAGGATGCCGTCAGCCCAGCTTTCCTCCCTGCCCATCTCACCCCCATGGAGCAGCCCCGTGCAGGTTTAGTGACCTCAAGCCCAGGGTCTGTGGGTCTGTGGACCCCGCACCCCCTCCGGGGCTTGTCAGAAATTAATTGAGGCTCGCTCTGTGCAGTTCCTTGGGGGGGTCTCCACAGCAGAGCCGAGCCCCCGTTAGCCCAGGCTGCTCCACCTCCGCCTTCCCCCTCATTGGCATCCGTTACCTCCATGCAATGCTTCGTTTCACGCTCTCATGCCCACCCCACGTGAGCCTTGCCGAGGACTCCCGGGGGCCCCATTTTCTAAACGTGCACAGTTAGTTCTGTGCCTCTTCCTTCACTCGGCTGACAGGTTTTTTTTTATTTTTTTGCTTTTTTTGGGTCATACCCGGCAATGCTCAGGGGTTTCTCCTGGCTCTGCACTCAGGAATTACTCCTGGTGGTGCTTGGGGGACCATGGGATGCCGGGGCTCGAACCGGGCCGGCACAGGCCGGCTGCATGCAAGGCAAACGCCCTACCTCTGGGCTATCACTCCGGCCTCACGGCTGACAGTTTTGACCGCTTGTCTGAGCCAGGCACCCAGACATGATGTCATAGTCCCCCTAAGACCTCAGTTCCGCAATGGCCTGTTGGTGAAATCACAAGGGCAGTGTCCCCAGCAGTGACCAGAGTTCAGGAGAGGGTCAGGGATCTGGAAAGCTCCTGATTAATGAGCTGAAATAGGGCCAATGACACTGGGCCCGGGAGAGAGTGCAGTGGACAGAAGCCTAGGGCGGGACGGACCCCAGATCCACCCCTGACTCCACATTTGGGTCTCCCCAAGCCCCGCCAGGAGCCATCCCCGAGAAAGAGCCAGAAGTAAGCTGAGAGCACTGTCCGGTGTGGCCCGACACTGCAGCAAGCACCAAGGATGAAGGTCCTTCTTGAGTCTGTGCTTGGTGAGGGCCGAGCACTGGATGAGTGTAAGGGAACGAGGTTGTCCTGGAAACACCAAAGACTTCCGCTGCCCTTTCCAGGTGCTACAACACTGGCCGGAGTGTCCAACCCTGCCGGGGCTCATCTGGCTATCTTTATGCCCACTCTGTGTTAGTGAGCCTCATGGCATAGATGGGGAATGGAGGTGAGATTAAGTCGCCAGCCTGGTTTTGCTTCCCTAACACAAGGCATGTCTGTGACTCACAGACATGGGGCAGAGCTGCTACTGGCTCTCCCTATGCCCATCTGCTCACGAGGCGCTCAGGAGGGATGGCAGGTTCTAGCCCTGGCCCACCACCCCAGCAGAGCCTTGCAAGAAGCCAGACGACCCCCCCACTCCATGAGGGCCTCCTTTTTTCCGCATCCAGACTTCCCTCTTGTCAGAACTCGACCCAGCAGACCAGCCTATCACAGCCCAGCTTGTGCAGATGCTGGGGGCCGTGCAGTTCATCAATAAATGCTAGACTTAGAGATGACTACAAGAGTATGCTACCTGCACGGCAGAGCCTGGCAAGCTACCCGTGTTGTATTTGATATGCCAATTACCAGTAACAATTATAGACCTCATTCCGGAATGGATTGAGGCTCTTTATGTTCCTGGAGCAAGCAGATGCCCTTGGGCTCTACTAGCATGAGACAGGACATATGGAGATGTTACTGGGGCCGCTCGAGCAAATCGATGATGAACGGGAAGACAGTGACAGACAGTAACACAAGGCAGGACTAGAATTCACACAAAGGTTCCTGGGGTCCAGTCTTGAAGTCTGCACCCCAGGAATGTATTTGCACGTGGAAGGCTGTAGGTAGTTGGGGGGGTGGGGAGCTAGGGAGTGGAGGGAGCTGGAGGAGTAAACAGAGAGAGGAGCGCCAAGTCTGGTGCACTCTGGGTATGGTCAGAACATCCCTGCTGCGCTCAGAGAAAAGTCCTAGTCCCAGGTGGGCCCAAGAGGAAACGGCCAAGTAGGCCAAGTACCGTGTCCTCTGAGGCGGAGTGGGAGAGGCAGCAGTGACTTAACATGAGCCCCTCTGAACAGAGAGAGGCTTTCTCCTGAGGGGCTTTCTCCCTGGGGACTTTCTCCTGAGGGGGCTTTCTCCTGAGGGGCTTTCTCCCTGGGGGCTTTCTCCTGAGGGACTTTCTCCTGAGGGGCTTTCTCCTGAGGGGCTTTCTCCCTGGGGACTTTCTCCTGAGGGGCTTTCTCCTGAGGGGCTTTCTCCCTGGGGACTTTCTCCTGAGGGATTTTCTCTTGAGGAGCTTTCTCCCTGGGGACTTTCTCCTGAGGGATTTTCTCCTGAGGGGCTTTCTCCTTAGGGGCTTTCTCCTGAGGGGCTTTCTCCCGAGGGATTTTCTCCCCAGGGACTTTCTCCTGAGGGACTTTCTCCCTGGGAACTTTCTCCTGAGGGATTTTTCTCCTGAGAGGTTTCTCCTGAGGGGCTTTCTCCTGAGGGGTTTTCTCCCCAGGAACTTTCTCCTGAGGGACTTTCTCCCTCAGGGCTTTCTCCTGGGAATTTTCTCCTAAGGGATTTTTCTCCTGAGGGGCTTTCTCCTGAGGGGGCTTTCTCCCAGAGGCTTTCTCCTGAAAGACTTTCTCCTGGGGATTTTTTCCTGAGGGATTTTCTCCCCCGGACTTTCTCCTGAGGGACTTTCTCCCTGGGAACTTTCTCCTGAGGGATTTTTTCTCCTGAGAGGTTTCTCCTGAGGGACTTTCTCCCCAGGAACTTTCTCCCTCAGGGCTTTCTCCCTCAGGGCTTTCTCCCTGGGAACTTTCTCCTAAGGGATTTTTATCCTGAGGGGTTTTCTCCTGCTGAGGGGCTTTCTCCCCAGAGGCTTTCTCCTGAAGGACTTTCTCCCTGGGGGCTTTCTCCCGGGGACTTTTTCCTGAGGGATTTTCTCCCCGGGACTTTCTCCCTAGGGGCTTTCTCCTGAGGGTCTTTCTCTCTAGGGGGCTTTCTCCTGAGGGACTTTCTCCTTTTCTGTGAATAAGGAGCTTTCTCCATAAGGAGAGTCCCAGCACCATAAGAATTGCCCCCCCCCCCAACTGCCCCCACCCTACAAGAACCTTCCAGAGTCTGGGATTTTTATCAAGAGTGACATTTTCTTTCAAGTTTGTCCCTCTTGGAAAGCATAATAAGCATAACCTAGTGAGAAACGTGAGTCTCCCAGCGTCTCCATTGATAGATGCTGGACTATTTTTTGCCTCACCCTGCTCATTTCCAGAACAATCTTAATTAAGTGGAAGGTGCCAGTGGTTCTAAAAGAATTTACCAACTGCCTCTCAAAGTAACTCTGATTAATAGCAGAGGCACGAAAGTGTCGCCATAACCAGGTCACATGATATAATACAAATGACTGTCTGTTGCTATTTTTAAGTAATGTTTATTAGAATCCCTTGGCGCGTAATAAATTTAATTTACAGCCGCGTTCAGCCTTGCAGACTTACACATGGCCTCCTGTGGCTTGGCTCATTAACACGCCCGGGAAGACCCAAGTTTTCTCCTTCTCCAGTTCCAGGTCTTTTGATGAGACCTGCCTATGAGAGCCTTGAGGAGAACGTTACTGTCATCCCCAGCAGAAATGGTCTTAACTGCTCCATGAGTCAGTGACCACACAGACGCCCGGCATACTCAGGCGATCACGGACTGGAGAGAGACAGAAACATCGAATGCACATTTTGACATGGGTAAGCTCGAGCCCTTGGTGGGGAGGACAGGAAACGGGTGGCCCATGAGGACCAACAACCAAGATTTAGGGGGTCCCTCTGAAGAGCCAAGCATGAGCTTTTGACAGGAGAGCAGAGACTCAGGGTTTCCTTTCACTTCTGTAAGAAGTCAGAGTAAGACCCCCCCACTCAGGTGCTGAGGGGCTCTCACTGTCTGAGGACTTGGTCCTCTCCTGAGAACCAAGTTCAAAGCCCAGACATCTTCTTCACACTATCACAGAGAACAGAAGTGGCAACTGCATTCTGTGGAGAACCAGATGGCGAATGTTTCTGACTCGGCCAGCCAAGAGGCAGACGCAAGGACGAGCATGTAGACGATTATATAATCAGAGAAGACATGCCCACACGGGTCGTTGACAGAATCCCAACTAGCACTGTCAGGCCCAGAAGTTTACAAGATTTTCCTTTTCCTGCTAAGATGAAGGAGAAAATTCCTTCTTCTGGGGGAACATTTTGTTCCATGGTGTCTCAAAGGGACTGTCCCTGATGATTGAGAATTTTCCTCTGGGATAACCAGGGGCTGCTTGAGGCAGGTGGTGAATTGCTCTGTTGGCCAGAGGTGACCAATATTGGCATCACTGGGGTCTCAGTGTAAGGTTTGTATTTCCTTTATCTGTCTATCTCTCTCTGTCTCTATCTCTCTATCTCTCTCTGTCTCTATCTCTCTATCTCTCTCTCCCTATCTCTCTATTGCTCTATCTCTATCTCTCTATCTCTCTATCTCTCTCTATCTCTCTCTATCTATCTTCCTTCCTTCCCTTTCCTTCCTTCCCCTTCCTTCCTTCCTTCCTTCCTTTCTTTCTTTCTTTCTTTCTTCCTTTCTTTCTTTCTTTCTTTCTTTCTTTTCTTTCTTTTCTTTCTTTCTTTCTTTCTTTCTTTCTTTCTTTCTTTCTTTCTTTCTTTCTTTCTTTCTTTCTTTCTTTCTTTCTTTCTTTCTTTCTTTCTTTCTTTCTTTCTTTCTTTCTTTCTTTCTTTCTTTCTTTCTTTCTTTCTTTTCTTTCTTTCTATATTTCTTTCTACATTTCTTCCTTCCTTTCCTTCCTTCCTTCCTTCCTTCCTTCCTTCCTTCCTTCCTTTCTTTCTTTCTTTCTTTCTTTCTTTTCCTCTCTCTATTTTTCTCTCTCTCATTTTTTTCTTTCCTTCCTTTTTTAGAGTAGGGATGGAAAAATACTTCAGGGATTCAGACACTTGCTTGCAATCTGTCCACTGTGGCTCAGTCCCTAGCCTGCATTTGTCCCCAGACACCGCCAGGAGCACTCCGTCAGCACAGAGCCTGTGAACACCCATTACCCATGTGACCCAGGCCCCATCTCCCACCCATTATTTAAGCATAATTCTGCCAGACTTCAGTGGTGCATGAGAAATATTTACTTAGCTCATGAATCGACCAGAAACTCTGATCTGGGCCCTGCCAGGTTTGCTGTTGTGGCGCGGCTCATCCACAGGCCTGAGGCTCTGCAGGTGGTGGCTGATCTAGTGTGGCCTCCGCCAGGGAGGGTGGGCGACTGGACTCTGCGCCACATGACTCTTGCCCTCTGACAGGCTGGCGGGGCCTGGGCTTCGTGGACGTAATCAAGCAAAAGCCAGCAAGCCTAGTCCCACAGACCCCCTACCTCCTGACTGTACCACACCCAGCAACATCTCCAGGGTCCAGAGCATCCCAGGGAGCCCTGAGTAAGGGTGGGAGAGTTGCACTAAGTCACGAGACAGAAGGGGCTCTAGCCTGGGCCAAGCGCAAGGCCACCACTTAACTGTCACTGCCTGGGCCAAGCGCATGGCCACCAACTTAACTTACTGCCTGGGCCAAGCGCATGGCCACCACTTAACTCTCACTGCCTGGGCCAAGCACATGGCCACCAACTTAACTATCACTGCCTGGGCCAAGCGCATGGCCACCAACTTAACTGTCACTGCCTGGGCCAAGTGCATGGCCACCAACTTAACTGTCACTGCCTGGGCCAAGCGCATGGCCACCAACTTAACTATCACTGCCTAGGCCAAGCGCATGGCCACCAACTTAACTCTCACTGCCTGGGCCAAGCGCATGGCCACCAACTTAACTTACTGCCTGGGCCAAGCGCATGGCCACCAACTTAACTCTCACTGCCTGGGCCAAGCGCACGGCCACCAACTTAACTATCACTGCCTGGGCCAAGCGCATGGCCACCAACTTAACTCTCACTGCCTGGGCCAAGCGCATGGCCACCAACTTAACTTACTGCCTGGGCCAAGCGCATGGCCACCAACTTAACTCTCACTGTCTGGGCCAAGCGCATGGCCACCAACTTAACTATCACTGCCTGGGCCCTGGCTCTATAATGTCAACAGTAAGGGGGAGCTCCTGTGAACCAAGAGGGTTCAGAGAGTTACGACTCCCCATAGCACCTTTAGAACAGAGTAATAAGCCAAGAAACATTAACCATCCCTCTTTCCTGCTGGATTGACCCCAGGTACCACATTCCAAGTAGGTTATATCTTTCTGAGTATTTGGAGGCAGGGGGGATTTGATCCACACTTGATGCTCAGGGCTTACTCCTGGATCTGTGCTCAGGGCTCACTCCCTAGTGGTGATTGGCAGAGAAGATGGGTGCCAGAGGTGGAGTCCAGGCAAGCACCCTACTCACTGCACTTTCTTTTTTATAATTCATTTCATTTAAAATTTTTTAAATCAACACTTTATTTATTTTTAAATGTATTTAGTAACCATGAAGATACATTATTCATGGCGGGTTCCAGGGATACAATGCTTCAACACCTCTCCCTTTTCCCCAGTGTCCACTCCCCACACCAGTGCCCCCCCCCACCCACATCATTCTGCTTTCTGAGTATCTACAAGTACCTGGAAATAATGATTGATGCTGGGTTCTCTAAAGCTCTCCATGCTTTGGCATGGACCATGGAGTTAGAGGGAGTTCGTGGATGGGGATATGGGCATCTGATTTCCGCCTTCCCTGGGGACTTACCTGGATATTAGACTGAATCATCAGCAGCCACATAGATATTAACTGTGTGGAGAAACACCGAAGCCCATTACTGTAGCCCCGTCTCCCCACAAGGTCTCCAGGCTGTTTTCCTGGCCTTGCGCAGCACAATGTGTCAACAGGAAGGATTCTGCAGACCTTGGGGTATTTTTATGTGCTGGGTGTATGATCCAAAAAATGGGCCCCTGAGTGGGAGAAACAGGTTGCTTTGAGCAAGTTGGGTGGCGCAGTTCACGGCCCTTCCTGCGACTCTGCTGCTGAGAGCACTATTTCTTGTGCAGTGGCTTCGGAATCACACACATGTCATTGAAAACATTAAACCTGACCTAGGAAACCTCACGACGCAGCTCACCCAAAAAGAGGAGAATTTGCTTCCTCTGTCCTTGCCCCACCCCCCATATCACACAATCTTTGACCAGTAAGACGCCAGCAAAAGGATCATTTGTTCCTTCTAGACAGTGCTCTTCAAATGAGAAGTGTGCTCTTCTTTCCCTTGTTCCTGCTGGAAGGAATGTGGATCTGATGGTTGGCGTTTCAACGGCCATCTTGGGCCAAGAGGCAGAAATAAAAACATACTGAAAATGCAGATCAGGGGCCGGAGCGATAGTCCTGCAGGTAGGGAAGGCATGCCGGCCCGGGTTCAATACCCGGCATCCCATATGGTCCCCCGAGCACCGCCAGGAGTAATTCCTGAGTGCAGAGCCAGTAGAAACCCCTGAGCATCGCTGGATGTGACCCAAAAACAAAATAAAAAAAAAGAAAATGCAGATCAGAAGACTAGGAAAGCCTGCACATCCCTCTCTGGGCACCAAGAGCCAGATTTCCTTTTTGCCAGAAATAAACTTCTACCATGACTAAACCCCTTCTGATTATATCTCATATATCATGGTATTGAACTATTTTGAATAGCTGGGAGGGGGAGGGTATTCCTGGCAATGCTCAAAGGCAGTAGTGCTTGGGGATTACCGAGGTCACCCATTTCCATGCCTATTCTCTTGTGATCTTCCTCTACAAAGGAATTATCACAGTATCCATGTCCCAGATGAGAAAATGGAGACTCGGGAATTGAAATGATAGCCCAAGACTTATCGCCAGTAAACCAGCTGTTCAGGCAGGGACACTGAGCTCTAGGTTAAGGACCTCAGCCAGCACTCACATCACCTGCCTTCCACCTGCGCATCCACAACCCGTTCCCACAGCTGCCAATGTAGTCTTTATGAATTACAAATGCACTGTCGCTGCTCTCTTGGCTTAAAACAGTGCAACGCTCCTCTCTCCCCAGCCAGAATAAATTCCAAAGGGCTCAGCACTGCTTGCGACGCCTGCCAGGACCCAGTCTTTCACTCTGCAGCCTCTTCTCAGTCTCCCACCCCCGCTCCCTCAAGAACTTATAGCCAGGAAATAGCAAGGACTGAGATTGGAACCCATCCTTGCAGCTAATACGAATAACAGAGTCAGTAGCTTTTGCTCCCAGTTTCTCATCACTCACACTGAGGGGAGTTGGAGCAGCTGTGTAAGTGTCTACCATGCGGACCCGGAAAGTGCAGAGAATGGGAGGAACTTAGTGGGGTGTCAGGATGCTGGGGAAGAGGTTTCCTAGCCCAGCTAATGTGAGCTGGGATCTGATGAAGACTTTGCCAGGAAAGCCTTCATCAGATCCCAAATGTTTCCCATCATTTCCCAGGAAAGTCCCATTCAGGGAAGACTTCCGGTCGAAGGTCATGCACATGCAGAGCCAGTGGAAATGGAAACCACCCCATTGTGGTTTTCTTTACACATTGAACCAGTGAGTGCAGAACCCCACAGCTTGGCCCATCTAAGACAAAATGCAATTGTGTTGAGATGCTGAACACAATCATTGTTCCATGCACAGCAATGCTCAGGGCTCCCCTCCCAGCTCAGGGATCATTTCTGGCAGAGCTCAGGGCATGGTATGTCGTAACCAGAGATTGAACCAGAGTCAGCCACATACATGGCAAATGCCCTATCCCGTGTATTATCTTCCCTACCTCCAGGCCCCGACCTGTATCTCATACGTGTTTACTAAAGGTGTCAGTTAGCATGAATAAATTCAAGCCTGTTTCAGCAATGGACACCACATCAACCCTCTGCCTTGTTGTCTGGGACTGGCACATCCTTTGAAGGGTTTTAAGGAGGAGCCTGAAGCTGGGCTGGTCCAGGCTGGTGTCGGCGAGATATTCTCCAGCTCCCGAATGCTTCTGACATTTCAAAGTAAACGGCAAACTCCTCAATCCCCTCCAAAAATCTACAAAGACAGACAGGTTTCGGGCAGAAACGGTTTGATGAAAATCCTCCTGTAAACAAAGGGGAACCGCTCCTTAAGTTTTCCTGAGGATCAAAGAGGTACCCAAACATTTTATCATTGAATGAGGCACAAAATGTAAAAATTTGGCCAACCGTCTCCCTTTCTATTTATCAATGGGCCAAACGGGAAGGGTCACTTGGGCCCTTCCAGGACCCTTGGAATATGGTCACCTGTCTCCAATGTCAAGACGACGACAAAGGCTCACCCAGGCAATACGCTTAAAGATAAATCCCCTTAGAGGGTGCAAAAGTCAGTTCAGAGGGTTGTTAGTGCAGCAGATGTCAGTCAAGGCTCCCCACCCCCATCGGCCCTGGAACAGGAGGGGATGAATTGTACAGACAGTCAGTGAAGGATCTGAGCTTGGGGGTCTGTGGGTTCCCCCCATCATCCCGCTATTACTGGAGACCTCTCCCTACATTCTGGGGTTTTGCCTGCCGGGTGGGCTTACTCCTCTCTTAGGCAGCAGAGCAGAAATGCTGGATGGGGAAGGGAGGGACCCCGACAGAGAGGAGCTGTCCACCAGGGCGGTGCTGAACCTGGAAGGGGCTGGGCGGGGTCATCTGCTCGCAGAGCAGAGCCCAGGCTTCTGTCCTCATGAGGCAGACAGGCTTTTTGAGAAGAGACGAGGTCAGGAGTCAAAGAGCGGAGAGACAGGCTGTGTCTCTTTGCGGGTGTACATGCAGATTCACTTGCCGTGCACATGGCGACCCAGGTTTGATTCTGGGCACCTCAAAGGGTCCCCCCAGAGCCATCAGGAGTAAGCCCTGAGCACCACCAGATGTGCCCCCAAAACAAAGACTCAAGGAAGAGGTAGAAAGCCCTGCATGTCCATGGGTTTCTAAAAGCAGAGTCAACCAGCAGCTGCTGCTATGAAATGCGGAGTTAGGCTGTGAACGGTTGGGTCTGTATGGGGCATACATAGATTCTTTTCTTCTTGTTATGGTTTAAGAAATATATAGTAGAAGGTCAGAGAGACAGTACAGCAGAAAGGGCATTTGCCTGGCATGCCGCTGACCCAGGTTTGGTCCCAGGCAACCCTATGGTCCCCAGCACCACCAGGAGTAATTTCTGAGTGCAGAGCCAGGAGTAAACCACTGAGAATATCCAGGTGTGACCCAAAAAAGTGAAAAAAAATAACACAGAGTAGCAGCCATTTTCAGAACGTTTCCCTTGTGCTGGGTGTTACAAGTAAGACAGAGACAGTGGCGGGTGCTGGACGCAGCTTTCTAGATCCCTTTGATCTAATGGCTGGGGTATCTGTGGAGTTTGGTGTTTGTGGGTCTTGGGTCCTGGGATTGATCCCTCTGGGTGCCAAGAGATGGTTGCTCTAGACCAAGGGAACAGTCATACTTGGCTGTATCGAGAGCTTGAGTAAACATGAGACTGGGAAGAGCCTGCAGACCGGGCTAAGCTGCTCAGGGATCACTGCTGAACCATGGAAGGGATCTGAGACAGTTTGAGGCTCCGTGGAGACCCAGGCCTGCTCCTAGGCTAGTGGTCTGCAGGGACGGGGCCGCTGTCAGCGGGAGTGGGAAGACGGTGAAGCTGGCCAAGGTCCGGTCTTTCAGTCTCTGCTTGAGCCTAGACTGCAGGGAGGGAAGTTGGTGGACTCGAAGCTGCTCTGCTTTTTGTTTCCATCCCTGGTGAAGACTTTGCTGAAGATCCAGGTCTGGCCAGTATGAGAATTGAGGATCTGTGGGAAGTGCATTACCTTCACTGTCCAGAGGAGGCACTGCCTAAACCAGCCCGGGACAGACAGAAAGCCCGGCAGCCGGAGCTGATGCTGGTCTCTGAAGTTGTGGGCCTGAGTTCGGAGCCAGCTGGGGAGGTGGGAGCTCCAAGAGCAACCAGGGGGAGTTCGCATAGCTCCTGGGAGCAGCTCACTAGCAAGGGGCAAGGAGGCAATGTTACATCTGAGTTTCTGCTGTGAACCAAAAAGGCTAAATAAAATGCCAGTTCCAAGGAGGAAGGGAGGGAGCAAGGGAGGGTGGAGGGAGGAAAGGAAGGAGGAAAGGAGGGAAGAAAGGGAGAGGGAAGGACACTTTCTCATGAAATAGCCCAAGCATTCCGGGGGTGACACAACACAATGAAAGAGCCGCCTGGGTCAGCAGATGTGGGGAACCACTTTAGCCAGAGGCTTTGGGGCGCCCACAGGAGGCGCATTTATCCTGCACAGCTTCTGTTTCTCTCCGTCTGTCCTGGCACATTCCTTCCCTTCCCGTCTATGGCTAGACCCGGAAATACACTTGTGAGATTCCCCATTGCAACCTCTTCTTTTAAAGTCTAGAGAATCGATGACTGGATAAAGAAGTTTTGGTACATCTACACAATGGAATACTATGCAGCTGTTAGGAAAAATGAAGTTATGAAATTTGCCTATAAATGAATGGACATGGAGAAGATCATGTTGAGTGAAATTAGCCAGAAGGAGAGAGACAGATATAGAATGACTGCATTTATTTGCATGACATAAATATATATGTATATATTATGATACCAATATCCCAGGTCAAGTGAAACATGGATCAGGAGGTTTTGTCAAAGGTGGAAATTATCACAAATGTGTGGGAGTCAGAGGCTAGGTAAGAAAGAAAATGGAACAGTGTGCTAACAATTGTCGAAAGTACTAATACCAACCTAGAACTGAGCATTAAATACAGGAAAAAAGATACACATGACAACCCTTTAATGTATGTTCTGTAATCCACAATCTGGAAGGGAGGGAAAGGAGAAAGAGATAGAGAGAAAGGAAAAGAAATAGAGAACCTGCCATGGAGGCAGGCTGGGGGAGGAGGGAGGGAACCGGGACGTTGGTGGTAGGAGACAGGCTCTGGTGGAGGGATGGGTGCTGGAACACTGTATGACCAAAACCCAAATATGAACATCTTTGTCTATATCTCACGGTGATATAATAAAATAATTAAAAAATAAAGTCTATGTGGTGAGGGGCAGGCTGGGGGGCACCTAGGTTAGGCCTTGCTCCGGAGGTGCTGGGGCCCTTGTGTGGTGCCCAGGCTGGCACTGGGTCAGCCTTACTCAGGGCCAGGCTTAAGGCCACACAGTCTCTCCAGGCCTGGGCTGGTTTTCACTCTCTCAGTGCTGTCCAGTATCAAGTGGTGTGTCAAGGTGTCTCGGTGCTTCCAGAGACGATCCCTGTTCCCGCCATGTGTTCTTTCCAACACTCTCCAGCGGGAGGGGGCTAGGGCAGCTCTTGGGGGCTGGGTAACCCTTGGCACCTCATCCTGAGGACCCCCCATACTACAGGGTCGGCCCAGATAGTGGAGAGTTATTAGAAGAGGACCCCAACCCTCCTAAGCACCCCCTGGAGAAGACCCTCCCTAATTAAAAAATAATCAGAAAAGTGCCTCACGATGAGAGCTTGAAAGGTTGGGGGAGCGGGTGCTGTGGGAATTTGGGGACTTGGGGACAGCCGGAGGGAGCAGTCCTGCTGAGCCTGGTGTGTCTGAGCATGCTCCTGCCGGGAACGGGCCCTGCAGGAGGCTCTAGAGGTAAGGAATCTTCGGGCATCGCCAGAAGTGATTCCTGAGTGCAGTCAGGATAACCACTGAGCATTGCCAGGTGTGACCCCCAAGAAATGAAAAATGAGGTGAGGGGCCTTGACTGTACTTGGTTTGTGCCGGACCCTCAGTCATTGAGGGTCAAAGAGACGGGGCCACTGCCCCCGCCCCAGCTCCTGCCCCAGGCCCACACAGGCTGCAAAGGGGATGAGCTTCCAGCTTGAACCAGGGGTGGGTGTCCTTTTCCTTTCATGTCTTAGACTGGCCTGTTCCGCTCAAACATGAGCCAGGTAAGCTTCGGTCGCAGGCTTAACTCACTGGCCTCTGAACACGCAGGATTCAGCTGCGGGCTTAACTCTCTGGCCTCTCAGAGGTTTCTGTAGCCCATGCTGAGCTGTGTCTGTTTTATCTTATTTTTTAAAATTGTACTTCTTTGGGCTTGGGGCCACACCCTGTGGTGCTCGGGGCTACCAGACCCCTGGTGTGATGAGTTTCAGGAGTGCTGCTTGGTGGTGCTTGGGCGATCCTAGGTGGTGCCAGAGATTGAACCTGGGTCAGCCCACACAAGGCCAGTGCCTTAACCCTATTCTAGCTCCCTGGCCCTGGGTTGGGAGGGAGCAGCGGGCCTGTGGTGTGTCCAGCGTCTCTCAGGCCAGTGGCCTCTGTCTCCTGGCTCCAGGGTGGAGTCGCCTGATCCAGTTGTTTTCCCAAGGGCCCCACCCCCACCCCATTGCTTCTCACTCCCTCGGGTTGGCTCTGGCAACACTTGGGTGCTAGAAACCAGCACCTCTGGATGGCCTGGGACGACTGTGTGCAGCGCCCTCCTGCCCAGGGCACACACAGTCACACTCCTTCCGGCCAGAGTTGTCTGAGCCCAGCCGAGGCTTCAGGTCCATGTGCTGCAGCCTGGGACTGGAAGGGAGAACTGAGTTTGGATCTAGATTGTTTAAGTGCCTCCAAGTGGTCCTGGTGGCAAGGGCAGGGCAGGGAGCGGGGAAGGGAGAGATAAGGAAGGAGAGGGGGAGGAGAGAAGGGGGAAAGGAAAGGAAGGGGAAGGGAAGAGGAGGGAGGGAAAGGCAGGGCAGGGGCGTGGAGGGCAGTGAAGTGAGAGGAGGGGAGGCAGGAGAAAGGGGCGGAGCCTTGCTCCCAGTGTCTTCCGGAAATGGCTTTCTTAGGGGTTTGCACCTTGAAGGATCTGGGCAGCCCTTTGTGCCCATGATCCCAGGACACCCCCGGAAGCTCCTTAAGGTGATGGTCAGTGCCCTTATTCATTAGCCAGAGTGACCCGGGCCCAGGGACAGGAAAAGAACTTCCCAGATGAACCCTGACTCAAGGCACACCCAGGCCAGGCTGACTTCGGCTGTCTCTGCGCTGACCTCCTGGGCTCCACCCTGTCTCTTCCTCAGAGTCCAGCTGGGATGGTGACCACAATGGTAGAGCATGCTGCCCACCAAGAGAAAGGGGACAGGGAAGGCGGATCCATCTGAAGGGGCCAGAGGGCAAAGGAGAGGGAATGCTGGGGAGGAAATAGCACGTGCAGGGGTGGAGAGGGGACCACAGGGTGAGTGTGGGGACACACAGTGAGTGTCAGGGGGACGCCCGTGAGGGAGAAGGGAACCCACTGGGTGAGTGTCGGGGTCGCAGGGGAGGGAGCCCACTGGGTGAGGGCCAGGACACAGTGCAGAGGGCAGCGTGGGGCTTGCTAAGGGGCAGACGGCAGGGGATGGGGTACTCTGGGGCTTAAGTTAGCATCTGCTAACTGCTAACAGGGAAGGTGCAGCTCAAGGGGGCTCCGTTACAACGGGAGGCTAGTGGAGAGTGGTGCCCATCTTCTGCTGGCCCCTGCTTGGCCCAGCCCATGTGGGAGCTGAGCTGGATGGGCCCAGCAGGTCTTCTGGCTGCACTGAGGCTGTGCTGTCCACACACCTACTGGCCCGCAAGTCCTTTCCATCAAAAGTCTGCTTGGACTCTCCAGTGGCCTGGAGAATGGCGCTGGCTGTATCTATGGCTTTGCCCAGTTCTGGTTTGGCCCCACATGCTGGCCCTGTCCTAGTATTACAGACCCAGCTGAAGGCCTCAAGAAAGCGTGGCAAGGAAGGAGGGTATAAATGCTTTCAAGTTCCATGTCTGAGCTTCTGCCGGGCTCTCTTCTGTGACCACATACCCGCGCCAGGGAACCTGGGCTGTTCGCTCTCTGGGTCATTTTGGGGTTGGCAAACGTGACCAGCCGGGAATGAGTCCTGCTGGCGCTGTAGCTTCCATCACCCCTACGAGGGCTGACCTCAGCAGAGCCAGGGACGGGCTTCGACGGGATGCAGAAGGGGCTTGCTTGTGTTCCCCACCTTGGGTCAGTCCACCCCTGGGAGTCCCCCAGCGACACGCCTGATTCTGGCAATGTGCCACATCGCGCTTCATCCCAGCCGAGGTCATGAGCAGTTTGGAAACGGCTGACATCTTTTTTTCAATAACGGTATGTTTATTTGCAGCATCTCAAAGTCTAATTAGTCTGCATAATTTTATGGTTCAATAATGAGGGCCCTTTACACAAAGTATGTGTGTGTGTACATGCAAGTACATTTTACTCAAAAAGATCCCTGATGCCACTTACTCTTGCAAAAAAGTGGGCTTTTTGCCGCTTAAGTCTTCAAATGGTGTCACCCTGTCAAACCCCTCTTTTGACATCAATGATCACTTCTTTGTAGAATGGTGAGATCCTGGTGGTGAATCCGTAATACAGCTCATGAAGGATCTTGATGTATTGGGTTTGAACGCCCTGTTTGGCTAGGGCTTCGATGACCGCTTCAGTCTCCACAGAATCAAAGGTCTTTTGTAAATCAATGAACGTGAGACAGAGCGGCATCTTGTACTCCCCTACAAACCTCAATGAGGTTGGTTACCATGTGGATATGGTCGATTGTGCTGAATCCTTTCCCTGAAGCCAGCTTGCTCGCTTGGTTGTCCTTCATCTAGTGTTCTGCCAATCCTGTTCAGGATGACTCGTGTAAACAGCTTGTAGATGACAGACAACAGGCAGATGGGGCGATAGTTACCGATGTCGTGAATGTCTCCCTTCTTAAACAGTAGAACTGTCCTGCTGGTTTTCCATTGGGAGGGTACCTTGCATTTGGACAGGTAGCGTGTGAAGAGCCGAGCTAGTGTATTGATGAGTACTGAAGGCAGATTCTTCAGGTGTTCGGGTCTGACTTTGGGCCTGGGGCTATTCCCTTCTTTACCGACGAGATGGCATGTCGGATTTCAGAAGGGAAAACATTGGGAATGATATATCCATCCTGTGGAATTTCACCAAAACTCTTCAGCACCACCCTCAAGAACATCATGGGACAATTAGAATGGGAAGAAATGGGAGTGAAGATAGATGGTCGGCAACTACACCACCTCCGCTTTGCTGATGACATCGTTCTAATAACACCAAACATTAGTCAAGTGGCACAAATGCTGGCTGACTTTGACCGAGAATGTGGAAAGGTAGGTCTACAGCTGAATCTAAAGAAAACTATGTTTATGAAGAATGAACTAGTTCCAGAGGGCCCATTCACTCTCAATGGAACAAACATCTCTGAATGTAGCAGTTATGTGTACCTAGGTCGAGAAGTCAACATGATGAACGACCTAAAACCTGAGCTGCGCAGGAGGAAGAGAGCGGCATGGAATGCCTTCAAAGGCATCGAAGAAATAGCTAAAAGGACAAAGAACCTCCGGCTCCAGGCACATCTCTTTGACTCCACCGTTCTCCCTGCTTTAACATACACCTCAGAGACCTGGGCCCTACGAAAGCAGGATGAGAATGCTATTCGGGTCTCCCAGAGAGGAATCGAAAGACTTATGCTCGGAATATCACGCCTCACTCAAGTGAGAGAAGGAATCCGGAGTTTTTACCTCCGTCGCTATTCCAGAATCAGGGACGCTGTCTTGTTTGCCAAGGCATCGAAAATCAGATGGGCTGGACATGTAATGCGATTTGGAGACAACCGCTGGACTAGATCTGTTACCAACTGGATCCCACGGGATGTCAAAAGATCACATGGCTGCCCACCTACAAGATGGTCAGACTTCCTTGTCAAGACCCTGAAGGAACGGTTTGAGGCTCTTCATATTCCTGAATCAACCAGATGCCATTGGGCTACATTGGCACATGATAGGGTCCAATGGAAATGTTACTGGCGCCCGCTTGAGCAAATCGATGAATAACAGGATTCAAGTGATCAAGAAGTGAAGTCTTCAAAGTCCTTAGAGATTGTTGTTGTTGTTGTTATTTTGAGTGATTACTAGGTTCCAGGCTAAAGTTTAGGTGAATTATTTCTGTTAATTCCTTTAAGAATTCAGCACTGTCTTCCGAGCCCAGGAAGCCTCTAGAAATGGAGTCCAGATGCTTCCAGCCAAAACAATCGTGTGCATGAACACCTTTGGGAGTGCAAGCCCAGGTGAGAGAGGGAGTGGGGAAATGGGCCGTGCAGCAGGAGGGCGGGCAGGAAAGCAGAGAGGGGCATTTTCCAGGGCTGGGCAGAGCTGGGCAGAGCTGGGCCAGGAACACAGCCAAGTGCTCAGTCGCTCAAAACAAATTCAAATAGGCCATATGGAGGCCACGTGGTGTGGGGAGAGAAGAGGGAAGGAGAGAGAAGGGGGAGAGGGGAGGAACAGGAAGGAGATGGAGAAGGAGGGGAGAGAAGAGGGGAGGGAGGAAGGAGAGAGGGAGAAAAAAGATAATGGGGGAGGAACTAGAAGGGGAGAGAGAAAGAAAGAGCGTCCATGCAGATCCTGACCGCTTAGAACGCACCGGAGTCGGGAAGCCAAGCACCTCCCCTTCCCGCCCCTCTGAGGGCTGGGACACAGACCCCACTCTCAGGAGCAGGGTTCCTCTGAGCAGGGCTAGAGGAATCAAGCCTCCACGGCCTGCCAGGTGAACAGCACAGCTCTCCCTGGGGGACCTGAGCGCCCCAGAAGGAGGGGAAGGTCTGGGAGAGACGAACACAAACAAGCTCTTGACGGGCTGAGCGCGGGCAGAGACACACCGCTTGGCTTTCCTCAGAGCTGGGCCTCCTCTGTGGGGCTAGAATCTGGCCCAAGATCAAAGGGACATCTGAGAGTAAAAGCAATGGTCCCGGAAGCCGTCCACGGTGACTTCCGGAGAAGTCACCCTCTCCTTTGAAGGGTCCGGTAGAAGCTGAGGAAAGCCTCCCCCGGGTGAGAGGGCTGTGCGCCTGGTCCTCTCATTCAGGTCCTTTCCCTGCTCCTTGTTGCTCTTGAGCTGGTTTCCAAGGGGCCCTTCTCTCACGGGGTGGGTGTCTGCTGCTCACGACTGGGTGAATGAATCAGGGGCATTGCCGGACTCTGGGGCTGTCAATAAACGTAGTTCACTGCCCTTCGCTGAAGTTGTCTCTGGGCTCCTGCCCTTTCTAAAAAACAGACACACAAAGGCGCGACCTCACCTGGCTCCACAGACCAGTCTCCTGTAGTTCAGTGACGGCGCCGACTGTCAGCCATTGACCGGCAAAAGCTGGGACCACTCTGGCCTTGTTCCTGGAGCTACACCAGGAGGCCAGAGGCCGTGGCTCTCCCCACAGTTCCCAGGCTTGTCTATTCATCATTGAAGCTAGTCTTCAGAGGTTCGCCAATGCTGAACTTTTCAGACATTGAGCGGTCCCAGCTCCAGCCAGGGCTGACCTTCCCAGCGCAGAGGACAGAAGGTTCTCTGGGCCTTCTAGGCACAGTCAGGCACTGGCTTGGGACTTGTGACAGGTCCTTATGCGCCTGGAGTCTCTTCCGTTCCTGCAGGGCACCGAGGGCTGGGGCAGCTCACCCGAGGCTCACCTGCTCTGGGCAGGAGCACGGTGCTCACCTGCTCATCTGCTCTGGGCAGGAGCACAGCGCTCACCTGCTCACCTGCTCTGGGCAGGAGCACAGCGCTGACCTGCTCTGGGCAGGAGCACAGACCTGCTCACTGCTCTGGGCAGGAGCACAGACCTGCCACCTGCTCTGGGCAGGAGCACGGCACTGACCTGCTCACCTGCTCTGGACAAGAGCACGGTGCTGACCTGCTCACCTGCTCTGGGCAGGAGCGCAGCGCCCACCTGCTCACCTGCAGGGTGCTGGGCCTGGGCAGAGCCTGCCTGCTGTCCAGTTAAGATGGGCGATTTACTCTGAAGAAGGGAGTCGGAGGAGGTGGGGGAGACTGGGGCCGGGTGTCATGATGTCCCAGAGCGTCAAGGCCTGTCAGGTGCCAAGGCGTGGCCGTGCTCCTCGCCCGCTGGTCTAGTTGCCGCCTTTAGAGCCAGATCCAGATACATTTGCCAAGTCACCTCGGACGATGAGAGAAGCGGCATCCTTCATGCTTCAGACATGCCGAGTTCTCTCCCTTACTGGCAGTGAGCTGAAGAAAAGGGGTGCCAAGACCAATGTGAGGGCTGCAGGGTCGCCCCACGCCCACGGCATTGCTTCAGGACCTGTCCGGCGTCCTCCAGTGCTCACCCGACCTATGCAGAAGGTCCTGTCCGCAGGGGGACCCGCTCATTCCCCAGACATCCCTTCCTCTCTGACAGCAGTGGGTGGCCCGATGGCCCGAGGGCCCCTTCTATGTCACAGCCCCTTACCTCCCGCCTGGGTGTGGTTAATTTACCAGCGTGACCCCCAGAACTCAGAGCAGTATTATACTCATCAAGTCACCAGTTTATTGTAAAAGTTTGTCATTCAGGGGACCAGAGAGATAGTCCAAGCCTGGTGGGTTCTTGCCTTGAGCACAGCTGACCCGGGTTTTGATCCCTGGCACTACATAACTTCCCCAGCACGGTCAGGAGTGATGCCTGAGCACAGAGCCAGAAGTAAGAAGTACAACTCAGAATAGCCAAAAAAAAAAAAAAAAACCCAAAAAAACTTAAAAGGCAACTGTCAGATGGAAGGGGGTGGGTAGGTGAGGGAAGGCGCAGTTCCTCTCCAAACGCACCCCTCTCATGCACCCCACAGCTCACCTACCCACCCTCTCATCACCTCCCCATCACCTCCCCACCCTCTCATCACCTCCCCATCACCTCCCCATCCTCTCATCACCCCCCATCACCTCCCCATCCTCGCATCACATCCCCATCCTCTCATCACCTGCCCATTCTCTCATCACCTCCCCATCCTCCTCATCACCTCCATTCCTCTCATCACCTGTCCATCCATTACCAGCTGCCCATCCTCCTCATCACCTCCCCATTCTCTCATCACCTCCCACCCTCTCATCACCTCCCCATCCTCTCATCACCTCCCATCCTTTCATCACCTCCCTATCCTCTCATCACCTCCCCATCCTCTCATCACCTGTCCATCCTCTCATCACCTCCCCATCCTCTCATCACCTCCCCATTCTCTCATCACCTCCCCATCCTCTCATCACCTCCCCATTCTCTCATCACCTCCCATCCTCTCATCACCTCCCATCCTCTCATCACCTCCCCATCCTCTCATCACCTCCCATCCTTTCATCACCTCCCATCCTTTCATCACCTCCCATCCTTTCATCACCTCCCCATCATCTCCCATCCTCTCATCACCTGTCATCCATCATCACCTCCCCATCCTCTCATCACCTCCCCATCCTCTCATCACCTCCCCATCCTCTCATCACCTCCCCATCCTCTCATCACCTCCCCATCCTCTCCATCACCTCCCCATCCTCTCATCACCTCCCCATCCTCTCATCACCTCCCCATCCTCTCATCACCTCCCCATCCTCTCATCACCTCCCCCATCCTCTCATCACCTCCCCATCCTCTCATCACCTCCCCATTCTCTCATCACCTCCCCACGCTCCCATCACCTCCCCATCTTTTCAGGTGATTTTCATTTCTGTAGTTATCTTTGATTCAATCCTTGGCCGCTGAACATTGAACTAAATCTCCAGCCGCTCCACTGTCCGCTCTCAGTGGGGAGGGGGCACTAACACCTCAACCACCCTGTCTTTAGGCATACCCAACCTCACTCTAACTGGAAATATCAGCATCATCACTTAGGGACTTCCTGTCAGAAAGGTCTGAGAAGTGAATTCACAACATTGCACTAAGCCCGTTACTATCTTCTTGCAAATCCTCCTGTACCAGCTGAGGAAGCCTTGGAGCCTCCTCGCCCTGACAGATCAGGGCCAATGCTCTGTTAATGCGAAGTGGATTTTCCTGTGCTGGTGGGTTCTTGAGAATCGCATTAAAGATTAGCGTACAAAGCTCGGATGAAGTGAAGTTAGCTTATTTATACAGATGGTCCCAGGCCCTCCCCCAGATGTCTAGACCTCTCATTACCCATGGATGATGTCCTGGTCCTGTCTCTAATGCTGACCAGTCCAGCGTACGACCTCCCTGTCTTGTCCAACTCCCATGAATGATGGCCGGATTCTATTCCTATGCTGCTCTCTCTATCCCGTGTACATTTTTCCCAACTTCCCTTCCCTGCCTATAACCTGGGTCTCTGAGCCCAACCTGTACTGTGCTGTCCTGGGCATCCAAGCCCTATCTAATCCAATGAGTGAGGGAGGGAGCTGGCAAGAGAGCGAGTCAGCCAAAGGGGGTGATGCAAGAGAGGCCCTCTCTCAGAGAGGAGACGAGCCTGGGGTTCCCTTTTCAATCCCACCCCCAGGCATCCCCTTTCTGATTGGCTACTTGTTTCCTGTGTGTGATCACTGGCTGAAGTGACCTGGCGTTCTCCACCTTAGCTCCAGCTGTATCACCTCGACTTCTTTCCTTCTGTGTGCATCTCACTCCATGAGCTACCAGGGAAGAGACATTGGTGCCCCTTATCCCTCTTCCCACCCTTCCTGGGCTTCCCGCTGCTGCTTCCAGATGGGCAGGAAAGCCAGCATCGGTGGGGCAACAAACAAGAAGGCAAGGAGATCAAGGGGCTGCCCTGCTCGTGTTGGGGGTGGTGAGGGCTCAAGGCTTCTCAGACGACCAAACCTGGGTACAATCTCAGGACAACAAAGGTGAGGAGGAGGGAAGGAGACCGGGAAGAGCGGAAGCCAGCCAAGCTGGCGTTTGAGCGAGCTGACCACGCTTCAGGAGGAGGCGCTGCCAGCGCTCATTCACACCAGTGTCCAGTGGGCAGGCTATTGGGTCCCACAGGTGAGACCTGCCAATTTGGCTTCCCTTGCAGGCTTTTGTGTCAAGCGTGGACCCTGCCTTTTGGAGTTGAGTTTGGTGGCTCTGGTAGGCACCATCTGGGTGTCATGGTTTTGGGGTGGCATTTGAGATGGAAAAAGGTGAGAAGAGCCAGAAGCTCCCCAAACTCCAGGCCCTGTTCTGGTCCGAGGGGGCCCATGGCTGAGCATGTCATTATCTATGGGATGCTGTGATGGTCCCCAGAGTTTGGGGGAATCAAGAGTATGTGGGGGGGTCAAGTGACCCGCAAAGAGGTACATGGGTTGAGCCCGAACAGAAGACTGAAGCAAGACTTCTGGCCTGCACTACCTGCCCAGGTCTCTGCAGAGCACAGAGCTTCTGGGAATCCCTGGGCAAGCCGCTCACTCGCGACTCTGAACTGGGCCTGGTGTGGTCGCACTTACCCACAGGCCTCACGATGGAATTGAAACCGCATACAACCTTTCAGGGGGCCGGACAGAGAACACAGTGGGATACAGGAGGCTTTACACGCAGGAGGACTGGAGTCAATCCCTAGTGCCACAGGGTCCCCCAAGAACCCCTGGGAAGAATCCCTGAGTTGGAATTGGGAATAGCCTTGGTAGTGTCAGGAGAGGCCCAAAGAGCTTTTTTATTCTTTTTGCTCAAGGGCTACTCCTGACTCTGTGCTCAGGGGTCCTCCCTGGCAGTACTGAGGATCAAACCGAGTCAGTGCATAACTCCTGAACTGTCTCTCAGCCCCATCAAGGAACTTATTTTTTTTGAGGTGGATCACTCAAGACTTTCTTTAGCTCTGCACCAGGGATCGCTGCTGGTGGGGCTCTGGGGTCCATATGGGGTGTTGGGGACCAACCAGGCTGACCACATGCTAGGCAAGCGCCTGGCTTGCTGTGGTATCTTCAAGCAGCCCCTGTTAAAGAGCCTTTCTTTACAGCAGCATGGGATATAAAGAATGCTCTGCAGGGTCCCTTGCATCAGTGTCACCAGCCACTGTCACAGCGGGAGAATGAAGTCACAGACTGCAGGCACCCCGAATGGGCTCCACTGGGAGGCGCTTGCCTTAGTGTTATGACTCTCACAGACCAAGGGACAAGCGCTGGGTGTCCTCCAGAGGCAACTGGGCTGCAAGGAAATGAGACAGGAAGTCCTTCCTCCATGTTTCTTCCCTTCCTGTGCAGCGAGATCTGAGTGGCCCAATCTCAGGGTCCAGCAGACCCTCACCTTCACACCAACATTTAGCATGAGGAGGTGAATGAATGAGTGAAGGAAAGAAGGAAGGAGTGAATGAATGAACAAAATGAATGGACAGAGGAATGAATGAATGAGCAAACAAATGAATGGACAGAGGAATGAATGAATGAGAAAATAAGTGTTTTCACATCTCTGTCCAAGGGGTTTCTATCTCGTCACACTCCCCATTCTTGAGGGCCTGCTGACCCTGAGAGCCAGTGGGCAGCTGCTTGGTTGATTTCCTGGTCTGTCTCCTGAGCAGACCCCACGTTCACCTCTGCGGCTGGTTCAGTGGCAGCTCTGAAGGGTTAGATCAGCCTCGGTAGTGTCAGGGCAAGACAGGAAGGAGGCGGCTAAGAGAACTAGCGTGTAGCTGGTTTCCAGAGCCCAAGTACCACCAAGGTGTTTTTCTGCAGGGTGATTTCCCCAGTGACTTGGGAAAATAACCTGGGAGTTACAGGGGGTCTAACTTGGCACTCTGTGGGAAACGAATAACTCTGTCTATTGAAGGTCCATCTGTGGGGCAAAAACACTAGCCTGCCCAGCGGGACAGCAGAGGGGTGCGCGCATAGTGCATGGTGGAAGCCCGGGCCTCTGGCACGGAGAAACCCCGGATCGGGGTCACTTCCACTGGTCTACAAGTAACAAGACTTGCTTCCAACAGGGAGCTGAAGGCCGCAGGAAAACAGTGGCAGCCCTGCCCAGATGCCACACGGTGGCTGCAGGGGCTCCAGGAGCGCGCACCAGAGGGGACAACTCGGCCTTGGGCCCGGAGAGGGCACGTTTGGCTCCCCGGAGCCTCGGACCCTCCACCCCCTCCCGGGGAGCTGCCCTGAAACCTAGCAGAGGGAGAGTGTCCGCAAGCCGCCAGCGCAAACCCGGGGGTCTCCACTCCTTCCTCCCAATCGCGGGGAAACTCGAGGGACGGGCGAGCCAGGAGCCAGACCCCGCCCTGGGGCCCGGCGTCCTCTCTCCCCGCGGGTGAATAAATGAATGATTAAGCGCCCGCTACACAATAGCCTCGCTAGATGGAGACGCGGGCTCACTGCAGCGGCGCGGGCGGCGGGGGAGAGCGGGCGGGCGCGGCTCTGGCTCCGCTCACGTCTGTTTTCCTTTTTTCGTGCATTATTGATTGCGCCTCCGCCCGCGGCCCTGCTGCCCGCGCGGGCGCTCCTGTCGCCGCTGCCTCCCGCGGGCCGGCGTGACGGGCGCGGAGAGCTCCGGCACCCCTGCGCCCCCGGGCGGCCGCGCGGCGCCACAGGGAAGGGCGGGGACCGGGGCTGGGCTGGCGGGGCCGGCTCGGGGCGGCTCTCGGAGGACACTTTCCCCCGCCCTCCGCCTCCGCCTCGGCCGCCCGGCCCGGCCTGGGTGCCGCCCCGCGCGCGGCCAGGCGCAGCCGGGAACCACCGCGCCCCGCGCCCCGTGCGACAGCGACGCGCCGGGGCCGCGGCTCAGCTCTGAGGCCCCAGCGGCGCGCAAACTTTTGCTCCAGTGCCCGGCGCTCCTCTCCGGCATGTGAAGCCCCCCCAGGCTCCAGCGCAGTTGCCAGGGTGAGCACCGAGGCCCCGCCTAGAGGGCGGGGACTGGGCAGGCGGCTGGCTTTAAATGGGGGCCCGTCGGCGGCGCCTGAACGGATTCTGCAGCTGGGGGAGAGCTGACCTCCCTTCCCGCGGCCAGAGTGACTGGGGACGCCTCCAGGCAAGGGTGCGGGAGGGGGAGGAGTGGGGAGGCGGCGGGGGTGGGGGGACACTTGGGGTGTGTGTGTGTGTGTGTGTGTGTGTGTGTGTGTGTGTGTGGAGGAGGAGGGTGGTGGTGGTGATCACACCCCGAGGCTGGAGGCGCGGGAGGGCAAATGGGGAGCGTTGGGAGGCGCAGAGGTTGCAGCGTGCGCAGTGAGGGGCCGGCGGGGCAGAGGCCGGGCACGCAGCCCGCGATTTCCCGGTGCGGTGCGTGCGCGCAAGGCTGCCGAGGCTGAGCGCGGGAGGTGCCCGTGGGTGCGCACGCAGGGAGAGTGGCCTTCGCGGGGCTGGAGTCCGCTCACAGTGGCCGTGAGTTGTGCGTGGCCGATTCTGGGGAGATGCCAGTGTGCCTGGCTGCTACGGGGAAGTGTGCTTGAGGCCCCGGTGTGCACGCAGGATGGGGGGTGGTGGTGTGTGCACGGTGGGGTGGGGGTGCTAAGGCGTGCACACCGGGGGCGGTAAGAGTTCCCGCTGCCGGCTTATGGGAGTTGCTTTTTTTTTTTTTTTTTTGCTGTTGTTTTCTGCACGAAAAGGTCAGTCTGTGTGCAAGCCGGAGGCTAAGGACCGGCTTGGGTTAGGAGGGTGCTCCGGGGTGCGGGGCGTCCCCCCCACTTGACCCCGACTGCTGCGTGAGTGAGTGCCTGCCGCGCGGCGCCCACCTGACCCAAGCTTTGCTCCCCTGACAGTGGGCCGGGAAGAGCGGGCGCCCGCCGCGGGCCGAGATGCTCCTGCGGGACCTGGTGCTGGGCCGCGGCTGCTGCTGGCCGTCGCTGCTGCTGCACTGCGCGCTCCACCCGCTCTGGGGCCTCGTGCAGGTGAGCCGGGCGCGGGCGCGACGCGGCGGGGTGGGGAAGCCCGGGTAGAGGAGAGAGAGAAGAGGTAGAGGTAGAGTCCGAAGCTTTCTGCAGCCAGGCGAGAATTAAGAAAAAGACAAAGTCCCCAGACTCTAGCTAGGAGCCCTTCTAAGGCCCGCAGGAAGGGGTCTGAGAAGAGAGAGAGGGCGTCTGAGACAGCGGCGTGCTGTGTAGGAACACCGGAAAGAAACTTGGAAAGAAAACTGATCTTGAGAACATGCCGTCTTATTTCCCACCAGGGTCACCAGTGAACTTGAACTTAGCTCTGGAAACTAATGAGCAACGCAGGAGGGCCCGTGGGACAGCTGGTACCGAGGCTGGCATTGGTGCAGGGCTTAAGAAGTTATTACCAGGGCAGGGGAGAGATAGCACAGGAGCTAAGATGCTTGCTTTAGAGGCTGATAACACAGAGGGAGGGCGTTTGCCTTGCATGGGTTCAATCCCAGGCATCCCATATAGTCCCCTGAACAGAGCCAGGAGTAACCCCTGAACATTGCAAGGTGTGACCCAAAAAAGCAAAACAATTAAACAATCAAGAAAAAAAAAAGACACTGGATTTCCTTGTGCCCCCCTTCCCGGTAGTTCAATGTTCTAGAACGTGAATGTTCACGGTCTGTTCTCCTGAACATCGCCAGGAATGATTCCTGAGCATATGGACAGGGATTAGTTCTGAGTAACACTGGGTGTGACCACCCCCTCCCAGACCCCAAATAGAGAAGGCACCGCCCAACCTTGAAGATAACCTGTGGATAAAGTCACCCCCTTGGGTCTCCCTAGACCCCAAGGCCACAAGGCACCCGCTGGAGCTCCCGCTGCCAGGCCAGAGAGAGGGTTCTATGGGGGCAGTGCTAAGACCAAGCGCCAAGGAGGGGCACTTTGGTGTCGCCTCTGAATTCTGAGCCCCAACT
This sequence comes from Cryptotis parvus, assembly GCA_021461705.1. Lineage (NCBI taxonomy): Eukaryota > Metazoa > Chordata > Mammalia > Eulipotyphla > Soricidae > Cryptotis > Cryptotis parvus. The sequence goes on along the minus strand of JAJIBD010001116.1, from coordinate 339,972 downwards.
CTGCCCGTTAGCAGCTGAAGTGTGGTCAGTGCCCCGTGGCCCGTCTGGCTCTGGGTCTTCTTCCTCATCTTCCCGCACTGCTGTTTCAAGTGTTGCTGAAATAAAGGGAGTCAGGATGACTGAGCCCTGTGTCTGACCCCTAATAAGCAGGAAGTGGGGACCATACTGCCACGTTATGGGACTGCACATATGGGCCGGGTCCTGCCCCTCACTGTGAGTCTCTTGGACCCCTTGTAAGATACAGCTGGCAGGAGCCCACCAGTGGGCCGGCCGAATCTCTGGGCGCACCCCAGACCCCAGCCCTCCAGCGGCTTCTGCTGGTCTGGCTGGTTCTTCCCTCTCCTGCACAAGTGTTTTCCTTTTTGGAGCTGACAGCTTTGTTTAATGTGTGAAGCAGCAGCTATTAAACTCAGCCGGGCCTTCTCAGGATTGGGATCTTGTTGCTTTCCATCCCTCGGGTGTCCCCGGGAGCAGCCTCCCAAGTTGGGCTTAGAGCAGAGCTCAGACATTAAGTCGACGTCCTTCCTCCGTCCATCTCTCTTGTTCTCTCTTCTCCAAGATGTGCTCAGCTTGTTTGGAGAGTGGTGCAATGTGGTCTAGAGATGAACTCTGCTGCGCAAGCTTTTAGGACCCTCAACCTCGGCCCAAGGAAAGTGTGTGTGTGTGTGTGTGTGTGTGTGCGTGCGTGCGTGTGCGTTCATGTGTGTTTCAGATGCTAGCAGACAATACAAATCTGGTTTTATGAAAATCAGTTTAGGGAAAGGAATCTTCCAGACAGAAAGAATCAGATCTTGGCTGAAGGCTCTAGAAAACGGAACTTATTTAGGATAGGGCTGAAAAGCCGGAGGAAGAGGATGCTGGAATGGAGAAATATGGTTTTGACATGAAGAGCTGAATCCAGAGGCCCCAGCTAAAGGAGGGATGGAAATGCCCTTGGCGGTGTGTCCCTTTAAGTAGAGAGGTTAAAAGCTGTCCCATCGTGGAGTTCCTCAACTTTGCAAAAAAGAATTTGGAGCTTTCAGAACATCCATAGACATTTTGACAAAAAATACCCCCCTACCCTCCCACGCACCCTTGGTTGTAAACATTTGGGAGGGTGATGTGTACACAGCAGTGACCTGTAATGAACGGGTTAACTGTTGAAAGGAGAGCCCTGGGGTCCCCCAGAGTGCCAGGGTCCCTGGAAGGTTCCTATAGTGCAGCCTAGCCCAACTTCATCGTGAAAGGCTGACGACATCTGAAGCCAGAGGTGGTGCAGCATTCGGAGCCGCCCTTCCCTTTTTCAAAGGGGCTGTAATTGAGATTTATGGTTCTGCTCAGTTCTCATCCAGATAATCCTCCCCTTTTCCCCCCTTTCGCAAGCGTGGCGGGTAGCAGATGGAATGTCTCTTGGGTACAGCGAGACCATGGGATTCAACCAGTCTCCATAAAAGATGCCGGAAGCAGTCACCTTTGTGGGGGGTCTTCTGAAAAAGTGAGCTGGGAAGGGGGGCTCAGGAGCCAGCCTCTGGGCTCCACATGCTGATGAGGGACCCTCCCCCACTCACAACAACTACAGTCAGCCGCTACAGCTTCACGATTCACTGGGTCGTGTGTATCAGACACCTGTCGGTGCTGCCCTCAGGGCATTGAAACTGACCCTGGAGAAACCAGGTTTTAGGTAACAGAATCCAGTGGGCACCATCACCGGGCACCCAGTGGGCGAAGACCTGCAGATATAGCGTGTCCCCCGAGACCTGAGAGAGAGGTCGGGGTGCAGGTGGGAGGAGGCAGCCAGGTGGCAGTGAGGAAAGGGGCCGAGGGATGGACACCATGGCCAGCCACTGACCGAGCTCTTCACACTTTGCGCTTGAGCCTGAAGCTGACACCACGTCCGTCTGGGGCAGGAGATGACCAGAGACCAGCCTTTTTGGAAGCCTGAGTCCACAGGAGAGATTGGGGAGTGGCTGGAGCCAGGAGGTGGCTCCAGGGGAGTTCCAAATGAGCTCAGCTCTTTAGCACCAGCCATCCCGGCTCTCTCGGTCAGGCCTGTTGCCCACTGAACAACTTCTCTGCTTCTATTAGCAGCCCTCAGCAGGAAGCAAGTGCCACCCCCATGAGAACATGATGGGGACCACCGAGCAGGGAAGAGGGGCAAGGGGAGAGAACTGCACCGGCCGAGGTGATGGACAGGAGCCAGGGGGCACTGTGACGCCCAGAGTACAGTGACAGGTACCAGGTCCTGGTGTCTACAGGACCTCCTGGTCTCCCCATGCACATTGGCACAGTGGCGACAGCAGCTTCCAGCCCCAGGAGAGGGCTACAGAGCAGGGCTGGGACGGTGGGCACTGGGACCCTGGACCAGATTGGTCACAGGGAGGCCGGCTTGGGCCCTGTGAGCTTGGGGCAATTCCCTGGCACTTGGGGCATCTCCTCTGCTCCCTGTAAGTCAGTCTAACTAAGAGCAGGTGCCCTCAGGGACAACCTGTACCTTATGGGACATCCCAGGGTTTAACCTAACCAGTTCAGGTGCTGAGTCAAAGTGGGGAAGTGTCTCAGCACTGCAGACAGCCCACCTCCTATTCTTACCATGCTGTGAAGTGTTGGCATGCTTTAGCCTCTTTGAGCCTGTGTCCACTTGCCTAGTGGGTGTCATCCAGCCTTCTGCTCTGGGCCTTGGAGTTAGAGAAGACTGTGGTTTGTGGTACTCCACATTGGCAGAGCCAGGCAAGCAAACTTGATCAGGATTATAAAACACCATCAGCCGGCTCCCACAACTTAGCTTGGGCCACAGGCCTTACAAAACACAGGGGAAAGTGCCACAGAGTTTACAAGCCAGAAAACTGCGGAAGGTTTGCCTTGCAGGAGGCCATCCTGGATTTGATCCTCAGCATCCCATATGGTCACTGCACGGTGTCAGGAGTGATCCCTGAGCACAGAGCCAGGAGTAAGCCCTGCATTCCTCCAGGTTTGTCCCCAAAACCAGAAGAGGAAGAAAGAAAGATAGGAAGAAAGGAATGAAGGAAAGAAGGGAGGGAGGGAAGTAGGGAGGGAGGGAAGGAGAAAGGGAGGGAGAGAAGAAGGAAGGGAAGAAAGAAAGAAAAAAAAGAATGAGGAAAGGAAGAAAGGAAGGGAGGGAGGGGGAAAGAAAGAAAGAAAAAGAAAGAAAGAGAGGAGGGAGGGAGGAAGGACAGAAGGAAGGGAGAGATGAAGGAAGAAAAGAAAGGGAGGGAAGAAGGAGGGAAGGAGGGAGGGAAGGAGGGAGGGAGGAAGAGAGGGAGGAAGGGAGGGAGGAACGGATGAAGAAGGAAGTAAGTGAATCAGGAGCCCGGGCAGGGATTCAAATGCGAGTGTGGGGCAGCGGTGGACAGAGAGGTGGCACAGGGGCACCAGGCGACCCCCGAGAAGGGTGTGAGAGCTGGGCTCACAGCTAGAGGGAGTCGGCAAATCATGGAGGGCCCAAATCACCATGGTCAAGAGGGAGCCTTGGGGCACTCGGTGGGGCGGGCTCCAGGGGCCCCAGTGCAGACCTGGGCTCGAGATTTGTGCAGTACAGTGGTTGGGCTGTGGTGCCATTCTCATGTCTGGGCGTGCAAGTGAGACAGACCACCCTTCCTCCCCCATCACTGAACCCCATTTCCCTACTAATGATTTCTCACCTTCAGTCTCTTCCATATGGGCGCCTTGGTGTCTCTCACCAAAATAGGGCTTTGTATGGCGTGGGGCCAGGTTTAACCAACACACCCCTCGAGAGCCCGCTCATGTATATTAGGTTCAGAGAGGCTGAGACACTAGCCAGGGTTGCACAGCACCAACGCCACAGACAGGGGGTGTGGGGCGAGAGAGCAGTCCTCCTCTCAGAGGCCTCGCTTAATGATGTTCGCCCTCTGGGTCAAATATAGCCGTGACGTGCTTGGGGCCCACTTGGCGTTAGAGGGCCAGCGGGTGGGAAGCCAGAGGGTGGGCTGCGTGGGTGGAGAATCAAGTGGTTTCCCCACTAGTGTGTAAGGAGTTAACCACCTCCGTGGAATGACAGAGAAAGACGCGCCATCTGCGGATGTGCTTCCCGGGAGAGGGAAGATTGCAGAATCAAATGCGGTCAATGGCCCCTTTGAAACACTCACATGGGATGATGAGCAGGAGCTTCCTGGCCTCAGACATATTACGTCTGGCTATAAATCAACAGCCCGCACTGCCCTCAGGGTGGCCATTACCGTGTGCCCAGTCCAGGGCCCCTGTGCTCTCTGTCCCCCCTGGACCTGGGAAGATCGGCCATGTGAGCCTCCAAAGCCGTCCCCTGGCTGGCTGCAGGGGAATCAGGGATCTGGAGTCCTCGTCCCTCTAGCTGACAGCCAGTCAGGGGCGTCACGGGGCAGGGGTGACTGCCAGCACCTCCCTGCAGGCCTGTAGGTGAGCATGTTCCCAGGACGGGCATGAAGGCAGATGCCCTGATCTGCAGTGCTCTGCCGAGGGAGAGCGGGCGGGCACTGGCAACTGGTGGAGTTGGGCTTCTCGCAGGCTGCGCGTTCGAGTTTAGCCCAGGAAGACACAGCCAAATGCCCGAGCTCATGCTTCTGCAGATTGTACTGTAAGTGACTGAGGTAGGAAACAGCCACTGTCCAGGCTGTTTCCTACTTCCCTTCCCAGTGGGTTGGGAGAAGTGTAGGCTGTCCCAGGGGAGATTCGGTGCTGGTTTGACCTTTCATGCATCTGTTCTCCAAGTTACAGTGGAATGTCAGGAATTCCCTTAGGTGCAAGAGCGTGGACACAGGAGATCTGGGCTGGACAGGGTCAGAAATGTTCTCTCCAGGGGAGGGCCGATAGCCAAGCTGAACGGATAAAAGAGGAGCTCAGCGCATGTGTGTGTGTGTGTGTGTGTGTGTGTGTGTGTGTGTGTGAGTGTTCCGGGGGTTTCACACTTTAGGAGCAACACTCAGAGGGCTGGAGGCGGTCCTGAGGGCAGCTCAGCTAGCTAAGGAGGCACTGGGGCTTTGTGGCCACATGTCTCCTGAGCTATGGGCAGGCATCCGGAGGCCATTGTTGATTGGAGGTTGCAGGTAGTTTGGTCCAGTGTGTGTCCCAGAAGACCATGGAAGACCCCCATGGGTAGCAGAGGGCACTTGCCCTGCTCCTGAGGGTCAAGGGGTCCCCAAACCCAAGACTTGGTTAGGTAAGAGGGGGTCCCCAAGAAAGGAGGATGGCACCTGGACTGTGGTCAGGCTTGGAGCCCGTAGCCAGGACTGGGGGGTGCTCTGGGGAGCTTGGGCACCTAGGAAGGGCCAATCAGTCAGTGTCCCCTTACGTCTGGGAGATTGCTGGAATCCCTCTGCCTGGGCTTCACCCGTATCAGTCCACAGGCCCGAGTGGGGCCGACCAGTGTTGGGGAGCAGAGGGCTCCGTCTGAGCCGCCCCTCCAGGTGGCATCTGCAGGAAGAATCCCGAATCCCAGTGTGCAGGGAAGGGGACGCAGTTCTGCTCGCCGCAGCCTCACCGTCCTCTCTGGCCCTGCAGGTGACACATGGTGAACCCCAGAAGTCTTGCTCCAAGGTGACCCTCAGCTGTCAACACATCTGCCAGTGCCGGCCCCCCCCCCCGCTGCCCCCGCCCCCGCCACCCCCGCCACCTCCGAGACTCCTCTCCGCTCCAGGTAAGTCTTTGGGGCCAGCTGTGGCGTGTGCGCCGTAGCCGAGGGCAGCCTGGCCGCCTTTGTAATTTTCCGCTGGCCGAGCAGGAGAGAAGCCAAGGCCCAACTTTCCCCCTGCAGTCTGCAGAGCCGTTCCCGGGAGCTGGAGCAGGAGGAAGCTTCCTCCTCACATAATCAGATAAAAGTCAATCTCCATTTGATGAGTGGCCGCGGGCCTGCGCGCTGCCCAAGGGCCGGCCTTTCAGGGGGCAGCCGCGGGGCACTGGCCTTCGGTTCCCCACCCCTGCCCGTGCATCGGGTCCTTCCTTGAGAGTCATTCTCATTTGAGGAGGCGATTGGAGGGAGCCTGCGTGGAGACTCTGGGAGCACAGCACTACCCCCCCCATGCCTCTTGGCTCATCTGCAGTGAGTTCTGCTCAATCCCTTACTTTGACGGCCACGCCTGGGGTTCGTGAGCTGTGTCATAGCCTGGGCACGCAGACAAAGGGTTTCTCTGGCTCCTCGGTGAAGTTGCCAGTCGCCTGTGGAGAAGGTGCCCAGCAAGAGACTGATGTGTTGGAACCTCACATTTTAGCTGTAGAATTCCAAGACCCTGTGTGGGTCATCCCCAACTCTGCCAAACGTGAAGGGTTTGGGGCGAACTGAATAACTTCGGAGAAGGTGTGTCCTTGGGGAGGTGATCTGCAGATTCTGGGTCCATGTTGTGATTTCAGAAGGAGTCTCGGCACCCTAAGTACCTGCCTGTGTTTTGCTGGCTTGGCTCTGCCTGCCCCCTGTCCCTCTCTGATTCCCGGGCCCAGAGCGACTCAGGCTGTGGCCCTCTGCAGTGCCAGAAGCGTTGGTCTGAAAGGGCAGCTAGCGGCCTCCTCAGACCCACAGAGCTAGTGTTTGGGAGGGCTGAGGAATGGTCATTCTAGCGAGTTCTCAGGAGCCTGCGATGCCTGTTGGAGTGGGGCCTGGACACTCTGCTCTGAGCCTCTCCCCTCCTTGTTCAACTTCACACTTTCTGAAGACCCTCCAGGCCTCTCTGTGGAACCCGGCACAGGCCCTGCCTTCTCAACCCTCTTTTTATCCCTTCAAATTCCTTCTCCTCCTGCTGACCAGGACTCAGGCTCATGATGTATCCAGGCATCATCTTTGTACCGATGGGCTCCGCAGACACCTCAGAGACCCCTCAACTTACCCCGTCAAACCAATCAAGGGAAAAGCCTACTCTGGTGTCTTGGGGGCGGCCTGTCCTCAGAGGGAGGATCCACCCATGAAAAGTGGCCCGTGAGAACACAGAGAACATTCCAGAGTGCCCTGTCAACCTCATTCCAGCCTAGGTGACAGCGTGTTACAGGTGGCCCTGAGATTGCTCTAGGTCGCTCAGGAGCCACAGGCCTCCAGCAGAAGGGGCAGTGGGGCCACAGCACAGAGAGGTGACCGGAAACCTTCAGTGGGTCTAAAGGGGTCACAAGGGGGCTGTGGAGGGGCGCCTCCGAAGGGTCCCGTGTTGCTCTTTAGAAGTGAATCCTGTTTGCCAAACGGTGCCCACCACCCACAGATCTGTGGTAAGACTGGTCTGTAGGTTAAGACTCACTTTTGCATCTGTACAAATTAATTCCTCCTATAACCTCTGTTGCCACTGCAAGGCTGCTGATGGCCAGAGAAGGCAGGCACAGAGTCCGGGAGTGAGGTGAAGCACCCAGGGACGCCGCCCGAGCACTCCCTGAGGCCAGAGTGATGAGGTGCAGGGGTGAGGAAGACGCTGGGGCTTCTTGGCAGTTGGCTTATTGGTAGGTTTGGTTTTAACAGAAGTGAAAACACATCTCTGCACTAGCCTGCCGTGGAGGTTCTGGACCGCTGACCTGCGTCTTTCTGTTACACAGAGGAACAGGGACTGGGGAAAGCTCAGTTTCCCTGAGCTGACAAGGGGCCTGTGTTGCTGGCTCTGTTCTCTGGACTGTGGGCCCGCACCCGTGCTTTAGGCCAGGGCTTCGGCTCCTTGTTCCAGTCCCATCCCCTTGGGGCACGTCTGAGACGCGCCACTCGAGCAAGTGTTTACCCAAAACATCTCATATTCATGACTTGGCTGATTTTAAATTAACGTTGGGGCATTGTGTGCTCAGCCACCCTTGAGGGTCCGCATCTCTTGCCTCCTGCACGTTTAGGCTCCCCCATCACTGTGAGCCCTCGTTTAAGAATCTGAGCTCTGGGAAACTGGGCAGTGCTGGCCTCGGAGGAGCAGGCAGCGACAAATACCAGCATCTTCTGTTTTCAGCTTGCTGTTGTGTGGAGGGGTAACTAGGGGTGAGCGATTTAGTGGTGCTGCCAAGCTAGAGTTTGGTGGGAGCTCTGCGGACCACTAAGGCCCCAGCTGCCCTTGAGAGGTCTGATCCCATGCTGGGGCCTCATGGAACAGAGGCATGTGGTGCCAGGACAGGGGCCTGTCAGCACTCCAGGTGAGGGCACCTATGAGTGAGAGGAGTGCAGGTGAGGGCTGCTCCGGTTTCTCAGTTTCCGGAAACTCCAGGCTATGAGTGAGAGGAGTGCAGGTGAGGGCTGCTCCAGCAGGTTTCTCAGTTTCGGAAACAGAGACCCCACAGCCAATGTCTGGGTTCTGTAAATGCAGGGAGAGCCAGAATACATTTGCGCTCATGGGTCAGACACATCAGCTGATGTTCTTCTGTGTTCCATATTGGATTTCTATGTCTCTCTTCTGATTGCTCCTGCAGACCCTGGACTGATCTCCCTGATCAGCCCAGACTTGCAGCTCCAGGCTCCTTGAGCCCATCGACTTTATGACTAGCCATTTTCCCACGGGGGAGCAGCTCCCTTCCAAAACCTCCGCAAAAGTTCTGGGCCCACTTCCTGCCCCCAGCTGGGGTCTCATGTTTGCTGCTGGACACGTCGAGGGAGGAGTGCTGTCCATGGGTCAGGCCACTGATGCCTGATAGTCGGGGTGTGGGGGGGGGGAGGCAGTGGAAGCTTCCCTAAGGAAAATCCTGATAGAGGGGATGCATCCTAAGGATGCGGGCGTGGGCACTGGGCAGGGGCATGGCCCGTGCACCCCACAGCCCAGAGACTAGGGACCAGCACTGGCCCCTGGCCAGCTAGTGTGTCCTTCCTCCTCTTGTATTCTCTGCATGGGGCCCAGAGTCTTCAAGTTGAACCCCAGAAATCTTGGGGTGAGCCTTGGCCATACCCAGAGGCTGCAGGTGGGATGGAGGGGCCTCCCCCAGCCATGCATGAGCCCCAGCTGCGGGGCTAGAAAATCAGCCTGCGGGGGAGGTTGATGGGGAGGCGCTGCTCCAGGATGTGTCTGGGGAAACTGTCCTTCCTGCCTTTATTCTGGCGCGGTTGGCCTCAGGCACAGCGGCCCCCTGCCCCTTTGGGCGTCCCCTGTGCCGCAGATGTGCTGTCCACTAGGACCTTGCTACTGGAGAATGATGGTCAAGGACCTGCTCTGTGCCCACCCTGGCTGTGCCCCGGATGCGTCCTCAGTGGTGGAGGGGGGACGCCTGGGGTCATAGTAGCCGTTGAGTGACCCTCAAGTGCAGGACTGTCCTCGGGTCCTGCCACTTCCTCTCAGCTCCTGGGTGCTTTCCCTTTAGTGTGGTCCTCGGCCAGGTGAACCCAGGCCTTGAGTGTGCGAACTTTGCCACTGTGCCACATCCTTCGTGAGCCAAAACCCTCTCCCTGACTTTAAGACGGCCAAGTAACCTATGCCTCAGTTTCTTCTCTGGTAAAGTGAGTTTCAGCCCCCCCATTCCTCCCAAGTTTCCTGAAGCTTCCTGTAAGTGAAAAGAGTTTTGGGGGCCCTGGTCAGGGGCGGTCCTGGTGCTTGAGTCCAGCCCTGGTAAAGCTGCTCCCGAGAGTGGGTCTCATTCCGGAAGGGGCAGGAAGGCAGCGTGCAGGCTGGCTCTGATTGGCTGGCGCCTGGCAGGCCAATGGCAGAAGGGAGGGGGCGGGCCACGCTACCTCTGAGCACTGGCAGTGGGGCCTTCAGTGCAGCGCCTGGTCAAAGGCAGGTCTGTACACAGCCCCGCAGACCTGGGGGCTTCCTTCCCCGAAGCAAGTACAGCAAGATCAGCTTGCTCTCCTGGGTGGGGCGGCTCTGCGACCCCGCCCCTCCAGCTCCTCATCTAGTGTACTCACGATTCCCCCAATGAAAAGCCACGGAGAGTGGGAAGTTCTCGGGCTTTGCCTGGTGCCAGGACCTGCGGGAAAGGCCGCCAGAGCCCGTGAGACCTGGGAGCACCACAGAGTAGGCGTCACTGCTTGGGGCCTCTCTCTGCACATCTGCAAAATGGGTGCAAAGTGGGTGCTGCCGTGGGTGCTGGGGAGGGGTGCGGGTGCTTCACACGGCGGCCCATAATGTATCGTGCCAAGACTGTGGTTAACGGCACAGCTCACGGAGTTGCACTTGGCTTACGCAGCTCAGCAGAGATGAGGCAGATCTGCTCTCCAGTCAGATCTGCTTAGTCTGAGGGTGCGGTGGGGTCCCATTGGCCTCCCCCAGCCAAAGAACTCAACAGGAAAGCAAAGGGTTTCAGGGACTTCCACCTCTGCCCTCCCCAGGCTCGGGTCCTTGGGTGTCCTGGAGTCCCTGGGGGGAAGGTTTTTCTGGAAGGATAAAGCCCGGCCAAGGCAAAGGCCTGATTCCATCGCAGGCAGCCCTCGGAGGGAGGCAGGCTCTGGGCTGGCATCGTAAGCATCGGTGGTGGCCCCCCTGTCCTGCTGTGACTCAATATCTAGCGGCTGGCCCGGTGGGGGAGCCATGTCCCAGCAACCCAGAGACGCCGCACACCCTCCCAGAGACCTGCCTAGGAGACTGATGGGGCCTAAAATAGCGGCGGCAGCACAGCACAGAGACGTGAGCCGTCAGCTCCGCAGCGTCTCCTCGATAGCCGCGACTGTTCTAGACACACCAGAAGGGAGGCGAAATAACTCCTCCCCACGGTCACCCAGCAGGGGTCAGCCCGGTCCCCTCCTCTGTGCCCACGCTGCGTGTTCACCAAGAAAGGCACGAGGGGGCCGTGGGTGTTCTAGAATGGCGCCTGACTCACCCAGAGGCAGAAGGAAGCCGGCGGTTAGCTCCGGCGCTGAGCTGGAGCCTTTGCCGTCGCTTAAGCCTCCGCATCCCTCTGTGGCCCGGCCACCAGCCCCCCGTTTCCGAGAGGGGCTTGGAGAAGGTGACTCAGTGCCCAGCCGTCAGGGGCAGATCGAGGCCAGCGGAACACTGCCCGCTGCACCCCTGCCTGTCCAGCCCTTCTGTCCCCAAGAGTCGCTTCAGGGACAGTTTCCTTTCCTCTCCTGTGTCTCGGTCCCCCCTGCCTCGAGCTTTTGTCCTTTCCGGTCCTGGTGGCTCCCGAGCGTTCCGTTAGCCTCAAGTCACGCGCTGGCTCTCTGGACTGTTCCCCTGACTTCTGCGTGTGCCCTATTCTGGCCCTGGTGTTAATAACCCCTAAACCCCACGACTACAGAGAGAAAGTTCCAGAGCCAATGTTCCTTTCATCTCGGGGGCGAGGGTTCGGCGGGGGCTCCACTAGGGGCTTCTGGCTTCGGTCTTTGTCAGCTGGTTGAGCTGGAATCATCTGAAGGCTTCCGTGGCCCTTCCTGGGTGGGAGGTGCTGGGGCCAACTGGCCCCACACAGCTCAAAGCTGCACAAAGCTCAGGTGGCCCCTGGGAGTCCCCAGCATATGACGCAGAGCTCGAGGAGTGGACCCTGGCCTGAGGGAGGACAGAGCTGAGGAGTCTCTGGCGACTCTCCTCAGGATCAGGGACCAGGGTGTTCCCGGAGAGGAGCCGGGTCAGAGAGAGGGAACAGCAGAGCACTCAGGGTGAGGCGTCTGGGACCACAGCACCTTGCAGACACGCGCAAACACACACACACACGCACGCACGAGCACACACACATGGACACATGCACACGACACCCGCACACAGGCATACTCACACATGCATACATAGGCACACACGTATACACATGCACCCAGCACACACCTGGACACATGCACTCTCACACACGCATACTCACATGCATACACATGCACGCACACACGTATACACATGCACCAGCACACACATGGACACATGCATTCTCACACATGCACACGCAGATACACACACATGCATGCACACACGACACACATGCATGAGCACACACACATGGACACATGCATACTCACACACACACAGGCACACTCACACATGCATACACACACGTATACACATGCACCAGCACACACATACACATGCACTCTCACACACGCACATGCAGATACACACATGCACACACACATATACATACATGCCCAACACGCACGCACATTCACACACGCTCACGTGTGCATGGCTTCTGTTGCCGTTGTTAGCCATCGTCCTCCCCTTTAAGCGCTGCGTTGATGACTAATGCCTGGATCCTTTGCTGGATGGAGAGAGCCTCTGTGTGTCCTGCACTCACAGCCCCGGCACACTTTCTGGAGCCCCACCGGCCCCTGGTGCATTTCTTTGGTCCAGGCAGTGGCTTTCTGCGGGCTGCCAGGTGCGCCGTTGCGCGAGGCTCCTGCGGTGCCTGAAGAGCAGGCAGAGGGTTTCCGGCACTGGCTAATGGATCACCGTGTGAGTGTTCATGATGTGTGTGCCTGCGTGTGTGCGTGTTTGTGTGTACATATGTGTACATGCATGCCTTGTGTGTGCGTTCACCAGCAGATCAGGCTGAGTATATAGATATATATAGTATATGTTACAAATATAATATATAGATACACATGTGTGTACACCAGCAGGCCAGGCGAGTATATAGATTTATAAATTAGTATACGTTACATATATAATATATAGATACACGTGTGTGTGCACCAGCAGGCCAGGCCGAGATAGAGAAGGTGACAGTTCCCCAGCCATTGGGTGTGATTGGGGTGGTGGGTGAGACAGCTTGGTCAGGGGCTGGAGTGGCAGGTGTGTGGGGTTAGACTCAGGGAAGTCAGAACTGGGGAGTCCAGAGGAAGGCAGAGTCCGCGGCCTGCAGGGCCCTGGGCCTAAGGAAGAGGTGGGCTCTCAGCTCAAGTGAAACTAGAAGTTCCTGGAGGCCTGGAGGGTTGCTGCGGCCTCCCAGGCACTGCAGAGACAGAGCCTGGCGTCCCTGGGGCTCAGCTCTGCGTCTCCATATCTCCCTGCTGCTGGGCCCTCTCAGGAGTTTTGTGAGTTCCCCACTGGGAGGAGGCAGCTGACTCGGGTAGGGCAGCACAGGGGTGAGCGGTGGTCCCAGTATCCCCCTGCCTCCCACTGGTGCCATTAAGCACAAGACGCCAGGCAGAGGCATGAGGTGAGGGACGGCTGCGTGTGGCCTCCGTGGAGGGAAGAACCAGGTGGCTCTTGTGGATTTCCTCTGCAGGGACAGGTGGGAGCCCCCCGCCCGCTCAGGCCCCCGCCCCCCTGCAGAGTGGAGCCAGTCCCGGGGTGCAGGTGCCTTGCAGAGGTGGGGCTCGCCATGGCCCTTGCCCGGAGTTACATGGTGCGGGACCACGGATGCCTCCTCCCTTTGAATACCTCTTGCTCCGTGTGGGTGCCAGATTGCACCACGTGTGCAAGGCAGGATTATGTGCTGTAATCTCTGAACCACTGGCCTGTCCGTGAGTTGGTGGTGCTGAGGCTGGGCCTGGCCTTGGCTCCCATCAGCCATGTGCTGTGTGACTGTGACCACGACCAACCTCGCTGAGCTTGTTTTCCCAACTGCAGATGGGGGATGTCCGTGCGGCAGTTCTGCTCTCTGAAAGCTCTTGGCAGAGCTTTGATGCTCTGCTTCAGCTCCACTGTCCCGGGAAGGCCTGGTCCAGCTCCACTATCCCAGGAGGGCCTGGCCCAGCTCCACTATCCTGGGAGGGTCTGGTCCAGCTCCACTATCTGTTCTCAGCCCGCTTGTCAATGTAGTTCTTGTTAGGGGGCTCCTCATCTGTGCCCACTTGTAAAAGCATTGGCTCCATCTCGCATTACGCCATAGAGGTATGAGCCCACCTTGGTCCCCGCTAGAAGAGCCGTCAGCATCCCTTGCCCTTCTGTTCCTTGAAGTAATTTTGTTTAAAGTACTGGCTTTTGCTCCCCTAATTCAATAAGTGGGATTGTTGATCTTCCACTTATGGGCTCGTATCCAGCAAATAAAAGACTCCCCCATTTATGTGAACTTTAATTTACTCACCCAACCTTTGTTCATTGATTTATTGCACAAACATTTGTCCAGAGGTTGTGTTCTGGCAGGTTTGGGGCCACAGAAATGGAGCCCACCCAAATCTCTGTTCAGGGATGGCCTCGGCGGTGCTTGTGCCTGGTACCACTTTGGCAGTACCAGGCATTGAGAATGATGGAAGCTGGTTGTCAGCTATTAGCAGAGTGAAGTGCAGGAGGGCTTCCTGGGTGGGGTTCCAGAGAGCTTGGGCCCCAAAGCCGGTGAGACTTGCCATCACTGTCACCGCTGTACCCCCAGGGGCTTTGAATGCTCCAGCAGGAACCTACCTCCAGGCCATTGCTATATCACTTGATATAAATTCTGTGAATCTGTGAATCTAGATTCACACTATATAACACCCTTTTAACACATTTGTCTGATTTTTGTTTTTGACCTTACCCCAGGGGTGCTCAGGGCTTACTCTTGCTCTTCATTCAGGGACCTCTGCTCCTGCTGCACAGGGACCCTATAGGGTGCGGGGATTAAACCCAGGTTGGCCACATGCAATGACACTTGCTTGACCTTGGTGTTCAGCAAGGGGCTGGGGAGGAAGAGAAGGAAGGACCTTAGTCTAACAGCTGGGACCCTGTTTTAGTTGGGTCTCCTCTAAAATCACACACTCAAGAGGTAGTTAAGCAGGTAGGTGCTTGCCTTGCACGCCGCAGACCTGGTTTGATCCCTGTAACCGCATATGGTTCCCCAGGGCAGTGCCAGGAGTGATCCCAGAGCACAGAGTCAGGAGTCATCCCTGAGCACTGCCACGTGTGGCCCCAAACCAGAAAATGTTATAATAAAATCACACTCTGTTGAGAGCCTACTGCAGGCAGAGGTGCTGGAGCTGGCGGGGCACCTGGGCGGGTGCAGTGCCCAGCTCAGGGACCAGAACAGAAGCCTTCGCTGAAGCTCTAGCTGCAGCAAGGCTTTGTAAGTGACTGGGGCCGGTATCTGTGGAAGGTTGTGATTTCCAGCTACTGGGGCTCCAGGGGCAAGGCTGGGCCTTTGATGGTGTGAGAGAGCTGTGAGACGCATCCTCCTGGGTCCCCTTGTGGGCTTCAGAGCTGGGGTTCTACCCGGCCCGGGTGTGTGGACAGAGGGTCTGAGGTCCTGGAAGAGAGCAGAAGCTCGGACACTCAGGTGATGGTTTCTCTACATCTGTCAGTGCCAACACAGGAGAACCATGTTAAGTGAGCAGATCTATGGCCCCTCAGTCTGCTCTTAGCAATAACAATGATAACCAATAACTCCGCTCTGGGGTCCTGGTAGTGAAGGCTGAGCTATGCCACATCCTTGGGTCTGAGCGCTGAGTAGCTCCGGCGTGTCCCCTGACCTAAGCACGCTGAGAAGGAATCATCTCCCCACCTTAAGCTGACACTCTTCTTCCTGTGTGAGCCAAGAACCTGGCTAATGCCAGGCCAGGCCCTGTGGCAGACCATGGTGGGGGCTTAGGAGACCCATTCCCAAGCATCTGTGCTGTGCTAGGGTGGCTCAGAGCTGGCTTCCAGGACTCAGGGGGTGCTCATGGGGCACCCACAGCCTCGGAGCTTATGGCAAAGGGGCAGGAGCTGGGCTGTGGGGAGCATGAGCAGGGACCCTGAAGTGGGACTGGGCTGGGGGTGTCGTCAGCGGTGTGCTTCTCCCCATGTGCCAGAGAAAGCCACTGAAAACCCAGCATGGTACATGGGGTAACGCCCGCAGGTGGTTCTATTGAGTCACCGTGAATTACAACGTTCTGGCAGTTGCTCATGACTTCAGCCCTCCTTGGTGGTCGTGTGGACCATGGGGATTGGTGGGACCATGACTCAGGATACAGAAAATGAGAGTCTGGGGCCTGGCTTGGCCAAAGGAGGGACGGGTCGGGGGCAGTTTGGAGACAGAGCTGGTGTGATGGGCTGGAGGAGAAAGAGGAGGAAGAGGAGGGAAGATGAGAAGGATGAGGAGGAAGGTGAGGAAAGAAGAGGAGCAGGGAGATGAGAAAGAGGAGAAGGAGGAAGAGAAGGAAGAAGAGGAAGAGGAGGATGAAGATGAGAAGGAAGATTAGAAGAAAGATGAGAAAGAAGGAGGAGAAAATGGAGGAGGAGGAAGATGAGGAAGAAGAGGAGGAGAAAGAGGAGAAAAATGAGAAAGAAAAAGAGGAGGGAGATGAGAAAGAGGAGGAGGGGAAAAGGAAGAGGATGAGGAGGAAGAGGAGGGAGAGGGAGGAGGATGAGGAGGAAGAGGAGGGAGAGGAGGAGGGAGATGAGAAATGGGGGAGGAGGAGGGAAGGATGCGGAGACGGTGGAGGGGTGTCTCATGTCAGCCCAGAGCTTGGTGGCCCTGGGAGCCGTGATTGAGGAAGTTGTTGATTTCTCACCTACTGTGTGCTGAGCCCTCCAGAGGGCACTGGGTCCGGCATGCGAGAGAGGAGAGAAAGGCGCCCTCCGGGAGCTCAGGGCGGGAGGAAGGATGAGGCGCTGTCATGTGGCAGATCTGCCTTGGGTACGATGCTCTGCAGAAAGGCAGAGGAACAGGCCTGGGGTATCGGGGGTTGCATGGAGGAGGTGGCCTTGGCTCCATCTCAGAGGGCTGTTAGGACTTGAAGAGCCGCTGCAGGGGGAGTTTGGTGGGCTAGAAGCAGCAGGGAGTCGGAAAAGGCCTTGTAGGAGGGTGATGAGAGCAGGAGGGGGTGGGTGTCCAGGAGTCAGGGCGAGACTCTGGGAGCGCTGAAGGCCGAAGTGCTGAGGTGGTGTGTGAAGACGTTTCCTCTCCAGAGGAGGCGGAGCCCACGGCTGCTGGATCCAGGCGGTGCCAGCCAGCTCTTGCCGAGATGGTTCTCTTCTCAGCTCAGTTCAGGGGACAAGCTATGCTGCCTCTCGGTGGGACCCATCAGTCCAGTAGCTGGCGTTACCGTGGGCCTCTGAGGAAGGGCCCCGTTATTTCTTACCCCCTCTGGAGCCCTGTCCTTGACCCATAGGAAGTGAGTTGAACGCGGACTATAGTCTGCAAGAGGCGGGACCCTTGGGATGGAAGAGGGATATGGGGAGTCCACACCCTCTGGGGGAAGCTGGTCCCTAAAGGAAAGAGTTAAGAGGAGGGACTTGGCCATGGGACTTCCCCCTTGTTTTTTGCTTTTTGGGTCACACCTGGCGATGCTCAGAGGTGACTCCTGGCTCTGCACTCAGAAATTACTCCTGGCGGTGCTCAGGGGACCATATAGGATGCCGGGGATTGGACTCAGGTTGGCTCATGCTATCACTCTGGCCCCGAGAAGGTTCGTTTGAGGCCCTCTGTCCCTGGTCCCCAGCAGTAGCCACTACCCCCAAACTCAAGAGCAGTGGGTGTGACTTTGGGGAACTGTCAGGCCGCCCCATTCAGCTTATCTTAGGCTCTCTATGAAGACCATCCTGGGTTGGGTAGAGGTGAACAAAATTCTGGAGAAGGCCGGAGGTTCAATACTATGTGCTTTGCAGGACTTAAGTCTCCGTTGCTGTCTGTCAGCTTCGCTGATGCAGCCAGAAAGCCACTGTACCCCTTGTAAATGAATGTGTTCCAATAAAACTCTATTTATAAAAAACAAATGGTGGGCCAGAGTTGCCCTAAGGCCAGACCTTCTCAAATAGTGGGCAAGGGATCCTGAAACACTGTTTAAAATGAGCAAACAGTTTAGATAGAGCTGGTTCTACCTGGTCAGGTATTCATGAGTGCCCACCCCCTCCCCTCTGGCTGGAAGGAAGACTTGATGTCTCGAGTCTCAGCTAGATGCTGAGACTCGGCTGGCACTAACCGTGCACTGTCCGGATCACATCTTGTGTTGTGGTTGCACACAGGCTTCTCACAAACATGAGAAGTGATGGTGCCCCCAGGTTGGCTCTTCCTGTTCAGGGCATTTTAGATTTGGCTTTGCGGCCTCCTGTTTGGACCTAAGGCATGTGTCCTGCTAAGTGGCCGGGGGTAGGGGAGTAGGGGTCCCAGGTTGCAGGAACCGATCCATGGAACTGGTGGCTGCCGTGACCCTGCTTTGCCCACCCTCTCTCGGACCCGGCATGAGACCAGGCGCCTGTTGTGCTCTCAGCGGATGGTGCGGAGTCAGTGGACCAGCTGCTGAGCTGGAGAATGAGGACTAGGAGCGCGATGGCCTCCAGGGCAGCCCCAGTGTGGCTCCTTCTTGCCACTTCTAGAACCATACAGGGAGGGGTCCTGGAATAGACACAGCAGCTGAGCAGGTCTGGGAGGGCCCACAGGGCCTGACAGAGCAAAGTTGGTCTCTTGCCTTGAAGAGAGGAGAATATTGTCAAGCAGCCGGTCCCAAAGGGGCTGTTGGGGCCGAGAATAAGCGGCGTCCATGTTCTGTGTGTGGCCCCGAGGTGTATCAGTGACCTTGCAGGCTGAGGCTGTCTCTGCTCCTGGCATGGGGAAGGCTGGGGCTGGCTCCGCCAGAGTGTCCACCCAATCCATCATGCCCCTCTCACTAGGCACGGCAAGTGGCAGCACCGTTATTAATAATGTATTGGGTGCTGCGGGCTGCCCCTCCGGAGCCACGCCGAGGGCACTGCCCTTGATGATAAGCAGACCCAGTGCCCCACGCTGGGCTCCGAGCCTAAGAGGCCGGCAGCCATAAATAAGTCAGAGGCGTGAGCTCCCCCACATCGCTCAGGCAACTGGTTGGGGCACAGATGGCAGGACCCCCACCCCGGGGCCCGGTGGGGAGCAGAGAGCTGTGGGTTGTCCGTGCCTCCTTGCTCCCCGAGGCCCACCAGGTGGGACTTTTCTGCAGTCCCATCCTCTGTCCCAAGGCACCCCTTAGACGTTCCCCCCCATACCCATATTTCCCCTTTCACTGGCATCTTGACTCAGTTTCTCCAGAGTGCGCCTTCTAGGGGTGTGTCTCCCCGGGAATGTCGGCTTGGTTTGGGGTAACATTTGTTCACACACAGCAGCTGTGTGTTCAGATTCCATCTCTGATGTTCTCAGGCGCTGTCCTGTGCCCACTTTCGGTGCCTTGGTTTCCGCGTGTGCTTCATCACACACACACACACACACACACACACACACACACAATCCTCATCACGACACACCTTGTGGGCAGCCCAGGGACAGCTCTGCTCTCCCTCACGTCGGGCCCCACCTTCCTGCTCTGTGTGCTCCTCCCGCCCCGCCGCGCCCTGTCCTTCACTCACCGCCTCTCAGAACACCAGCTCACACCTTCCCGATCTTCCTCATCCTCGCATGCAATTGCCACTGGATTTCTCATCACAATGGACAGGATCTAAAGGAAACTTCTGGAACCTTTCCTCCACCCACAGGCTTTCCTCTTACCATCCTAACCCTAACCCTTCCCCTCTGCTCCATCTGCCCAGCAATTCACACCCAAACATGCACACACACACACACACACACACATACACATGACCTTCCATCTTCAAATCCTCTTGTCATTGCTTCTGTCCAGGGCCACGGCTCCACATTGTTCCCTTCTAGGCCACACAACTCCCGTGGTGGGCTGTGAATGGGGGCTCTCTGTGGCTCCTCTTGTGGCCTGGGCGATGGCCAAGGGCTAAGCACATGGTCTGCTTACAGGAAGCTGGTTTGCTCCCTGGCATTACATGACCCTTCCAGGACTGACCGCCTGGCATTGTTCCAGGAAAGTGACCCCCAGCCCCACCCCTCTGCTCCCCCAGCCTCTCAGGGCCCCAGGACACTCCCTCCACTGCTCCTTCCGGACCCCCACCATGACGGTCTGTGCCCCATGTTGGCCCCGGTGCCATTCTCAGCCTCAGCGTTTGCTCTGGGCTGTGGGTCGGCGCTGGCTACCTCCCGTTCTTGGTCTTCCCTGGGAAGCTGTAGTTCATGGCCTCAGCCCGAGCTCACGGCCTCCCCTCCCAGCCTCCTTTGTGCCTTGTCTGCTTCAGGGCCCCTTTGCCAGCCTGGACAGTCCCTCTGCTCCTTCGCTCAAGGCTCTCCTCCCATATCCTCCTCTGAGGGTCTGAACGACCGGAGCCACCTGGCCTGGCTGACCACTGAGAACCCTCTTCCTGGGCTGGGCCTGCTGCTCCTAAAGCCTGGGCCCAGTGAAAGGTGGGGGACAGAGGAGAGTGAGGTCCCACTGGGGGAAGGCCAGGATGCAGTGGATGGCGTCCACCACAGCAACCCCCCCTCCCACCCCTGATCAGTGTGGGCAGAGTAGGGGGGACATCTGGGGCTTCTGGACTGGGGGGCAATTGGGAAGGTCAGGAAAGGGGGCCATGCTGATCCCACACTCAGCCAGATACCCCTTGGAAGGGAAAGACTGGAAGGGTGGCCCCCCACCCCCCCGTGAGCTGGGGTACAGATCCTTGCTGCCCCCTAGAGTGCCCCTAGAGATGTTCTCCAAGAAGGGTTCACTTCCGGGTCACTGTGGTGGAGACACAGATGTGGGCACCTTCAGGGCAGGACACGGGGCCGCCCCTGGCACTAGGCGCCCCGCAGAGGCCCCAGCCCATGCCTGGGTGATCAGGCTGAGTCAGCCCCTTGTGTGGGAGACAATGAGTCCTGTGTGGGGAGTGGGCTGGAGGCAGGAGGCCAGCCCTGTCTTTTGCAGGGGCCCTTGGGGGGCTCTGTGTCAAGCAGCCATGTAGAAGCAGAGTCCCTCAGGCTGGGCAGGAGAAGGGGGGTCAGTCCAGGAGAGGAACTGGGGGAGGGGAACAGAACAGAGACTCCCCACCCTGCAGAGCCTTGGGGTTCTCCTGTGTGCAGAAATGGGGGGCCAGGGAGAGAGTGCTGATTGCACCGTGGCCCCTGTGGCCATTGTCTGGCCCCCATGCCTGCTGCCTGGCCCGTGGTCTGCCTGGCCCCGTGGTCACCTGGCCCCGTGGCCTGTCTGGTCCCATGGCCTGTCTGGGGTTTCTGCTCTGCCATCATGTGCCTGTAGCGGCACTGCACTCACAGAGGCCCTTGGGCTGCCCCGCAGGACTGGCCGAGTCTACCCACCCCGCGTAACCCCATGGCTCCCTTGTCAGCGACACACTCAGGCTCACTTTGGGTCCAGGTCTGCAGTGAGGGACGAAAGTGTGGGCTTGGGGTGGGGGGCTGCCCTTCACGGAAATGGAGCCCTAAAGAGACAGGTCAGGGTGAGCCTGGGCTGGCCCAAATCCTCGCCTGAGTCCGTGAGGGCCAGCTGTGACTACTGCCTGTCCACTGGCCACATCCCTCCACGTCAGGCCAAGCTCAGGGACTCGGTGCTCCCTCCTCTCTCGACTGTGAGGCCGCCTCTGGCTCCTTCCTGGCTGCCTCATGCCAGACAAGGGCTCTGACAGGAAGACAGAGGCCAGGGCCTCGGGGTCCGCCTGCAGAGGGGCATTGCCAGGCACGCATGGGCTCACGTTCTGTGAAGCCCACACAAAGGGGCAGGGGCAGGGGAAAAAACCTCTCTCTAGCTCCTATAACTAGGCAGTGCTCAGGCGTCAGTGCTCAGAGAATGGGGTTGTTATTTCGGTGCTTCCCGAGTGGGGCCTTGGTGAGACCACTCAGTGGGCTGACACACAGACTCTGCATCAAGGAGCCCCAATTCCCTCTCAGGCACTGCATGGTCCGTCCCATCCCCAAGAACTGCCTGGTGCTACACCTGAGCACCGAGTAGAGAGTAGCTCCCTGAGCACTGGAGGGCTGGGGGTGCCCCCACCAAACAAAAAGAATAAACCCAACAAGGCTTCCTTTGCCTCATCCCATAGCCAGAGAAGCCCCCGAGACATGTGGCAGAGACACATATCCCCAAGATCCGCTGAGGGAGGCTCTTTCCGCCTCAGCGCCTCCATGCCCCAGGACCTGGGGTGGGGTGTAGAGGCCCCCTGGCCAATGCGTAGCTGGTCACATCTCAACTCCCTGCAGCTTGGATCTTTGCCAAGTCTCTCTGGGAAGAGTCAGCCACGCAAGCGAGACCCCAACACGGGACGTAGGAGAAAGGATCTTGTTAAAGAGGGAGAACCAGGCGTTTCTGGGTTTCCTCTTCCTTGCTTTAGGGGTTGGTGCCTCTTCCAGATGGGATTTTTCTACCATCATGTCAGTGCCTGTGAATCATCAGGGTCTCGTGGTGCTGGGAGAAACCCTGGACCAGTCACTGCCACCTGTGAGGGGGCGGAAGCCTTGCCTCCGCACCCCCTCTCTGCGGCCAGCCACAGCTGGACTGGGGGTGACCACTCCCCCTTCCCCACCTTCTGCCCTCCCTCCTTCCCATGGGGAAGGCAGCAGCTAAGCCCACGGACACAGCTTGGCAGGCCTTTGCTAAGTCCTTTCTCTACCCACCAAGGGCGCCCCTCAGCTCCCGTCCCCTCCTCTGTCCCTTCCACTCCCAGCCGCTTTCTGGACCAGGACTTGTGTATGACTGTTCACAGCCCCTTCAGCCACTGAAGTCCAGACCTAGAAACAGCCTCTGTGCCCGTCGGGGAGCGGGTGAGCAGCTGGCGCTCAGCATCAGGCCAGGCAATGGACCACAATGTCCATGAGCCTCAGAAGCCCTGTTAAACCCAGGGAGCAAGAATTTCAAGAAAGACCGTGAGTGAGGGGCTGGGAGGGCATTTGCCTTGCACGCAGCCAACATGGCATCTATCCCCGGCATCCCATATGGTCCCCGAGCACCGCCAGGAGTAATTCCTGAGTGCAGAGCCAGGAGCAGCTCCTGAACATTGCCAGGTGTGACCCCAAAACAAACGAAAAATAACGAACACGAGCGAGTAGGTGCCCCTTTCAGGGAGGTCAAGACTCTGCGCTTTGAACCCAGGATTTTAGTTTTTATTATTCTACTGGCTTTGAGGCCATGCCTGGTGGTACTCAGGAATTCCTCTTGGCTTTGCACTCAAGGAACTCCTGGTGTGCCTAGGGGACTATATGGGCTACTGGGAATCGAACGGAAGTCAGCCGCATGCAAAACAAATGCTCCAACTCCTGTACTACTCTACCTCCTGTACTATTGCTGTCCCCTGATTTTAGAAAGTATAACAGTGCCCCACACCGGACTGGGGTGACCAGATGCTATGGGGGGGAGGGGAGCGTAGATGTTGAGGGAGAGGCGGGCCTTACTTACCTGTCATGCGGCCCTGTCCAAGCGAAGCAAGAAGACAGGCAGTTCCGCCTACGTCAATTACGCAGCAGGGAGGAGGGGCGGACGCTGCACTTCCGCCTATGTCACTTCCGCCTTTGTCAATTGCACAGCCAGAGAGGGGGTGTGGGGGGACTGGCCACGGCCATACCAGCATGGAACCCGGTTGTGCTCAGGAAAACCAGCCACCCATTCTCTGACCCTTACATAGCTCCAGCTGCCCGTCTTCGAGTAGAGGCTTATTCGGGCCAAGATTCTGTCTCCAGGGCAAATCTGTGGTGTCTCTCCCACCTCCCTTCTCTGCCACCCTCGCCTCGCTCACCTTTTCGTTCCTCCTGCAACCCTGGGGCACTTCTATCCGTCCAGTCTGGCTCTCCAGAGCCTCTGGGAAAGGCTGAGCCACGGCAGTGAGTTGTGAAACGGGCTTGGCCCTCGCCTGGTCGACAGGCTACTGGGGTCCGTCCCCCATAGCCTGTGCCCACGGGGAGGCAGGGGTGGAAGGGACAGTTTCTGGCAGGAGCCATCTGGGCGAGGGTGGTGAAGCCTCCTGGGGGCACCCTCAGCTGCCGCCCTCCCCGGTCCCACGCACTGTGCCAGCGCGAGCCACGCCAATTCCTGCGTAGTTGACCTAGGCGGAACTGCTCCCAGTTTCTGGGAGCGTCCAGAGCGCTCCCAGCTGCAGGACGATGAGGGAGCTGGGTAGCACCCGGCACGCTGGGCTTTGTCGAGGAGACATTGGAGCAAGCCCAGCTGATGGCGGACATCAGCGGGGCCGAGGCAGGGAAGCCAGGAGTTGCTGCAAGCAAGGAGCATAAGCAACTGACATCCGTGAAGAGACTGACCTCCAGGGACCTCCTGTGCGCCCCTCCCCGCCTGCCCGCCTTGCCGCCGCCCCCTGCAGAGGAAGCCGATTTAATGCCTTCATGGACAGTGCGTGGTTCTGTTATTTTTCATGGGAAATTAAACCTGACCCTGCTGTCAGCTCATGCCAGTGGACGATGGATGGCCTGGGGCTGGCTGCTTCAACCTCTGCTTGGAGCACACTGCCCGGCTGGGCCAGCCATGATGTCACCTGCAGGGGTGGGGCCTGGGGGGGGGGACGGCAGGAGCCGTCTGGGCGAGGGTGGTGAAGCCTCCTGGGGGCACCCTCAGCTGCCGCCTCCCCCGGCCCCCCGCACTGTGCCATGCGCGACCACGCTCAGGCTCTTTCTCTCGCCCCAGCTCCCAGCTCTACCTCGTGCCCGGCAGAGGAAAGCTGGTGGTCGGGCCTGGCCATCATTATTGCCGTATGCTGTGCCTCGCTGGTCTTTCTCACTGTGCTGGTCATCATTTGCTACAAAGCCATCAAAAGGTGAGTGCCCGCCACCTCCTGGCACACGGGGGTCTCCCTCCAGGCACCCCCCATGAAAACGGGTCAGCAGGGCTGGAGCCAGAGCGGTTTGTCGGGAACTCCGCCCCTCACTCAGGAGTCATCAAGATTGGGCGACTACCCACTTCCTCTGATTCTCTTTCACTCCTCCACACACTTTGCTCTCCTTGAGTGTGCTGAGGAAGTCGAAGCCAGCGCCTTCACATGTGAGGCGTGTGCTCCGCCACTGAGCCACATGCTTAACTCTCACCTTTGCTGACATTTCAAAGTGGATCCCAGGGGTCGCAGACAGCGCAGTGGTTCTGATGTTTGCCTTAGTGTCGCTGACCCCAGAGGTCAATAATCCTTAGCGCCTCATGGTTCCCCCAAGCACCTCTGGAAGCTGCTCCTGAGCACAGAGCCAGGAGTAGCTCCCCAATGGAGCCAGGTGTGGCCCCAAGCCGGCCTCCCCTTAAATAAATGAATCAGGCCGATCCCAGACACTGTGCCCCCTCCCTACTCACTTTAGGAAGCTTTGTCTGAGCAGCTGATGAGTTGCTAAGTCTCGGTGGGACCTGGGGCAGCCAAAGCTGGACCCTTTAGAAAGTCACAGACGCTATTCCTGGCGCTCACCCGGTCTGGGCACTGGGAATGCTCGTTCCGAGGTGGGGTGGGAGGCTCTGGAGTGGGGCTGGGCGCTGTGCTGGGTGCACCAGGTTCTGAGGTCAGATCCTGCTCCAGTGCTGTGTCTGAGAGCACTTCCTGCTGCCTCTCTGGTCCTGGCTTTTCCTCTGTACAGTGGGAAAGGACTGATGCTGATGTCTTTGGGAGCGGTGGGCGGCCCCTGGCCAGTGTCCAGGACACCCAGGCGCCACTCTCCGAGCACTCATTTGGCGTGGTTCAAATGCTAGCGCCCATCAGTGGGGGCTCGGACCCTACAGTGCTAGGGGCCGCCCAGGGCAGTGTCCACGGACTGTGTGGTGCCAGAGAACAACGCAGGCGCCGTGCATGTAGTGCCGGGCCCTTGTGCGCCTCCCAGCCGGTCAGCTCGTGTGGGGGTGTGAGATGTACCTGTAAAACACCTGCTCGAGGAGACCCAGCTGCCATCGGTGGACACTGTCCCCAGCCCGTCAGGGCGCACTCCAGTACTGTCCCCACCGCAGGCTCTGTGCAGGCGCTGGTGCAGACCAAGGAGCTGTGCTTCCAGGGGGAGGAGACACCTTCAGGAAGGTGTCTGGTGAATGGGCCACCTTGGCTGGGTTTTGAAGGGTCTATAGGAGTGTGCCGGTGAGCTCATGGTGTTTTTCAGTGGGTCCCTCTCACGTGGTGAGCACCAGGTCCCGTGCCAACACCTCACACTCCCTCAGAAGTAGCCGCCACCGTGTTCCCAGCACCTCCGTAGCTCTGGGCCCTCACGGTGAGCTGCAGGTCCGGTTGGCTGATACCTGCCGGAGGGGGGGGCACACGCCCCTCCCCCTCCCCACACACCTGCTTCTCAAACCGTGAACATAAGGAGGAAGAGGAACCCGGTCACGGGGAAAGGAAGATAAGGGGGCTGCCTCCCTCTGAGGTGCTTTGTGGGGGTGCATGGGGCGGGAGGTGTCCCCTGCGGGCGTGGCGCAGCCTTCCCTGGTGCGGCCACCGTGCAGTCTTAGTTTCCGTGTAGAATAACTTTAGTCTCATCAAAGTGACTCAGGCAGTTAAAATGTCAGATTGCCATGAGTCTGGTGAGACAGCAGCAGCCCCCGATGCTCCCCGTGGTCCCCCCAATCTCGTGCTCCCCATGTCTGTATCCATACTCGCCAGTCTCTCTGCTTCAGGCATCTGCTGGCCTTCCCCCAGGCTCATCCCCTGGACACGGCAACGCTTCTGTCCTCAGCTCAGCTCGCAGGACTCTCCAGGGTGGCCGTCCCTGACTACGGGGCCTGCCTCTGTGGGTGAAGGGGGGTCCCCTCTGGGGGGCCAGCACCTTCTCTCATTGGTCGAATGTTGTTTCATGTGTTTTGGGGGGGGTTCCCACCACCTTCCAGGTGCTAACGGAGCCCCCTCCCCTGCCTCTCCCCCTCCCAGAATCTAGTTCTTCATTTCTTTAGCTTGGCTCCATCATGGAGTTCCCTCAAGATCGTTCCTGAATCAGAGACTCACTAGCAAATCCTGAAAGCATTTTCTGTTGTAGAATTTACATTCTTCTGGAGCTTTGGGAGGGCGGCTGCTTCCCTGAATGTGGGTCTGCCATACCTTCCCTGGGAAGCAACCCCTATGCTCAGGGCAGCCGAGGGCACAGCCTCCCCTGGCTCTCAGAGCACTGGGGGCTCCTAGCCTGGCGCCGTCCTGCTCTGCCCAGTTTCAGGTCCAGTCAGGAGCCATCTCGTCCCCCCGCCTGGTGTCCCTCTCCTGTCCATCACCTAGAGTTAGGGGCCCTCACTGACATTCTGGTTTCAGCTCAGCCAAGTGTGATGGGGTTCACTTGGCACATGCTCCAGCACATGTGGATGCACCTATGCCCATGTTTACGCACTCACATCTGTTGCACTGTAGGTACAAGGCATGCCACACATGTGAGCTCACACATGCACAGGTGCGTCCATCGATAAGTGTGGGGGAATGTATAGCCATCCATGTGGCATCAAGCATGTACAATCCATGCACACATGTGCACTCAAATGTACACATGTATCTGTCACATGCCCATGCCTGGGTGCACACATGGGTGCACATATCCATGCCTGCATGGGCACACACAGACACATGCGTGCATGGGCACAAACACAGATGCACACATCAGCGCTGCATGGGCACACATACACACAGGTGCAAGCATCATGAATGCATGGGCACACACAGACACACATCATGCGTGCATGGGCACATAGGTGCACACAGATGCATATATACATGTGCAAAACACAGGCGCACACACCCAGCATGTGTACATTCACTAGCATGCACACTGCACAGACCCACGTGTGTGTTTGCATGCACACAGGTGTATATATCCATCCATCATGCGCACCTTCCCTGGTGTGCGCTTGCCTGCACGCACACATCATTCCTGCCTCCGTGCACGTGCACTCACATGCTCGCACACAGGCTCCTTCACCCATGTGAGCACACAAATGAACGTGCATTACACACAGTGCCCAGCCAAGCGTGTCGTTGCTTGCACGTCTGAGTCGAGGGGCCTTGTCTTGCCCCCGCTTGTCTCTCCCTCTGGGCCCTGGCCCAGCAGTGACCATTCTGGGCTTGCTGGTGTGCGGAGGGACGCCGTCCCAGCCTTGCCTGGTTCTGCTCTTGAAGCAGCAGCTCTTCGGAGCTTGAGGGACTTTGGGTTTTGTTCTCCCTCCGGGGAGAGCAGGCGGTCCGCTGCCTCCACGTCCGCTCACCATGCTCCCGGGACTTCGCTGACTGCAGCACACGCCACTGACTCACCGTGCCTGGCCGGCCCCTCCCACTTCGTGCATGACCCACTCTAGCACCCTGGCTGCCGGGAGGAGCCCCCACCATCTGCTGCCTCCCCCTCCCACCCCCCGGGACCTGCATGCCAGTTCTGCCCCTCAGCACCTGGGCCAGGTCGGCAGCTGGATGAGGCCAAGTGGCCTGCACCTCGGGTCACGCCGAGCCGAGCCTCTTCATCCAGCTTCTCCCACCAAGCTCTTGAGATGGGGCACTTTGGGGGACCCAGGACTTCTGGGGGGACAGATGGGCCTTGCATGATTGGTGGTGAAGCACCAGCCCTTCCCACCTGCCCCAGCTATTGGCATCAAACTGATGCAGCCACAGACCAGCCTGCACCCACCCCAACCCCGCTCTGCCCGGGAAGCCCGCACCCATCTGCACCCCATCTGCACCCATCTGCACCCCTCTCTCTGCCCAGAAGCCCAGTTCACTTGTGCCACACCTTGAGCCAGATTGTTGCAGCCTGCAGGCCAAGATAGCACCAGATGCTTGACCTCGGCTCTGGGGGCCCAGCGCCTCTTCCACATCTCTGCTGCGTGCAAGGACACTTCCCAGATGCCTTGCAGAACCCAGCCTTGGTCTCCAAGCCCCACGGCTTCCATCCTGGGCGACGCTGCTCTCCCTCTTGACTGGCTGAGATTGGTTGGCCTTGGGGGTTGGATCGGTGCCACAGGATCTTTGTGTTGGTCCCTTCGCCAAGAAGGAGTCAGCCTGGAGGGTGTGTATGTGTGTATGTGTGTGACCGTGTGTAAGTATGTATGAATGTATGTGTGTATGTGAGTGTGCATGCATGTGTGTGATTGTGTGTGTGTCTGGGAGTGTATATGTATGTGTATGCATGTGTATGTGTGTGTGATTGTGTATGCATGTGTGTGGTTGTGTGTGTATGTGTCTGAGAGTGTATAGTGTGTGTATGTGTGTATGCATGTGTGTGATTGTGTGTGTCTGAGAGTGTATATGTATGTGTGGGAGTATGTATGTGTATATGCGTGTGTGTGAGTGTGTATGTGTGCATGTGTGTGGTTGTGTGTATGTCTGGGAGTGTATAGTGTGTGTATGTATGTGTGTGTGCTGTGTGTATATATGTGTGTGTCTGTATGAGTTTGTGTGTGTGTGTGTGTGTGTGTGTGTGTGTGTGAGATGGGGTGTTGAGGACTTCTCCGACTTGCTTTGGGCTTAGACACCCCCTGCCCCCGTGCTTGTGTTTTGGGCAGTGTGGAGATGAGCTGCGCAGTGCTGCTGTCATGGACAGTCAAGGAGCCAAGCTACTGAAGCCACTCGCTGCCCGAGGATCACAGGGGGACCCAGCAACTAGGGCCCCCCGGGCCACTGTGCCTCTCCAAACTCGGTCTCTGTGCGCATGAGGCCAGAGTGAGAGGGAGGGCGAGGACCCCCAGTTTGGGGGCTGGGAGAGGGCACAGGGTTAAGTCGCGGCCTTGCGTGCAGCTGACTCTGTTCTGTCCTGATACACCCCAAGCACCTCCAGGTGCGTGCTGTGGAGCTGGGCACAGGCCCCTGAGGAGGAGGAGGCGTGGATGTGGCCTGAGCCCCTTCACTCCTCCATGAAGGGGATGATCCTGGTGCCTCCAGACTGGACCACGCTGCCTCTGCCTCTGGGCTCACAGCCCTGCCCGCTGCCCGTGCCCCACTGCGTGCTGGCATCCCTGAGTCCCTCAGGGTGCCTGGCTAGCTGGGAGTACACTGACCTGTCCTGTGTGGAGTGAAAGGCCTGGGACCTTCCTCGGTCAGTGATGTCCACCCAGTCCCCAAGGCTCAGGGGCCTTCTCTGGCTCAGGTAGAAGCCATCTGCTGTCTATAGGTGTCTCGTCTTGAACTCTGTGTGTGTGTTTGTGTGTGTGTGTCTGTGTGTGTATGTGTGTGTGTGGCTTTGTTCAACAGGATGGGGGCAGGAACAAGGTGGCGTAGGGGTGGGGGGCATGTAGAACCTTCAGAAAGTGGCGCCTGATCCTTCTGTCCCTCAGCTTCCAGCTCCCGAGTAGGGGTGTGAGGCGGAGGGGAACCGCTCAGCTCCCGAGTAGGGGTGTGAGGCGGAGGGGAACCACTCAGCTCCCGAGTAGGGGTGTGAGGCGGAGGGGAACCGCTCAGGTCCCGAGTAGGGGTGTGAGGCGGAGGGGAACCGCTCAGGTCCCGAGTAGGGGTGTGAGGCGGAGGGGAACCGCTCAGCTCCCGAGTAGGGGTGTGAGGCGGAGGGGAACCGCTCAGCTCCCGAGTAGGGGTGTGAGGCGGAGGGAACCGCTCAGCTCCCGAGTAGGGGTGTGAGGCGGAGGGAACCGCTCAGCTCCCGAGTAGGGGTGTGAGGCGGAGGGAACCGCTCAGCTCCCGAGTAGGGGTGTGAGGCGGAGGGGAACCGCTCCCCAGCCAGCGCCTCAAGTGCCCCCTGGCCTCCAGTTTCCCAGCTGGGCAGCAGTAGGCTGAGTGGAAGTGGTTGACCAGAGACCCGGAGGGGGTCCTGAGTCTGGCTGTGGAGGCGGCCTGGGTCCAGCCTTGTCCCTGGACCCTGGCGGAGTCAGACCCTGGAGGAGGGCCTGGGCCGGCCTTTACTGGAACCTTGGAGGGTTCCAGGAGGGAGCCTGGGTCTGGCCCTTCCTGCCTGCAGCAAAGCGGTGGAGGCGGCCTCAGCGGGGGATGTGGGGTGTGGAGGTATTTGGGGGTGTACCTGCCACCCTGCAGGCCACGGGCACAGGCCTGGGACAGGGTGGGAGAACAGATCTCAGGGTGGGAGAAGGGCCTGGAATGAGGAGTCTCACCTTTCTCTCTCTTGGTTTTAGGAACCAGACCATCTAGCGTGCCCTGGGGATGTACCTCTGGGCATTAGAGGGAGCCGCCGGTCTGCCCGGCATTTCGAGCCCTTTAGGGTGTGCAGCAGGTAGAAAGTGGGTTCAGGGGCAAAGGGATGTATCCTTCTCCCCAGCGCCCAGCTAACCCACACTTCCTGTATGCCCAAACCCGCTGAGTGATTGACACACTAACGACTGTAACCTTCCCAGCCAGCCCGGGAACTGGGCGCCATGATGTTGGGCTCATTTTGGAGAACCAGAAACTGAGTTGTGGAGAGAGGCTTTGGCCCGGGCCCAGAGCTGTAAAGTTGGGGAGTGGCCAGCACTTATGAGGTGGGACATCTGGCCATGCCCTGAAAGACCCCCACCTGAAGAAGGACATACTGGGGAGGTTGGGCAAAGCCGTGTCCCACCATGGGAGCAAAGTTTAGCCCTGCCAGGCTGCAGGGAACCCGGGAAGCTTAGGGATGGAGCAGCAGTGTTGGGACTGTCTGGGGGGTCTCGGGGAGCCCCTGCATTGTGGACTGTGTAGGAGCCAGTTGCACGTGGGGGCAATGCGCCCATGACCTGGCCTGGCTTTGGCCTCTCTGCGCCCTCCAGCACCAGAGCGCCCCCAGCTTCCCGCCCTGCCCTCCTGCTCGGCCCCTTTCAGGGGCTCCAGCCACTCCTCTCCTCCTCATCCTCCAGTGCCGAGATTCTCCGGTGCGCCGCCCGCCACACCTGTGCCCTGGCATTGCTGAACCAGCCCATGAATGAGGTTTCTTAGGGAGACAGCTGTGCCCCAAGATCTCTGCTTGGGAACACATTCCAGAATCTGCCTTTGGATGTCCACCCCCAGACCCCCAAATGGACATAAGTCCATAGGGAGCCTCCTGGGCTGTCACTGTGAGGAAAGGTGAAAAGAGGGTCACCCCTGCCCTGCAGACCCCATGCACAGGGCCACAGGCCCGTTCGGGCTGCAGGGCAGGTAGAGGGGGCCAGGTGGAGGTATGTGGGGCCACCGGGAGGGAGGGAGCAGGGAACAACAGCAGGACTCAGAGCCCAGCGGGCCAGACCTGCTGTTTCTATGAGCCACTCGCTAACAGGGCGGCGCGGCCTCGGTGTCGGTGAGTGGCGGAGGGTTTCAGCCCTGCGAGATGGCATCTCTGAAAGTGCTTGAGAGCTTTGGGGGTCTCTCCAAGGAAGGCCCACCTAGGCTAGTAACTGTTGCAGAGCCACTGTGGGGGCCCCTGCAGGAAGGCTGGGGTCACGAGCTACTTCAGAGGTTACAGGAGGCATCAGAGCCCTTCAGGGTCAGGAGAAGTGTCAGGGCCCTTCAGGGGTCAGGAGGCGTGTCAGAGCCCTTCAGGGGTCAGGAGAAGTGTCAGAGTCCTTCAGGGGTCAGGAGATGTGTCAGAGCCCTTCAGGGGTCAGGAGGCATGTCAGAGTCCTTCAGGGGTCAGGAGACGTGTCAGAGTCCTTCAGGGGTCAGGAGACGTGTCAGAGCCCTTCAGGGGTCAGGAGGCGTGTCAGAGCCCTTCAGGGGTCGAGCGTCAGAGCCCTTCAGGGGTCAGGAGAAGTGTCAGAGCCCTTCAGGGGTCAGGAGGTATGTCAGAGCCCTTCAGGGAGAGGCATTAGTGCCTTGACAAGGCAGTGCAGAAGCCCCCGGGTCTCCCCAGACCAGCTGGAGTCCACCCACGTGCCCTCTTGCTTAGCCGCAGTCTCCCGTGCTATGAATCTCCTTAACTCTAGGCCTCACTTCTTCAGGCAGCCATTGTGAGTGGGACACAGAGATCTGAATCCTGGTGCTTGGCCCCCAGCACCGTGGAGGACCCACGGGCCAGCATCTCGTGGTCTAGAAGGCGCCAGCGTGGCCTGAGCCCTGAGGCAGAGCTTGTGGGGTCCTCGGGTGTCCTGGTGCAGCTTCTGCTGACTGAGGCATGGTTCAGACTCAATCTGGGGTGCTTCCTCTAGCAGGCCTAACCCCCTCTTATGCTGACACCACCTCACCCACCCTGTCCTCCCGATACTGCGTCCCCTCACCCTTCCTCGGCCCTTACACTCATGTCTCCTAATGGTCGGGGAGGCTCGGGGAGCGTTTGAGAAGGCACAAGCCGTCCCACTCCCTGGGCTTCAACAATGACCATACTGGTGCCAGTTAGACAATACAAAGCTCATGGCATCTCAGCCCAGGGCCCCACGGACACAGCAGGTGCCTGATCTGTGGCCCATGGACATCAGGCCCAGCTAAGGGGCGACCGTAGCACGGATGGCCTGGGCTCCACAGAACGTGTTACTTGACTTGGGCCAGGGGCCAGAAAACCCTGGTAGAGAGCAGGAAGGGTTTGACCCAGGCCAGAATATGCAACTGGGAATCCAGACGCTCAGCTAGTGGACAGAGGCCTTCTCAAAACTTCCTCCTGCCTGCTGGTCCCTGGACACAGTCCACACTCCTGGGACCAGAAGGAACGTCAGAGGGTCCCAGGTGAAGTGCAGAGAAGCGCTGGTATGCACTGATGGACTTTGGACCTTCAGCCACTATCATCTTCCTGCACCAGAACTGCCCTGCCCTACATCCCTCCCTCCACCCCCATTTCTGTAACCATGAGCTCCGCGCCGCCAGCACCATCCTCATCCTCATCCCCATTGTCGGGGATGCCGCTGGGGTCCCTGACAGTGTCAGGACAGAAGTTTGGACTAATCTCTTCTTCTGAGATTATCTCATGTAAAGCTCTAGAGGGTTGATATAAAGAAATACATCTTAATTTCATGGGCTTCATGTAATCTAGATGGTACCCACAAAGTCCTTCTTATTTATTATCTGCACCAGAGTGATTCTTAGTGTCTTGTTCTCCATATACTGAAAGGGTCACACTTGCCTGCTTGAGAGCAAACTAGTATGATCCTTCCTATAATCTTAAAAATAGTCTCAACGTAACCAGGGTGGTAGTCTCCTGGTAAATTCTAACTGTCCCACGTTGGGTGCAGTGGGTATAAAGAGGAGCTGTGCCCAATCTAGATAACATAGAAGTCTTAGTAGATGTATAATAAGTCAGAAGTTATTCAGAGTCAAGGTGACTTCTGTAACTGCCACACCCTCTAGCAGCGTTTACATAGAAGAGAGTTCTCATTAGAATGAACCTCGGCTTAAGTAGATTAAGCTGTGAGTGAGTAAAACAGCAAAGCTCCCAGATTAGCTAAACCTGTCCTCCAACAACCATGACCGTCTTCCCCACCACCTCCACCAACCATTCCCATTTCCACCCGCCAGCTCCAGAGATGAGCCCCTTCCTCCTGCACCTCCAAATAGCCACCAGCGTGTCCCGTCTGTGCATCTCTGGCTCAGTCAAAGCCTGATCAGACATGCGAGACTCACTGTCCACTCTGCTGTGTCCTCCTGGAGGAGGAGAGCTTGGGGAGGCCGGGGGACACACTCATAACTGACTGTGTGCAGCTGCCCTTTGACCGCACAAGGTCAGGGAGGCTCGTGCCCCTGCACCGTCTCTGATCGCTGATGCACGTCCCTGCCTCTCTGCCTTCTCTTCCCTGTTTACACCACAGGAAACCACTGAGGAAGGAGGAGAACGGCACGGGCGGTGCTGAGTACCCCATGACTTCCTTGCAGAGCAGCAAAGGGGTGGACGTGAACAGTGCGGTGGTGTGAGCCTCAGAGACACAGCTGGGCACTCGTGGACATGGGCAGGCAGGGCTGATGCTGGCTGTGGCTGGGACTTCGTGGCCTCGGACCTGGGGAAGAAGAAACCATTTCCTGGGAATGGAGAACCTGGTTCACCTGCAGCAGGGGCAGCTCAGCCCCCAGGCGGAGTCCGGCTCCCTGCATGGGGCACCCGTGGGCAGCACCAGCGTGAAGCTGTCCACGCCATCCTGCTCAACCTGGGGCTGTCTCCCTGTGGCTGTCTAAAATGGCCTGTCCATCTGTCTGTCTGTCTGTCTGTCTGTCACAGTACGAAGGCACTGTCAGCCCAGAGAGGAGTGAGACAGGGCGGAAAACTGTCCCTTCCTTCCTTCCTTCCTTCCTTCCTTCCTTCCTTCCTTCCTTCCTTCCTTCCTTCCTTCCTTCCTTCCTTCCTTCCTTCCCCTTCCCTCCTCCTCTCCTTCCTCTCCTCCCTCCCTCCTCCTTCCTCCTCCAGCCTCCTGCCGTGCCCGGTACTTTCTTCCAGAATCCCGGTGCTTCCCACACACCTGTCCTCCACCCACCCATGATGGTCTTCGTCCTCTTCCTGTCCTCACTGATGCCAGGCTCCCTGCCTCCCACCTCCCCACCTCTGGGAGCTTCAAGTCTGCAAAGTCCCGCCCGCCATGACTGAGCACCCCAAGGGCTTTCTTCATTCCTTTACACTTGGGGCTGAGTTCTGGTCTTCCTGGGGCGTTGGACCTGTTCATAAACACAAAACAACCCCAACTTCCTGGGGCCAGCCCCCGCCCACCTGGGGACCAGCCTCTGTGTGAGCCAGGCCCTGCTCTTGACCACCAAGGCCACCACATGTGCCAAGCCCACCGCAGGCGCCTTGGGCTGGCCCTCCCAGCCCAGCGTGGGGGTCTCCCCAGAGAATTAGCGTTCTCTGACCCTCCCCTTGAGCCCCCAGGTCCTACCCCTGCCTCCAGCAGCCAATGTTCTTCCAGTGGGTCCCTCTAAATGTCTCCCTTTCAGGGGTCCCCAAAAAGTACTGGCCCTCCAGATGGTTGGTGGTAAGGACAGGGACGAGGGTGACAGACCCACCCCCAGTGGCCGCCTGCCCTGCGCACATGCCCTGAGGCAGCGGTCCTAGGTGCCCTGGGGAGCTGGGGAGCACCCTGGGGTCCCCTCCCAGGAATCAGCACAGCCTGGTGCCCCTCTCTGGATTGGGGGGCTAGCTCTGTGAGCTCCTCTCGCCCCCATTCACACGAGTGCCCTGGAAGCGTATCCAGGACCTATAGGTAGAAAAAAAAAACAGTCCCCAGGCACCCACATTCATGGCCTGGTCTTCCAGATCGTGGAGGCAGCGAGGCGGCTTTGCTGTGTCCCAGGGGGTCCTGTCCCTGGACGCCCCTGCCGGAAGCCGGAAGCTGCCTTCTCTCCTCTGCCTTAGCCCTGGTTTCTCATGGAGATTGGAGCGTAGCTTTAGCATGTCCCGTGGTAGACACGGCCTGCTGGTGGCTGTCACCGGCCCCTGACCCAGGGAACCCTCTGTGGGTCTTGGT
Source organism: Cryptotis parvus (assembly GCA_021461705.1). Classification (NCBI taxonomy): domain Eukaryota; kingdom Metazoa; phylum Chordata; class Mammalia; order Eulipotyphla; family Soricidae; genus Cryptotis; species Cryptotis parvus. The sequence goes on along the minus strand of JAJIBD010001116.1, from coordinate 304,310 downwards.
GGATGCCTCTACCACCCAATAGATGCAGCGTTGGGTGGCAAATGGACCAGGGGCAGCCCTCAGCATGTGCCTGCTAAGGGCTGGACAGCCAGCTCTGAGGGGAGGGTCAGGGCAGACCCACTGGGCTTCCCCTTCAAAAGCCTATTTCAATTCCTCTGACCCTCTTTTGCACCCTGGGGCCGGTTCCCCCTGAGAACCGCAGCTGAGCCAGCACCAGCTTCTTCCACGGGACACAGGCAGGGCACGCCCCCACCACCCCCAAAGTTAACGGCACATAATCTCACTCCAAATTGAGCGAATGATAAACTCTCCTCCCTTAGTGTAACCCGAGGGAAAAGAACCCCAATACTTTTTTAACGGCATTTACTTGGAACAGTGCCCCAAAGCCAGCACCCGCCACGCTGAAGAAGACAAAGAAGACATAGCTGGAAGGAGGACCCCGCAGCCCCATGCCCCCTCCCCACAGACCAGTTCTCAGGTTGCTGGGAGCAGTGGCATGCCTGGACCCCCGCTGCTTTTCTCTGTCTCCTGGTTGAGCCCAACCTTAGGCCACAGTAGGAAACCCCGGAGCTGGCCACTGTCCTTCAAAGCTGAAGCCTGAAGCCATGCCGGAGGGCAGGCCTGCTGCACACAGACTTATATACTCTACGTAGCTCTGTATTTCCAGCCACGCCGTCACTATCCCCGACACTGTCCTGAATCCGCACAAGGAATGTGCCACAGCCCAGGGAGGCGGCAGGAATGACTGTAGCCACCCAGCCAGGCCTGTCCTGGCTTCCTGCTCTGTCTCCATGGAAAAACACACGGACCAGGCGGAACCGCCGCAGAGCTGTGGACCTGAGCAGAGCCGGAGGCCGCTGCTGGAGCGACGCCCTGTCTTTTTTATTTTCAATAAATATAGAGACTTATAAAGGTGCCTGGCTGGGGTGCTGTGGTGTGCGGAGGCGGGGGAGGGAAGACTTGGGGAGCCCCAAACCCAGGAGTCCCCGATGTGCCCAGTTTCTGCCTCCTGTGGTCACTTCCGGGCCCCACTGAGCATCTCAGCCCCACCCTGTCTTTTAAGGGGTGACAGAGCACCTTTGCTCAGACCTGGGGGTGCGCCCCAAGTGCGTGACTTTCAGGACTGATGCAGCAAACACAACCTCGACCCTAATTAGACAAGTGCACCTGGGACTGTGGGGCGCAGGAGTCGCCTGCCCGGCGGCTGGGAGCTGGGTTAGGCCTCGGGCTCCATCCACCCTGTGCCTGGATTCTGACCCACCAACTTCTGCAGAATTGTGAGCCCCCCAGCACCCGAGGGCCAGGTAGATGTGCTCCCCTGAGAGAAAGGGGGTGCAGACGCCCCTGTAAGATGGGCAATGGCTCCCACAGGGGCGGAGTGAGGACCCCGCACCCCCAGACACGCCTTGGTAGGGCTTGGGGAGGCAGGGTGTGAGCCCAGCCTGGGTACAGCAGCGCCCCCGCTGGACATGGCTGTCCCAGAGCAGTGGGAGCCTTTACTGAAGGCCCACTGCTGCCTCCCTCCCAGGCTCCAGGAGAGCTCCCTGCCTGCCACCCAGAGGATTTGGGGACAATCTGTAGGCGCCTGGGCCCAGAGTGCCCACGGAGAGGGACGGGGAGCCTCCCCGGAGTGGCAGAGGCAGCTCTGTGCCACCTGCAGTCGCACGCGCCAACTCAGAGCCGACATACAAGCAACCATGTTTGCCCCCTCCTGCCATCCGGCTGCCGCCACCGGGCAGGGGCCGGGCCCATGGGGTTAACAGGCCTCTAGACCGAGGCCAGGAGCAAGCAGGCTCCTCCCCTTGCTCCTCCTTCCCTGTCTTCGTCCTCCCTTTCCCTTCCTACTCCTCCCTCCGCTCCCTCATCTCCCTCCTTCCTCTCTCTCTTCCCTCTGCTCCTCCTCCCTAATCTCCTTCCTCCCCTCCCTTCTCCCTCCTCACCCCTCTCCCTCCTCCACCCCTCTCCCTCCTCCCACCCACCTCCATCCCACCTCCCTCTCGTCTTCTCATTACTTCCTGCTGCCTCTCCCTCCCTTGCCCATTACTCCCCTTCGAGGAATGGGAAGGAGAGTTGTGGGCACCGAATCCTGAGATGTCCTGAGATGTGGGGAGCAGAAGGGCCTGAAAAGTGGCGGCAGGGGGAGGCCCGGTGGGCACAGGGGTGCTGACTTACATCTCACAGACCAGCCTTCACCTGCGCCTCCTCCCCGAGCTCCTTAGGGTGCCCTGAGCCATGTACCCAGGGCGGGGACACCTTCCCAGCATGGTGTGGGCAGAGGGAGGTGCTCAGGAGAAGCATGGACTTCTCAGCAGGCTCCCTGGGAACAGGGTCCACAGCACTGCCCAGATCAGCACCGGCCCACGCCCACCCCCTGCCAGGCCTAGTGCAACTCCAGGCTTGGGCCCATGCACTCCCAATTGGAGGCGGCTGACACCCCACAATGCCACACTTGCATAGGGTCCCTGTGCCCTGGTCTGTCCTTGGAGCATACCGTGTCAGGCAGGGCCCTGGAGGGCACCTGGGGCAGGTGAGGGCAGGATTCTCCGGCACAAGCCCAGGGCGCCCCAAGCCCTGTCCCACACCCTGATGCCACCATCCCTGCAGCCCTTTTCCCCACTGCTGTCCCCTGCTGCCTTCCCTGCTACAGTCCCCCAATGTCTGGGGTCATGGTGGGTCCCTCAGGCTCTGCAAAAGCCGCAGGGCGCAGCTGAACACCTTCGGGGCTGGGGTGGCCAGGCACAGCCCAGGCAGCCCTGTCCAGGGCAAGCCCGGCCGACTGCTCTGCAGAGGACCCAGATGGCCTGAGGCCAGCTCCTGGCCCGGCGGGCACAGGCAGGGCAGCAGCTCTGAGACTGAGCCCAAATACCCGCCTTCCCAGACGGGGTTTCACCCCACCACCAGCGCCCCTTCCTCGAGACAGGCCTCTTAGGCAGGTCTGTCCCTTTTTCCTCCCAGCAAGTCCCGGGCGGGTGTCTTTTCCCATTGGAAACCCCGACACGGACCATGTCACATCAGAGCAATTCCTCTAGCTGCGGCCCCTCAGCAGGATGGGGCTCACCTTCTCCGGGAGCTTCCAGAGTCAAGGGGTCCCCTTTTTCCTGAGCCCTCAACCCCCATCTCCCAATGAGGTGAGCTTGTTTGCAGCTGACTGGTCCTTAGGAGGGGGGCTTTAGTCTGTTTTGTAGCTCTCGGGTCCCTTCTGGTGAGGCATGATCTGGCTGTGAGGTGCTGGGGTTATGGGGTGTGGTGCCAGGGATCGAACCTAGCAACCTCCTGTACCCCACAGTAACAGTAAGAACCAGAACAAACGTGAGGACACTGGGTGCATGGTGGGGTGGGCGGGGGCGCTTATTCATGCTAAGTCTCCACCTCCCCCAAATGCGCCCGGCACAAGGAACATTTGCAGAGTGAATCACTCCAGGTTGGGACTGAACACATGCCCGCGGCACAGGGAGAACACGGCGCTTTATTCCACACACACAGAGGCAGACACGTCTCGAGGAAGGGGGCCCTGGCAGCGGGGTGAAACCCTGTCTGGGAAGGGGGTATTTGGGCTCAGTCTCAGAGCTGCCGCCCTGCCTGTGCCTGCCGGGCCAGGAGCTGGCCTCAGGCCATCTGGGTCCTCTGCAGAGCTGTCGGCCAGGCTTGCCCTGGACAGGGCTGCCTGGCGTGCCTGGCCAGCCCAGCCCCGAAGGTGTTCAGCTGCTCCCCATGGCTTTCGCAGAACTCAGGAGGCACGGGGGTGGGGGTCTACAGGCTTCTCTAGGCCGTAGCAGCTTCTCCTGAGCTCTGTCTCTGTCCACTGTCCTACCATGGACACCAGCCACAGCCACAGGGGTTCTAGCACTCAGGCCTCACACTTCAGCAGCTGCTTCCAAGACCATAGGGTCTTGGATTCGTCACCGTTCGTCACCATGTGCTTCGGGGCACACAGGTTCCCTTGCATCTGGATGCCTCTACCGCAGTGTCAGCCCAACCGGGAGCTGGCGCATCCGGGCCTCTGGGCTGTGCCTTTGTCTTTCACCTTTTGCCAACAACCCCCATAGGGTCCAGTGGAGCTGGGCTCCTGCTCCCTCTGATGCCGGCCCAGAACATCTGCCGGACCTGACCCTCCTGCTCCGTGCTGGCCGGTTCTGAAGCGGGAGAACAGACAGCAGCCCTGGGCCATTATTCCAAACTGCAGTCTGCTGCAGAGCACACAACATGTGTTCACACCCCATCCGTGTTGGGGAACGACAGAACGGGCATGTGGAGCAGAGCTCCCCAGCTACTCATTGCACACACGCGCAGGGGTGAGGCCGTGGGGGCGGGGGGATTGAGTCACCTCTCTGGAGTGCGGCCGCCCGGGACGCGTGCCTCAGTGTGAGTCGAACCCCCACGGCAAGCTGTGATTTTCAGGCAGCTAAACACCAGCTGTCACGGGCGCCGGCGGGGTGAGGGTGGGGGGTGGGGGGCTACAAACGTCAGGGTGCAGAGTAGAGCCTGCTGCCTCTGGGCAGACAGCATACCCCAGGGCTTCCGTTGGCCAATTCAGTACTGAGCCACTGCCAGAGTTTCATAGCAACTTTCGAGAATTCTGGCTCGGGGCGTTCACATCCGGTGGTGCTCAGGGTGACTCCCAGCTCAGTGCTTAGATGCTTCTAGAGTCAAGGGGTCCCCTTTTTCCTGAGCCCTCAACCCCCATCTCCCAATGAGGTGAGCTTGTTTGCAGCCGACTGGTCCTTAGGAGGGGGCTTTAGTCTGTTTTGTAGCTCTCAGGGTCCCTTCTGGTGAGGCATGATCTGGCTGTGAGGTGCCGAGCAAGAGGTCCCCTGTGGGGGACCGAGGCAGCACCAGGAATGGGACCCAGAGTGCCCTCCTGTGAAGCCCACACTTAGCCATCGAGCCCCCATGCCCCTCAGCCCTGTGTCATGGCTCCTTGGTAGATGTGCCGAGGGTCAGGTGGGCGTCACCATGGCCAGCCACTGTGGTCTTGAGGATGCTGAACTGTCAAGAGGAAACAGCTCGCAGCGATGGTCAGGAAGCAGCAAAAGGGCAAAGACCCCTGCATGTGCTGCGGTCCTGGGTCTCTGGGGCCCCCCAACCGGCCCTGCCACCCGGCTGCGTGATTGTCCTCACCTAGAGTGTTCCTGCCCTTCACACTTGATTACAGGCTGACTCTTTCCTTTTCCAAGTGGCCACTTGAGGGAGCGGAAATCAGGGCATCTGCCAGGCATCCCCAGGGAGGCCCCCTCTGCCCAGACCTGAGGGTGGAGGCCGTCTGGACAGCGTCATGAGAGGGGCCAGCTCTCTGTGCACCAACGTCCTCCCGGCTGGTTCCCACCTGGCCCCAACTCAGCTTTCTAGCTAGAGCCCACAGCGATCAGCCCCTCATGATGGAGGAGGTGGGGCGTGGAGACACAGCCCATCCCTACATGTACATAGGTCACTGGGGAAGGAGAAGGTCAGCAGAGGGCCAGGAGGGGCTGAGAGTAGGGACCAGTCTTCTCCCGTGCCTGGAGCACCCTGAACAACAAATAGGAGAACCCCCACGTCTCCTTGGAAGCCACCAAATAAGCCTCTAACCCGAGATGACAAACTCTCCAGCTGACTGCTCCAAGCAGAGCGGTTCAGGGGGAAGTGGACGCTCTCCCCAGGCAGCCAGATTTCTGCCAGAGGGAGGTGGGGGTCTCCCTGTCTGGGTGTAGCACAAACAGCACCCAGTAGGAGCCCACCGAATTGTGCAAAGCAAAAGGAATGAAATTCGAACTCAGCAGTGTTCTGAGCCGAGCTCCCCGACTGCCCCCAGCGAGCATGGCCCATCATTTGAGGTGACCTTTTCACAGGGGAGGAGCAAAGGACTCAACCTATCAGAAGATTCCCTTCTGGAATCTTCCACGTCATAGAAAGAATCAGGGCTTTGCCCAGATTTGAGCTGTACATTGACCTCTAATGAGTCCTGCTCACGTCTCTCAAAGCCTCAGTCTCCCCGGCTGTACTATGGGGATTAGTAGTGCTAACTGGTAGTACTAATTAGGGATTAATAGTCTAATCTCTTAGCACTACTAAGAGAAGTGCCGCTTCCCTGACAGAGGCCACACTGCTGTGAAACAAGTCCCCTGTGCAGCCCTTCTGCTCACGGCTAGGGAGTCCACCAAGTTAGGGCTGTGCTCCACATAGGTGTCTGTCATGGCCTAACGTACACATCCAGCATGTGGGAAATCCCAGGTGCCTGTGTGTGAGCAGGGAGCCCACCCCACCCCGCCCCAGGTAAATGAATCCCCAAAGAAGTGCCTTTGTCAGAGCGAGTGCCATGGGCTGGGTGAGTCTGAGGTGGATAATGAAGAAATAAGCCAAGGACACTCAGGCAGGTTCTCTAGAACCATCAAACAGGATGGGCTCGAGTCCTTCCATTCCTGTGGTCCATGCTGCTGCGAACCTAGAGCCAGAAGGACCCCAAATTCACACACACACACACACACACACACACACACACACACACACACACACACACCTCCTTCACCTCCCGTAAAGGGAAGAGACTTGAACTTTTTATGAATGAAATTCAATCTTGGAGTCAAACGGCCTCAGAACCTCAGTCTAGATGAGTGCCAGCCTTGGCCTTGGTGAAGCCACTTGTGCAGCTCGGCTGTGCCACCTGTAAAGTGGGGCTAGTAACACAGCCTGGGGTGGGAGAGAGCATTCAGCGTGCTCAATAAATGGTGGGCAACTGCGTTTCTCTCAAATGCCCCCTGGCAGGCCCACTCCTCGCGGTTTCTGTTAAGAGTAAGGAGTGACCAGCCTCTTAACAGCGTCACCGTCCATAAACAACAGGACTTGGTGCAGCCCCACTGAGTTTCATCCACCGCTTCATTCCTCTTAAGATCATGACTCAAAACACCCCATTTGCCCAACATACATATTTGCAAATTCATTCTACCCAAGGGCTGTCTTGAAGGACCCACATTGTCCAGTGAATCCCGAGGCCATTCCATCCCAGCTTAGAATCTGGGAGCAAGAACTCATTATCTCCAATTCATTCTGATTTTATTTGGTCTGTCGGAGCTGGGAAATCAAGTTGAAGTTGCCGCCACCCATCCACCTCCGGTAAGACTCTCAGGACAGAGATTTGCTGAGAACATCCTGGTGTAAGCAGAGCGGTCGGACATCCTCAGAGCCCCGAATCTCGTAGGCGTTGCCCTGGGGGCTGTCTCCTGGGGCAGGCTTTGGATGGTGGCAGTGGTCTCTGGGGTACGGGAGGCTGCAGGTTCTGGTATTTCAGCACCATCGCAATGACCCGTTAATGCTTTCTTTACCCCCTCCATAGTTGCGTTTTACAGACAGCATGAAAACAGCACAGTCCACCCAGGGGGAACAACTCAGTCACGGCCAATCAACCACCGATCACGGAATCTAGGTTTGTGCCGGGTTCAGTCCAGGTCACCCGAGGGAATCATTTATTCAGGAGCCAGCTGGATCCCAGAGGGAAATCAGTGTCTTGGTCCTTTCCCGCAGGTCGCTCGTGCCGTCAGATCTGGGTGGTGGGGAATTTGCGGCCATGGCTCTGCCCCCGGCTGCCATCCAGGGAGTTCCCAGGGACAGGTGAGGGTCGTAGGAGTAGCAGCGATGGAAAGGGCAGGGCACTCCTTGGGTCAGAAGCCCAGGGTGGATCCGGCCCTGGCTTGGCCCCTTCTGAGCCATTTGATTCCTGGGCTGTTAACAGCTTGACTTCTCTCAGCTTTGCCACGGGAATAAAAACAGCCACAGAAACGTGGCTTGCATCGCGTTGCCTTTCAGACATGGCTCTCGGGGCTTTTCATGTGCTGTCACCTCAGTGGCCCCATACAGCATGTCTCACTGTCCCCATTTTATGGAGAAAGGGGACAATGAACAAAGCCTAAAGTGGCGGAGGTGGGGACAGGGACGTATCCATAGACGGCTTCAACCCAATACTCCTTAGGGGCCCTCATCTAGGCCAAGTGAACTGTTTCTATCAAGACACGACAGTGAGGGGCTGGGGACGGTGCAGCAGTTGGGCCGCATGAGCCAACCCCAGCCTTGAGTCACAGCACCATGTGGTCCCCAAGCACGACCAGGTACCACGGGGCTCCTAAGCACCGCCTGGGGTGGCGGCGTAACCTGGAACTGTGGGTTATTTGAAGCACTGCATCCTCGGTCTTCGCACTGACTCTCAGGCCTGGCTGACTAGGAGCTGGTGGCGGGGTCCCCGGGGGCCACCTGAGTTCTGCTTGGGAGAGACCCCCTCTGCCCTCCCCCCAAAGACACGACAGTTCAGTCGCTCTTTTAGGCTTCATCACAGCTGCAACTCGTCACCGCTGCCCAGAAGCAGTAAAGCAGCCTGAGACAACAGGTAAACGGCAGGTCTGGGTGGACCCCAGAGCACCTCACCCAGGCAGGCAGCAGCTGCAGCTGAGCTCTGGACTGTGGGTCAGCGACTGGCCCCAACCTAGGTGTAGCCGCTTCCTGGGGCCAATCCTCACTTCCTTCGCTTAACGAAGCTACGCAGGTGGCACTAGGGCACGGCAAGCCAGTGAAATGGCAGGCATGCCAAGACATCGTGTTTGCATCAACTGGGCAAGCAAATGGGGCGCAGTGCTCAGAGGCAGGGAGGGAGACTCATATGGGTGGGCCCCAGGTCCCCCTTTTTCCAGACTGTGGGGGTAAAGGATCAGAGAGCAGGAAGCACCCAGAGGGCGCTGAGTCAAGAGGACAGGGGGGGAGGGGGTTACTATGATAGGAAACTGGGGCAGAAATCTGTTCCAGAAGTGGGCAAAGAACCTGGGGTTGGAGAAGCGGCTGGGAGCTAACTCAACCTTGTCTCCTAGGAGGTCAGGGACCCCCCAGGGTCCAGGTGGGTCGTGGTAGGGTGGACTCAGAAGATTCAAAAGAACTAGGGCTAGTTGGGCAGGAAGTAAGTGAACTTTTCCCGGGTAGTGGCCAGAGTGTCTTCGGGGCCCTTCCTGTAAACCCCTCTACAGAGCTCTGTGCAGGGCGAGAACATCGGGGTACTGCCCTTGCTGAATCCATTGGGTCTCTTAAGCCAGATCTGCAAGTTAGACAAACCCGCTCCGTCCAAGAAATATTCACACCTGCAGATTTACACGGCCTGCCTGGAGAATCTGAGCAGGACAGCCCCCTCCGCAAGCCCCCAAAGCTGTCACAGTTTACAGGGAGGTGCATACCCAACAGACAAATAACCCTCAACGTACCACCCAACAGGTCCACCATTCATGGTGGCACAGTGCCAAGGGTGGCAGAGTCAGCCTTTCAGAAGAGGCCGCCCCTGTGAAGCGCAAGCTCAGAGTGTTGTTTCTGCTGTTCCCCACGAGCTCCTCTGTGTTCCCAACAAATTCTCTGCAGTCAAAACCTGCCGCTGGGTCTTTTTAAACCACAGGAGCTCTGAGCCTCTATCTGGGGGCCAGTATCCCAAACCCCCCCCCCCCCCCCCAGGGGCATGAAACCATCAGACATCCCAGGAGCAGAGAAGCCTCTTGGGAACCACTGAAATAAACAATAATTGTCTTAAACCTCCGGCTTTCCTTGACAGCAGGGATTCCTGGCACCGAAGAATCGGAAAGGAAGCTTTCATTCTCTCAATAATTCCATTCAAGTTTAAGAAGTTTGAAAAGTTTAATATAGAAATAGTGGTCAGCAGCTGAACTTTAGCTCTATAAAATGATTTGGAAAACCCCAGGCTCACAGAGATCATTAAAGAAAGAAAGAAAAAAAAAGAACGCATTTAATAGCACGTCAGTACACAGCTGAAGCGGGTTGTTGGCCTTTTTCTCCTCAATGCAAAATTACAGGGTGCGGGATTCTCCGCGTCCAAACAGTCACCGCTAAGAAAGAGCGCAGTGGATCTCTGACACGAGAAAACTCCATCTGAGGGGGACGCAGGATTAGGGCGGTGCTCTGTGCCAGTGTGGGGACTCGCTCGGCCCAACTACAGTTTCAAGTGAATTGTATACAAGGATTAACGAAGGAAGAAAATTTATTCTTCACAAAACTAATGTGGCTCTTCTGACGCTTACACGGAAGTCCAGCCTGGAGCTCATGATTTGGGAAAAACTAGTCTTAAAAAGAAGGGACATTCCTGGAAAATGCTATTATCAAACAAAGGAAGCGATCTGGCGGGGGTGACCACCTAATTTCTAAGTGCACTTTGTCAGGCCCTCACAAGCTGCCACTGTCCCGGGATTGAAGACAAAAAGCGCCAGCCCGTGGTCACTGCCTTGTGGTAACGGGTCGGTTGGTTTTTTATTGCATTGCCAAGAAGTGGATTTTTTTTTAAGAAAAAACACTACAAAGGTTTCAAAAATCCTATTTATTCTCTATCATCAAAAATAGCAACAGGGGGGACTTATACAACTTTTCTGTGAGTACCCACCAGTCTATTTTTTTTTCTTAAAAAAATAGAAGTTAGTTAAAGAAAAATGATTTGGTTTTTTAAAAAATAATGTAAGGAAACACTTAATCAGATAGCCCAAGGAGTCATCAGAAATATGTGTAGCAAGAAAGCTTCGTTGTGGGCCTTCTCCGGCCTTGGCACGCCTTGTTACTAAGCTAGAAAGAGAATGTACAGTACCAGTATGTTCCCCAGCCTGCGTGGATCAAATTGTTTTTGTTTTGGAACCCATTATTGCTAAACCAGAGTGTAGACAGGGGGAGCCGAGGGGTCCGCTCATAGAGGATAGAACTGGGAGGCCGCCTCTGACGACTGGATCTCCACCTGGGCCATCTTGAACTGGGCACAGCGCAGCCACTTGCGCAGAGCAGCCAGACCTGCGCTACTCTGCGCCGAGCCCGGCAGCGCCCTTAGGCTGTGCTGGTTCACGTTGTTCTGAATGGCCTGGAGGCGAAGCTGGAGTCCGCGGATAAGTGCTGTGGGCGAAAGCAGGGGCCGTCAGTCTCTGGCCACGACCACCCATCACGCCCACGGCCAAGTCCAGCCTGTGCAGGTGGAACTCCCCAAGCTGGGCTGACAAGGCACATGGGCTTTATCTGACATGGACGGGGCCACTGCTCCACATGGTGGCTGCCTGTGGGCCAGTCCCACGCTCTAGCCGCCCCACCCCACCGCCGACTCAGCCACTCAAATACTGGGCAAGATGCCATCCCATCGGGGCTATTCACTGTGTGGGCCTGGGGGTATGGTGCGGTGCCCAGCTCTGGGGTCAGGTACCCTGGGTTCAATCCTGGCTCTGGGGTGGACAACTCTGGAAGACCCTTTCCCATCTGTGTCGGGGACAGTAATATCACGGGTGACGGTGTGTGCCTTAGCAGTAGGCTCAGAACTGAACTTGCATGTGGCACGTGTTTGTCTGGTCGCAGCTAGAATCTCTCTGTCCTGTGTTGATGTGTGTGGAAAGAAGCAAAGCCGTTGCTTTTCTTACTGTTTCCAGCATTGCAGTGAGTCCCACTGGCCACTGGCACCCTGCAAGACCAAACTGACTGCATTGCCCAGATGCAGGGGGCGGGTGATTTGGAACCCCTCCTGGCAGAGCCAGTGGCTCAATTCCTACCTAGACTAGTAAGAGAGGGTGTATGGGCCCACTCAGTAACCATGTCACCAACTGGAGCATGGAACCAACTGGTCACGGTGCTGAGCAACAGCTGGAGGAGTGGCCCCCGGGGTCTTGACCATTGTTCGAGCCTCCGGCCCCAGAAACCTTAGTACAGAGATGAGAAGAGGTGGCCAACTATTCTGACATTTCTGCCAGTCACCCCGAATGGCACCAACACTATAAATTCAAAGCCCGAGAAGTCCTGACAGGTGTTTTCCTCTCGGTGTCTGGGTACCCTGAAGTCACCCCTCCCGATTCCTTCCATCTGTCTCCTGCAAAACCCATCCAGCAAGAAGGCTTTTTCTTCTCCCCGCTTCTGCCCTCATCGCTCACACTTCCTAGACCTTCTGGACCTTTCTCTTATGGGGTGGATCCTGTCCAACTCCTCTTCCTTCGGGGGTGGGCCCTGTCGCCTCCTCCTTCTTCCTGGGCTATAAGTCCTTGAGGGATGAGGTGGCTTGAAGCTGCTCTCATTGGGGCCCCCTTTCTAATAGAATCTGAGGGTCCCTGCAGACAGCACTGAGCCTCCTGAAAAAGGAGGTGACAGACTGTATCTCTCCAGACCCCCAATTCCCCTTCATCTTCATCTTTGAGCAGTGGCATCTGTGTCTTGTGGTCACCTCCACCTTAGGGCCCTTACCTGGCCCACAGCTTTCCTGCATCGGGACTCCTTAGACCGGGCCAGGCAGAACACACCCATGGAGGGTGACCACCAAGCAGCTCCATGGACCAGGGGGTGGCCAAGCCCAGGAGGGAACAACTTCACAGGGGCCCTGGGGACTTACCTGGATATTAGACTGAATCATTGGCAGCCACATAGGTATCAGCTGTGTGGAGAAACACAGAAGCCCATTACTGCAGCCCCGTCTCCCCACAAGGTCTCCAGAAAGCAGGCGACGCCCCAAGCTCTCGGCCCCAAGCTCTCGGCCCCAGGCAGGCTGCGGGCTTGGCCGCCATCTCTCCCTGAGTGGCAAAGCGCTGCTGTGAGACCACACCCCACGGAGCTGGTGGCCTTGGGAGGTTGATAAACGCCCCATGAGGGCCCGCAGCACGCACTTCACAGATGACTGATTGTCTCTTGAAAGCTCCTAAGCTGGGGAAATTAAATGGCTATTTATTTAATTAAATCCTCGAGTTCTCGAAATAGAATTTCCTCCCCAGGATCCTGGGCAATGAGTGTCCAGGATGGAGCAGAAGGATGCAAGTCACAAATCACTGGGAGTGGCTGAGGCATGGTAGGGGGCCCACATCCGGCGTGGGGGGTGGCCGGGCTGGGAGCAGGGAGGCTCCGGCCCGTCTCTGCTCCAGACCCACCAGGGCTCTGGGACACAGGTGGAATGGGGAGGCCCAGACTGCGAGTGGACCTCCACTTTCCCAGCTGTGCTGCCCTGTGTCCGTCCTGCCCGGGAGAAGTAAACAGCGGTGGCCTCAAAAAGGCGAAAGGCTGAGAGGAAGAGTGGTTCCCTGAAGCCTGCCCCCCAAAAAGTGCACTTGGTGGGGAGAAGAGCGGGGAGGGTTGGAGTGGGGTTCTCTGACGAGCTCCTTCCTGGCTGGCTTCTCTGGTTTAAGTGTTACAGCACCCATGGGCCCCAGCCTGAGGGCGGCACGGAAGCATGTCTTCCACCCTCCCCGCCTGGGAAGGGTCACTGGAGATGCAATCAGGTCAGACGGACCACGTCTTTCTGGAGCAGGGTGGCCTCGATGCAACTGGACTGAGGCTCGAGAGGAAATGGGGAGAGCAGACCTCGATGTGGCGCCTCCATAACACTCACGAGAAAGCGAGCCGGGACCCTGACCTTGCGGGAGGTACCTGCCAGCACCCTGGTTTTCTGACCTTGGGCCTGCGCCTGGCTCTACCTGAGGGTGAAGCCCCCACACCCCTGTGTGGTGCTGGCTTAGCAAAGTGCCCAAGGACCCGGAAAAAGCCCAGTGGTGCAGGCAGAGTGCAGAGAGGGAGTTTGGGGGGCTCAGGGGTGCTGCAGGCTGGGGGCTTCAGGAGAAGGGGCTGGGATGCATGGGCCTCTTCCACTCCCGGGACCTGGATCTGCTTCCAAAGTCACCACCAGCAGATGACAGTGCCCTGTTCCCCGGAGCAGGCCTGGGCTCTAGGCAGGGTCCTGGCAAAGCCGGGAAGCAGCATGTGGGGAAATGGCGGTCGTGCTGGGGTGCGGGTGGCTTCAGGGAGGGACAAGGGCACTGCCAACTGGGACAGACACTTGGGCAGCACCAGGCTCGCAGTGGGAGGGAGGGAGGGAGGGGCCTCAGGGGCAGCCACAGACGTTAGTGACAGTGACTGGAGGCAGGACAGGCCTCTGCTCCCCTGGGCTCGCGTCTCATTGAATCCTTTTGAACGTTGCCGGGACATAAAGGCAGTGAGGCAATAAGGGGCACGGCTCTCGCTGCTCCTGATCCTCGGCAGATCAGCCGGCGCTGCTCTGAGCCATCTGTGGAGACCGCGGGCAACTTGCTCAGTTGACTCCTGGGGCTGTTTACTCCCAGACGCAGCCTCACACCCAAACACCATGCTGGGGAATTCAGTATGGTATGTTCCAGAAGGCACGGGTGGGCAGAAAAGGACACCCTCTCCCCGATGCCCTGGCCACACACCCTAAACCATGGGCTTCCAAAGGCTGCTGCCAGAGAAGACTCTGCCCCTCAGGCCCTTGTTGAAGGGGTATAGCTAGACTCTGGGAAGAGTCGAACCTCCATCTCCTACTACAAGAAGTTCCGAGGATCCTGTTGGCTACAGTCCCGGATTTTTTGGGACCCTTGACCTGTTTTGGACGTGCCTCTTGGTGTTTGAGAAATACCCAACTGTCCTGTTAAGAATCCTCAGGGGACCAGAGACACAGTACAGGAGTTAAGGCACTTGTCTGGACAGCAGCTGACCCAGGTTCGATTCCTGACACCACATATGGTCCGGCTGAGCCCTGCCAGGAGTGATTCCTGAGCAAAGAGCCAGGGATAGCCCCGGACACATCTAAGCCAAGCCCCAACACTCTGCTTTGCACCTGCTAAATCTTAAGGGACAGGGAGGGTTGGGGCCAGCGATTCTGACACCTGTCTCTGGGTGGACACTGTCCCACCAGGCTGGGCTGACGGCCTGTCTGAGACAGTTCAGGGAAGAGTGAGGCTGGTCTCAGCAGAGTTCTGAGAATTTCCTCCAAGTAGTTATTCTGCCAGAGAGTTTCCAGTCTGAGGCGTCCAACTGCTAAAGGCTGCAGGTTAAATTTCATTATTATCGATAGCCTTATATAATCCAGCAGTTACCCTATGTGCTAACTCGACTTATTGAATAACACTCATTTCAGTTCCTTTTTGTTAGTGGTTCCTACAAGGCTGTCTGTAAGAATTAAATTAAATTTATTTGGGGCCTCTGTACTGTTATTATGAAGTTGGTTGGATTTTTTCCCCCTCAAAAACAAAATACAGAACAGTAAAGGCCATTTTTTAAAAAGTTGTTTTGCACCAAAATAAAAGGGAAATGCTGCTTTTTTTCTTGGTTTGTGCTAACGAACAGAGAGGCCCTGCCTGGCTGGGTGGCATTCATTTCATGCCATGCTTATTCATGGCCCCAAATTAAAAATAGTTGTGCAAATTTCTCCTTCAGCAAAGATGCAGTACTGAAGACTTATGATCCTGTCTGGAACCATTACAACTTGACATGAAGTAGCTGAAATCAGGGTTTTGGGACACTGAGCATCAACAAGGGTGGACAGTGACGCCTGGGGAAAGGAAATAAAGTGAGCGAGAGGGGGAGCACCATGGGAAGAGAGAGAGGAGCGGAGACCAGCATTCTCCCTGAGCCCAGGGAAGAGAACCGGCTCCAGGAGGTGGGGGTCTGTAAGAAAAAGTCCTTGAGAAGAGGGAACCATGGGAGGGAGAGTGAGAGGGAAGAAAGAAAAGTAAATAAAGAAGTAACGAAGGAGAGAGAGAAGAGAGGAGAGAGAGAGGGGAGTGTGAAGGAAGGTCAGTTTAGGGCTTCCTTGAGCCTTCAACTAAATTCTGACCAGTGCACCCAGATGAGAAAAATACTCAAGGCTCAAGTGAGAAACAATTCAAGAAGGACAGAGAGAAAATTCCTGGGCCCCATGAATCTGTGTTTTCACTAGAGTGGGGGAAAACCCCAGGTAATTTACAGACTGATGCTCAGAAGAGTATTACCCAGGAGTAGAGACATATTAGCCCTGGGTGAAATGCTGTTCTAATTCCACCCACTATTAAAAAATAAAATAAGCTTCAAAGGGATAAAACTATTCCTACAAAAGTAATCTAACTATGTCATAAAACAGGGTGCAAGAAAATTTATAGGAATACAAAAATATTCAGCAACCAAGGAAGTCAAATGCAAAAAAAAAAAGCAGGAATCTAATAAAAAATTTTGCAAGGCAAGAAAAAATTCACTATCACTATCTTCCCGTTCATCATCAATTTGCTCGAGTGGGCTCCAGTAACATCTCCATATGTCCTGTCTCATGCTAGTAGAGCCTAAGGGCATCTGCTCGCTCCAGGAACATAAAGAGCCTCAAACCATTATATTAGGTCATGGGAATGACCTAACATAATTGTTACTGGTATTTGGCATATCAAATACAACACGGGCAGCTTGCCAGGCTTGATATATGTTGTATTTAGAGGTGACTCTCTTGTAGTCACCTCTAAATACAACTTTTATTGATGAGCCGCGGCTGCAAGCAGCCATGCGAACCGGGCTGTGATAGGCTTGTCTGCTGGATGGAGTTCTGACGAGAGGGAGGTCCAGATGTGGAAAATGGCGGCCCCCATGGAGTTGGGGGTCGTTTGGCTTGTTGCGAGGCTCTGCTGGGGTGGTGGGCCAGGGCTAGAACCCACCATCCCTCCCGGGCGCCTCGTGAGCAGCTGGGCACAGGGAGAGCCAGTAGCAGCTCTGCCCCATGTCCACGAGTCTCTGGATCAGCATACATGGGCCGGATTGAAAAAAAAACTGCTGCAGGGTGGGTGTCGATGATCCAGGCTATGATAGGCTCATCTGCTACGAGAGGGAGGTCTGGATGTGGAAAATTGCAGCCCCCATAGAGTAGAGGGGTCGTCTGGCTTGTTGTGAGGCTCTGCTGGGGTGGCGGGCCAGGGCTAGAACCCGCCATCCCTCCCGAGTGCCTTGTGAGTGGCTGGGCACAGGGAGAGCTGGTAGCAGCTCTGCCCCATGTCCGCAAGTCTCTGGTAATATTTAAGGATAAAGGAACATAATGCCTACAACTGACTTTCAAGTGCTCAGGAAGAAATAAAAATGTATACAGACAAGAGACAAAACAAATGGAAGATAACAAGGTATGAATCTAGGTGGAAGACATGTAGAATTTTTATGCTATTTTTATATATCTCACAAGTTTGATTGCTCAATATAAAAAAAATTCCCAATAAAAAATAAGTAAACTAATGGAAGAACATAAACAAGGCAGAAGGCCAAATACAAATAAACTGCCTGGTCAAAGAGCAGCCTGGTACTCTGACAGGCTGGTCGAGCATAAAAGGCAGTGCTAGAAAACGTAGTCCACAGGGGCCTGAGAGTATGGTGGGTAGGGCACTTACCTTGCAAGGGATCAACCTGGGTCCAATCCCTACCACCCACATGGTCCGCTGAGCCCTGCCAAGAGTGATCCCTGAAAGCCAAGTGAGAAGTAAGCCCTGAGCACTGCCAGGTGTGGACCAAATGCCCCCACTTGCAGACAAAAAAAAGTAACATACAATGAGAAGAAAACCCAACATTCAAGATGGTAGAGGAACTACTGAACATTGGAGCAGAGGCACAGAAGGCTACTAAAGAGACAAACGTTGATACTTCTTCAAATATAATGAGAATCATCCATTCACAGAGTCAAGAAACAACACACCCACACCCCAAGCATAAGGACGAAGAAGAAAACTCCGCCACAGAATATGCACATCAACTGCTTATCAGTGATGGTGAAAAGAAACTCAAACAGCCGACAGGGACCAGGCATGTTATCTACAGAAGGAAAAATCAGAACGACTCAGATCTTTGCTGCTGTGCTACTTCCATCAAGGGTTAGGGGTTTACCCCTGGCTTGCGACTTGGACGTCCCTGTGCAGTGCTCAGGGGATCATGCAGGGACAGGAACTGAGTTCAGCCTCCCGATGCAAAGCTGTGCTCAGCCTATTCAGCTCTCTCCGGGACCAGCACAGATTTCTTGCAAAAGCAACAGAGCAAGAAGGGGGGGACCAAGATCTTTCACTTCCCAGGGAAAAGAGTTTTCAAAACTGAAGGTCGATTAAAATATCTTTAAAAGGTGAAGAAATTAACTGTCAGATCCACACAAGAAATAATAAAGGAAGTCCTTTGAGAAGGATGAGGGAGCTTTAGGTCTACAGAAAAGAATTTTAAAAAATGCTGAAAGAGAGAAATATAAAAATGGCAACAATAGCAATTATAATATCCAGGAAAATTATAAGCATCTGAGATTTTAAATATATTCAAACAAATGGATGCATTTATATTTGAATGTGTCAAATAGTGAATATTAAAACATTTAAGTCTCCCTAAGAGATTATTGACTGCTTAAGCAAAAATATTTATGACATGTGGTTTGGTGCATACCACACAGAGATGAAATGGATGCCAATAACAGCATGAAGCCAGGAGGCAGAAAATAATGGTATAAGATTGTACAGGCTCACACTCTTCAAGAAGTAGCATCACATTACGGGTAGGCAGGGTTTGAACTGTATCCTACAAACTAAAGCAACCACTCAGTCAACATCCAAGAATAGAGCTAATAAGATAACTGGAAAACATACTTCTCAAAAGCCCCACGGGTCAAAGAGGAAATCAAAGGAAGTCAAAAGGGAAATAAAGTATAAGGAACTGAACGGAAACATCAGAACATCTCAAAATTCAGAGGAACGTAAGCTAAAAATCAGTACTTTGGGGCCTGGAGGAGAAAACCCGGCGCATTGGACACAGGAGTCTGAAGAAAGAAGCGTCTCAGGTTAATGGTCCTGGCTTCCGTGTTATCAACTGGTCAAAGAGGAGCAAAGGGTGTTTTAGTCATTGAATTTTGTCATTAAAAAATGTAAATAATATAAAGAAGGCCGGAAAAACAAGGGACAAAAACCATGGGAAATAGAAAACAAACAGTAACATGATTAAGATAAACCAAACAAGTGAAGCAATTTTTAAAAAAAAAATTTTGTTGAAACTCCAGTTAAGCTTTTTCCACTCTGGAGAAACCCATGTTCTCTCTTGAACACGTTTTTCTCTCCTCAGCTTGTCCCATTCTGAAGAAGCCCATTCTCTCTTGAACATGTCTTCCTCTCTCTCTCTCTCTCTCTCTCTCTCTCTCTCTCTCCCCTTCTTTGCAAGTAACTTTCTTTCAATAAAAGCTATTAAAGTTTTATAATAGTTTAAAAACTATTCAGTTAAACTATTAAGAGGAATGAAGTAGAGCAGGTGGGCATTTGCCTTGTATGCCGCCAGTTCAAACCTCGCTAAACCCACCAGGAGTGATCCCTGAGCACAGAGCCAGGAGCAAACCCTGAGCACTGCTGGGTGTGTCACCCCCAAAACAAACAAGTACAGTGAAGCATCAGGGGAGAAGAGATAGATGAGGAGCAACAGGGATAGAGTCAAGGGGACTCAGATACAGGGGTGGTGTCAGAGCAAACTATCCAAACCATAGAGTCAACAAAACTGAAGTCATGAGACCCAAATCGCAATAACCCGATTTGAAAGGTTCCTGTGAAGATGAGGACTGGGGCCAAGGTGGGGATGGGGAGCAGGAGAGGGAATTGGGGGATACTGATGGGAGGAAGGTGGCACTGGCGGAGGGAGTGGTGATGGGATGTGTCCAAAATCCAGCTATGAAGAACTTTGCAATTCATGGTGCTGAAACAAAATAAAATTTCAGAAAGGAAAAGGAAACATTCCAATTTTTCCTTCCTAAGAGGAAGGTTGGCTGATTTCATTCAAAATAAAAACAATAGCCTCCAACATGGTGCCTGGATGAAATGCCCTCCCTCCCTCCCTCCCTCCCTCCCTCCCTCCCTTCCTTCCTTCCTTCCTTCTCTCTTTCATCCATCCCTCCCTCCCTCCTTTCCTTCCCTTCCTTCCTTCCTTCCTTCCTTCCTTCCTTCCCTCCCTCCCTCCCTCCCTCCCTCCCCTCTCCCTCCCTCCCTCCCTTCCTTCCTTCCTTCTCTCTTTCATCCATCCCTCCCTCCCTCCTTTCCCTTCCTTCCTTCCTTCCTTCCCTTCCTTCCTTCCTTCCTTCCTTCCTTCCTTCCTTCCTTCCTTCCTTCCTTCCTTCCTTCCTTCCTTCCTTCCCTTTCCCTCCCTCCCCTCCCTCCCCTCCCTCCCTCCCTCCCTCCCTCCCTTCTTTCTGCTTTTTTGGGTCACACCCGGCGATACTCAGGGGTTATTCCTGGCTCTGCACTCAGGAATTATTCCTGGTGTTGCTCAGGGGACCATATGGGATGCTGGGGATCGAACCGGGTTGGCCGCCTGCAAGGCAAATGCTCTCCCTGCTGGACTATCACTCCGGCCCCACGGAATGCACTTTAGGAGCCAAGAGTCCACCATTTTTCAGCTGGCCATCCAGTTGCTGGTGTACAGTCTGTCTGGACCTGTCACCACCTCTGCTGGTAGAAGGCCCTTGAGAAGCAGTGGAACTAAAGCTTAGTGCTTATAAGAATCGCCTTTCCCAAAGATGTCATTTGGCATGTGGATTACTTCAAACGGATGTTGATCAAGGCTTTGCAGGCTTCTGTGAATGTTTTACATTCCCAAACTACTCAAAAGAATGAAAACCAAAAGAATTAGAAAATCCTTTTTTTTTTTTATCAGACATATCTCTCCGCCAGAAGAACCACGTCTATCGATATGGCCTGGGAAACTAATTTGAGAGTGCATTTGTCTTTGTGGCACAGGGCACTTTATCTCATCACACAGCCTTCCTCTACCCCCTACGCTCCTCCACTGCTTGGTGCACAGATCACTGGGCCTATGGTGTTAGTGTATTAGACTAGATTGAAAAAGTATAATTTCACTCATGTGTGGCATATAGAAAAACCAAACAAATAGATAAACTAAATAGCAAAAATATGCTTTGAGATAATAAGCCCAGTCACAAGGTAGGGAGGGAGTTGGCGGAAAGAGATGTGGGTAAATCTGTTAGAAGGGGCCAGTTTGGGCCAGAGAGGGAGTACAGTGGGGAAGGGGCTTGTCTTGCACACAGTGTTTCCATGTGGTCCCCTGAGCCCCATCAGGAGTGACCCCTAAGCACAGAGACAGCAGTATACGGCATAAGCATTGCCAGGTGTGGCTCTAAAACCAAACCAAACAATGATAAAATTTAAACAATAAAGGAATGTTGAAAATACACATTTTCAATATAAATAGGTTAAAAGTGAAAATATCCCCAAATGTCATGCTAACATTAGTCTAAAAAAGCTGGAATGATTTTATTAAAATCAAAGTAGCTATTAGAATGACGACTGTCACTGAGGGTGAAAGAGCAACTTCATAATTTCAGTCTATTAAGATCTGATCATCTCAAGTATCTGTGAGCCTTATAACAGAAAATCATAACATGGTAGCAAAAACAGCTAAACCTAATAAGATAAACAAATCTGCAATTACAGAGATAGTTCAATACCCCTTTCTGGACAACTGACAAAGCATGCAAACTCAGAAGGTCACACAAGATGTTTAAGCACAACAAATGAGTTTAAACTAACAGAAAAAGGAAGTGGTACTCCACAATTAGAGAAAAGACATTCCTTTCTAATGTACACAGAGCCTTTTCCAGGAGTGCAGAAAATATTCCAGGCAAAAGCCAAGTCTCAATAATTTGAAAATGAGCGAAAGTATCAAAGTATATTCTTTGGTACCACTGAGATTAAATTACAAATTCATGAACAAAAATGCTCTAAAGACTTCTCCAAAGTTAGAAACTGAAATAATGAAAGTCTAAATCACTGAACTGTCAAAGTAGGGAAAGCAAAAGGGAGTTAAATGATTTCTAAACTTTGGATTAAAATGACAGCCCAAGGGAGAACACCGAGATGCAGCCAGCACAGTGCTGAGAGGACAAGTTATAGCACTGTTCACCTAAACTCGATAAGAAAATGTCTCAGAATCAGTAAGCTTTACTCTAGGAAACTCGAAATGAAGAGAAAATTAGTACTAGAGTGATTGTAGGAAAATAACTATATCAAAGAGCAATTAAAAAAGAGAAAATGAATGAAACCAACTATGGATGATGGTGGTAGATAATCAAAGCCTCACTGAAAAGAATAAAATTTATTTAGACCAATCAGATACAATGGGAGCAACTCATAACCTTATATTGGTGATGAAAGGGGTTACAGAACTGGCTCTACAGATAGTGAGTGTAATACAGGGATATTCTGAATACTGTATTTTAAACAAGTGATATAATAATTGGAAATTCTTATGCATAGACTATACCTATCACATAAAAATTAATTCAAAATAACTAAAATAAAATATGGATGCTGTGTGACAGAGAGAGAAAGTATAGTAGATAAAGCAATTGTCTTCCAGAGAGCTGACCTGGGTTCAATTCCTGACATCCCATAGGATCCCCTGAGCCCCATAAGGAATAAGCCCTGAGCATCACCAGTTACGGCTCCCAAACAAACAAAAAATACAACTTTCATTTTTAAAAAAAGCTTTGAATTAAGCAAAAATATCTAAATACAATATTAAAAGTGTGATGCATAAGAGGAAATTGTTATGTATACATTTTATTAGAATGAGAGCTTCTGCTCCCCCATCGGATACGATAAACAAGACCCAAAAAAGAAAAAATAATGCTAAATAAGCTACCTCTTAGTCTTTTGGTTTCATCAAAATTTCCCTTCTCATGAGCTACTTTTCTTCAGCAGGGAGCTGATTTGAGTGAGTTAATTTGAGGATTAGACTCGACCAAAGAGTGAAATAGCAAGTTGTAAGATTCTGCAGGATGTACCTTGGTGACAGTGGTCAGGACGGAATAGGAGGTAAAGAGGGAACTGGTATAAAGGGACAGCCTCAGGGAGCCACGGCAGTGGGTGACAGGAAGGAATGGAAAAAGGAGAGGGAAGAAACAGTGGGCAACCGAGGCATCAGCTGGACTTTACTCTTTCCATCGCATTACTATGTTTCTGATGTGCCTAGATAGATGACAAATGCGTGATTTACTTTTATATGAGTGTCCAATTGGTAACAGCATAATATAGTGGTATCAGAAATGAAGTCATTTTAGGGAAAATAGCCAGTTGCTGAGTCAAACAATTATACACTATTTCCCTTGGTCTTTTAGGATCTTCTGCAAGATAAGGCATCAAAAACCAGCCTGAACTGGTTATTTTGGGATTATTTTAGATCTATGCTACCCAGTCATACTTCCATTACTTTTGTTATATGCAATCCCAGACCAACACATTTAGCCCAGGGAGTCAACAGTAGTGAGGCAAGACCAAAATGGATACAATAGCACTCTGGTAAAGTAAGATTGTCTTATATCTCTGAATTCTTGGCTCCAATTCTAATTGTTAAAGATAGATGCCATTTGTTTTCCTCTTCCAAAAAATACGTTTAAGGACCAGAGAGATTCTGTAGTAGGTAGGATGCTTGAGTTGCACGCAGCTGAGCTGAGTTCAATCCCTGGTACCGCATATGGTCCACTAATCCCTATCAGCTCAGCGATCCCTGAGCAGGGAATAAGCCCCTGAGCACTGCTGGGTGTGGCAGTAAACAAGTAAGTCCATATTTGTTTTTCACCATTAAGAAATGTCCTATACACTCGGACGATGGTGAAGGGGGAAGTTCGTACAGAGGCAGGCTGGGGTGGGAGGGAAACTGGGAGCATTAGTGGCGGGTAGTGGGTCTCGGTGGAGGATTGGTGTCGGAACAATATACTCCAGAACTCAATCATAAACATCTTTGTACATTTGTAATTCATGGTGACTCAATGAAAAAAAAAAGAAATGTTCTATTAAAATCATAAGGTTTTCCTACCTTGACAAAAAATTGTTGAATTGCATTCTTGCAATGCCTCCATTAAGCTAATCACATGGAGACACACCATTTCTACCATCTGTAATGACAAACAGTAAAAATCAGTTTCATTTCCAGGTATTCAGCTGTTAATCTTGGCCCAGAGAGGTCCCAGGCCTCGCCATCTTCTGCCTATGACCAAACAGGACCACCAGGAGTGGGGACTGCACCTTTTTGACTTCGACCCCAAACAGACTTAAAAACGCTCCAGAGATTTTGCTGATTCTGTGCTTTCTTCATCTGACTCAGGGTTGGCTGCCGGTGGGACCCGGGCAATGCGCTCCCTATACCGCACTATGCATCATTCACACCCCATCGTTGATGGTTTCTGCTTTCTCCCTTCCCAGCTAAGGAAGCCGCCGGGCTAAGGGACCCTGTCCTCCTTCTTGGTCTTTTCTCCACTGAATCTCCACCTGGAGTAGCTCTGAACACTGCACATCTGTAGCTATGGTTTTGTTTTCTGTGGAACAAGGCAATAGGCCATGCTTGCAACAGTTTAAGGAGGCAAGAGTTGACAGTCCATCATGAGAAAGTCCTAAGGCTGGCCTTTAAACATCCTGGGGGTGGCGATACCAGACCAGCTTAAATAGTTTAAGAAGATGTTCAGTACAAAATGTATTCAAGTACACTTCTAACATTTACTGTCAAGAGGGTTTGAGAGGGGCAATATTAATGGCATCACAAAGATAGTGACAACAGAGGAAGCTTGCATCTCCAATTTATGGTCGCAGATGCACTGTCTGTAAAGATCACAGAATTCTTCAACCCCAGAATAGAAGATGCAGTAACTGTAATGATTCCCATAGCAGTGAGAACTTTCAGTATACCCCAAAATTTTCACATAAATGTCCTTTAAAGTCAAATAAAAAAATACCTATCTAGAACTGCCTTATCACATCTGACTTGCACTCGATGGTAACCCCTATCTAATTAGAGTCGGAAGGAAATATCTCTTAGATTTGCAATCAGTCAAAACTCACTTCTGGAGTGGTTGTCAGCGGTGTGGCGTTGGTTTCTGGGCACAGCAGCCATCATGATGGTGTTGTTTTTCCAGGGTTTTGCACAGACAAAAATTTAACCAATGCTGCCTCCTAAGATCTCATCCAAATGTGTTCAGGGAAGCGAGTACGTACCAAGTGCGCCCCAGCCAGTTCCTCAAGCAGCCACTCGCTCTGTGAACCATCATGAAAATACCACTGGGCCCGAGGACTGGGATTGGGCACTCGTAAGGCTGCTCAACTAAGGTTCTTTCAGGCTTTCAGTCAGGAGTGGAAAAACCTCTGTGGTTGGTCTGCTCTTAAATACCACAGAAAAGGGCCTCTTCAAAAGAATTGCCTTGGGTTTTTTCAAGTTAACTAACCTTGAAATCCAAAAATAATCCCACCTCACTCTTAACTCTGACTGTAGCCAAACAATACTTCCAGGTAAGAGCATCCTACAAATTTCCTTGGTACTAAACAGGGAAAACTCTGTTTTTTTTTACTGACTTTATATGTTTACTTTCCCACTGACACTTTTACCCAAGCAGAACACAGTCTCTGATGTAAAAAATCTGGAGCCGGGAGTGATAGCACAGTGGGTAGGGTGTTTGCCTTGCATCGACCGACCCAGGTTCAATCCCCGGCATCCCAGGATGCACAACCAGGAGTAATTTCTGAGTAAAGAGCCAGAACTAACCCCTGAGCATTGCTGGGTATGACCCAAAAAAGCAAAAAAAAAAAAAAAAAATCCAACAGTGTTTCTGTACTGTTACAACCGAGCTCTTGAGGAACAGGAAGTAATGGGTGAGCAGGCATCAGGGCTTCAGTTACGCGGTGACACCGGTGAGGGGTAGAGCCATATGTCCCAAACACAGACTCAACAACTCTGAAAACATGAGATCTAAGTTGCAACCACTGATACTACTGTGTAATGTGCCTGTCAAGCTGACAGGCGGAGCTGGGGTTGCAAGTGAATACGGGAGTACGGGAACACTGTGGAGGGAAGAGACACTGGTGGTGGGGTTAGTGCTGAAAAAATTACATGCCTAAAACTCAGCTATCAACTCTCGGCACCTTTATAAATCAGAATTCTTTAATAATGATTTAAAAAACCTGAGCTCTTTACGGCGCCATCCCTGACAGAGAGAAACTTACTCATCAACTCACCACTTTATTGTGGGCCATCAGCTGGAGGATGCTGGGGGTCACCCTACTCCAAAACTCCAGCGCCGTGAGAATTGCCGTGAAGCTGAATTCATTCTGACTCTGCACGTTGGTCGCCACGGCGCCTTGCTCGCAGTACACAGTCCAGAGCTGAGCAAAGATAAACGCGTGGAAGAGGGAGCACATGTGCAGCACGGAGGTCTGAAAAGGGAGGAGACAGGAAGCGTCAGAGTCTGTGGGCTTCTCCCCACACGGCCTCAGCCTTCCTGGGTGCCCTGCCCGAGCTCAGCCTTCCTGGGTGCCCTGCCCGGGCTCAGCCTTCCTGGGTGCCCTGCCTGGGCTCAGCCTTCCTGGGTGCCCTGCCCGGCTCAGCCTTCCTGGGTGCCCTGCCGGGCTCAGCCTTCCTGGGTGCCCTGCCCGGGCTCAGCCTTCCTGGGTGCCCTGCCCGGGCTCAGCCTTCCTGGGTGCCCTGTCCGAGCTCAGCCTTCCTGGGTGCCCTGTCCGGGGCTCAGCCTTCCTGGGTGCCCTGTCCGGGCTCAGCCTTCCTGGGTGCCCTGTCCGGGCTCAGCTCCTTCAAGTGTCGGGAGACTAAAGGTGCTACCTGCCCAGTCGCCCACACGCGCAGGTTTGTGAGTCAGTCAGCACTTTGGCATATATCGCTCACTCAGTGGAGGGTTCTTAGGGAATGCATCTTAGTTTAGGGGAGCAAGGCTACCCTCGTCCTTGTTCTTTAATGAGCTGATGCCCCAACCCAACTCATTCCTAAACTCTACCTACAAGAATCATCCTTCTCAGGGCCAGAGCGGGTAGTGTGTTTGCCATGCGCCATGCTTGTGGCCAGCCCAGGTTCAATCCCTGGCTTCCCAGATGGACCCCTGAGCACCACCAGGAGTGATTGCTGAGTGCAGAACCAGGAGTAACCCCCGAGCATTGCCAGGTATGGCCCCACACCAACCACCCAAACAAATGAAAAAAAAATCATCCTTAGACTGTTTCTGCGTGCTTCCCCTCTGAAACATAGAGGTGACAGTGCCCTCTTCAGGGGTCTCAGAGATGAATGCACTAACTCCTACAGAAGTGGCTGTGGTAAGAGCAGCAGCTGTAGCACGGAGTGGGCACCTGTTGCAGCCCAGCGTCAGGTATTTTTTATAACTCGTCTCCAGAGTTCTCAAACCATCCCATCCGGGTCACATACGGACACTGGAGATCAGAAATGAGAAGTGACTTTTTAAGGATCGACCCTGTACCAGCACTAAGAAGCAAGCCCAGATCTGGGTTGAAATATTAGAACTGGGGCTGGAGTATATCAGGTGAGGCTCTTGTCTTGACCATGGCTAACTCAGGTTTGATCCCCGGCATTCCTTTTGCTCCCCTGAGCACCGCCAAGAATGACTCCTGAGTGCAGAGCCAGAAGGAACACCTGAACTTTGCCAGGTGTGACCCAAGAAACAAAAAATAGATGAATTAAAATAAAAAGGAAATATTAGAACAGTGCTCAGCTCCTCAGTCAAATACCCTTTGGGGCATTTGGGCAGGGGCTCAGTTGTGCCAAAGAGAAGGCTGCCCCGCCCGAATCCAGCTGCCCCCCCAGCCCTACTTCCTTCCCAGCTTGCTCCTGGGCTCTGGGAGGGGGCAAAACTGTTTCTCATGGCCGAGAAACGCCAAGTGTGTCCACTGTGCTTGACAGACATAGAACTGAAGCCTGCCTACGGTTTCTCCTGCTACCTTAGGCACCTCGTCCATCTCGACATTCAGCTATATTGCTCCTCTGTGCAGGAGAACCTGGCTCAGATTTTAGAGACCTCCCACCAGCTTCTGGCTCTAACTCCAGCATCCTAAATCTCTAGTGATCTAAACCAGAAAGTCAGTACCTGAGCATGAAGGAAGGTAGAGCATATGCTGTTTTTCTTTCTTCCACCCTCCTTATTTTGTTGGAACTACTCAGCACGAAACATTTTATTCTATTTCTCTCCCTCTTATTTTGCTTCATGACTTTGAGCCAGAACTTCCTTAGAAGCTAACCCTTGCTGGCCTTCATCATTTATCTTCATAAAAGTGAACCAAAAAGCCATTTGGGGGGGAAGAAGAGAGAGTCTGGGAATTTAAACAACTTGAAATAAGTCATTAGCGCAAGGTTGCTTTCCTACCAGCCACAGGGGGCGAGTGATAAGATGCATTTTCTTCTCAGAAGAACCATAATTGGCTGATAAGGAATTCCATTAGCAATTTCAGTGCATATGGTCTTAATCTTGCAGAAATCACTTACCTTTGATTGCTCTGGAAATCCAATCAGGATGACAATCAGATGGTCTGCAATGTGGGAGCCTGCGTCCAGAGGGATGGGCAGGCAGGGTGAGGAGGCGTTTGGACAGACGGCGTTATGGGTGAGGGAGCCCAGGAGCAACCACGAGAGCAGCCGGATGTGGGGAGACACACTCGATGAATTCTTTAGGTCTGTGAGGAGAGAAGGAAGAGAGAACAACGATGTGATGCTGTTTCGCCGGTGTCCAGCAGAGGCTGACCGAGGGAAGCCATCAAAGTGTGGCCTTTTGTAGGCACATTTTGCCCCTGTCTTGACCATGGCTGGGAACAGAGAACCAGCCGAATGAGGGTCTCTGCGCTCCTAGTTTCTTCCTGTGTCCCAGAGCAAAGCCTTCAGAGACACGGGATTCAATCTCATCCTCCACCATTGGGCTACCTTTAGAGCCCAATGGCCTTTTGCAACTTTCCTTTTCTCTTATCAGAACATTGTTCTGCATCTCCCCTTCCAGGGATGGGCAGAGGAGAGACAAGAGACACACAACCAATGCCAAAGACTCAAAACTCCTGCCCTCCTCACCTTCCACTCCAGACGTTTCCTTCTAGCTAGGAAAGTGACCCACCAAGCGAGATGGCAGGCGTAGTGGAGATGCTTTCAGGCACTTCTTTCCTTTTGAGGCCGTGTGTGTGTGTGGGGGGTGTTGGTGGGGGTGGTTCATAACTTTCGTGCATTCAATTTCATCTCAGCTACAGATTTTGTTCCTGTTGTAAATTCCTCAACAGTAGAGGATATGGGAGCACTCAACAGCTCTCTCTCAGTCCATTGAACTCAGTGAAAGCAATCTCTGAACAGTTCCAACCTCCCAGCCTTCGTTAGGAGGATGAGGGTTTACTAGAAGGACAAGCTGCCCATGTGTTCGATACAGGTGGCCGGGCCAGCAAGGTAGCTGGTGGTGGGACTCAAATCCCTTATCCTCAACCAATCCTGTTCCACTCCTAGAAACCTTCCACACGTTCAGTGGCTCTCTCCGGGCCTCGGGAAACTCAGGGTGTGCCCTGTATTCCTTACCCTTGTTGCATGGCCGAAGGCGGATGGTAGAGCCAGGGCAGGTAGCGAATCACAGCCTTGCTATCTCTGTGGTTTCCCGAGAGATTTCCATGGCTGCAATTTGCGCCAGCCCGACTTTAAGATGTCCACCAAAGGTATCTTCGTGCAGAGGCTGGGAGCATGTCTTCATGTGGCTCTACAAAACCAAACGACATTTGGTGACTGATGCAGCACGTCCCAGGTCACGCTTGCCAATACCAGGTTGCCATTTACTACCCTTGTCTCATCACACTCCCAAGCATGTGACCCACTGAAATCTCTTCAATGGCTCCCTAATACAGGACACTGGAGGCAGGTTTGTAACTCCTGGCCTTCTGAGCATCTTGGGTCCTTCTTACTCTTTCTCTCCTGCTCTGAACGTGCAGCTGTAAACCACGTTCAAACTGTCTAGATCACAATTGCTCCTGTTCTTTACACATCGAAGTCAGGACTGTGGAGCCAAGTAGATGAGGGCCAAGGAACCAGAAAATGATCCAACACTGGGAAGCTCAAGCAACACAGTGGAAAATAAGTGGGCTCAGAGAACATGAGGAATCCATGGCTTACACGTAGATGCAACTTTCCACTAAAGCATTTGCAAATTGAACCTGATCCCAAGAAACACTGGGATCATCAGAGTGGAGCCTGGAAACTGAGTTGGGTATAAAGGAAGCTAGATGTTGGGTAATAAAGGAAGTAAGATGTGATTGTCCTGAGCCAGGGCACTTCCACGATGGCTAGGTCCTATTTATCAAGGAGGCAGGCACACTCCAGTGCCAAACTGCAATCTGGCTGCTCATGGGGCCATGTTAAAATTCTCTTCTGTCCTCCCCAGGGTCTTCCTCAAATCTCACAGACTATCAATCTTCAGAGGGCCCTAGTCTACTCATGGCAGGCAAGGTTGACTGGATCAGCAATTCATTCTGCCCCTGCGAAACAATCAATAAACTCAACAACTTCACTGGGAATTTGTCCGTGTGCAAATTGAATTCTGTCCTATCCCCTCTCTTTATTATTGAGTTGAAAAAGATGGCCATGGGACAGATAAAAAAGACATTTATAAAAATGCTTACGTTGGCATAATATCACAGTTCATAAAAATCTCTTTACCTGAATGTTTCCACTTCCAGCCTGCAAACAGGCACCGTGCTGGGTGTTACAAGATTCGTGATTACCACAGAGGAGGAGGAGGAGGAGGAGGAGGAGGAGGAGGAGAGAGGAGGAGAGAGAGGGAGGAGGAAGAGAAGGAGGAGGAGAGAGAAGGAGGAGGAAGAGAAGGAGGAGGAGGAGGGGAGAGGAGGAGGAGGGGGAGAGGAGGAGGAGGAGGAGAGGAGGAGGAGGAGGAGGAGGGAGGAAGAGGAGGAGGAGGAGGGGGAAGAGGAGGAGGAGGAGGAGGAGGGAGGGGGGAGGAAGAGGAGGAGGAGGGGAGGAGGAGGAGAGGAGGAGGAGGAGGAGGGGAAGAGGACGAGGAGGAGGAGGAGGGAGGAGGAGGAGGAGGAGGAGGAGGAGGGGGAAGAGGAGGAGGAGGAGGAGGAGGGAGGGAGGAGGAGGAGGAGGAGGAGGAGGAGGGAGATGGAGGGAGGAGATGGGGAGGAGATGAAGCCACACAGTGAAGAACCGGTCTGGAGACAGGAGGTCTGAGGTAGCGCCCTGACTCCACCTTCTGGGCAAAATGCACCCCCACTAGGGGACAGAACTTTTGCAGGGTCAATTTGAGACCAGAATAAATGTCGTGCAAAACCCTCCACTACAGTTTGACACTATGTCAGCCTCCTTTTCCTCCCGGACCCAGGACGCTCCTGGCAGGCAGTGCCCAGACGCCTCCGTGGTCTGCATGAGAATTCTTGCAAACTGCGTGTGGGCTGTGGTCCCTGGGAGGGGGCCCGGGCGCAGCTTACCTTGAGCTTGGTCAGCGTGTGCATGTCGGCCATGAAGTCCAGCACCTCGCTGATGTACTGTCGCACACACTCCATGGCTGCTGTCCCACACTGAAACACAAGGACACCAGCCCCACTGGGCATGAGCCTCACCTGGCCCTGACCTCTTGGGGGCTAGGGGTTGAGGATCTGCTCTGTTTCCCTGCCTTCCTGACTCACTCCACGACCCTCCAGGAGTCTGTGACCTTCTGCCCTCCGCAGAGCCACAAACTAATAAAAGCATCTATGAGGGAGAGCAAGGCAGGGGCAGCCTCCCTCAGAAGGCTCTGGAAGGCCCCATGATTCTCAAAAGTTACTCCTGGCCGTGCTCGGGGAACCATATGGGATGCTGAAGATTGAACCTGGGATGGTGACATGCAAGGCTAATGCCCTCCCCGCTGGACTATAGCTCCAGCCCCAGGTGCTGGCTTGTTTTTAACAGGTTTTCATACAAAAGTTTCATCTGCATTAAATTGCTAGTTACCACAGCCCTTCATGACATGGGCCACCCTGAAACTACAGCAGTGCCTTATCACCCCAGCAGTCCATAAAAATAGAATCTCCAAACTGTATTAGAATCTCCCTATTCTCTAGCCCCCACCAAATTAGATGCACAGAGAGCTATAAATATACATAGATGCACAGACCCCCCAGCAGCAGAGATGATGAAGAGGGCTGGAACACATGGCCTGTGCACGCTGGAGCCCAGGTTTCATCCCTGGCACCAAATGTTTTTCCTGAGCATTAAAGGAGTTGGAGTTGAGGGGGAAGTCCGGATGTGGAAAATGGAGGTCCTCATGGAGTGGGGCGTCGTCTGGCTTGTTGTGAGGCTCTGCTGGGGTGGCGGGCCAGGGCTAGAACCCGCCATCCCTCCCAGGCGCCTCATGAGCGGCTGGGCACAGTGAGAGCCAGTAGCAGCTCTGCCCCATGTCTGTCTCTGGATCAGCATACCTGGGCCGGATTAAAAAACTCCACCCAGCAGACCAGCCTATCACAGCCCGGCTCGCGTGGCTGCAAGCGCCACGCAATTCATCAATAAATGCTGGATTTTGGGATGACTACAAGAGTATGTTACCTGCACGGCAGAGCCTGGCAAGCTACCCATGTCATATTTGATATGCCAGATACCAGTAACAATTATAGACCTCATTCCCATGACCTGATGGAATGGTTTGAGGCTCTTTATGTTCCTAGAGCAAGCAGGTGTCCTTGGGCTCTACTTGCATGAGACAGGTCATATGGAAATGTTACTGGTGCCCACTCGAGCAAATGGATGATGAACGGGAAGACAGTGATACAGTGATTAAAGGAGTGGCCCCCAAGCAAGGTGGCTGGGCCCCTCAGCAGTATTGGGGTGGCCTCAAGACAAAAACCAAAGAACATTACCAAAGTATCATTTGCTGAGTCCATAATTCCTATATTAAGGTCCATTCATTAACACCTGAAGGCCTTCTGTTGTATAGAAGACTGGCCAGTGAATTTCATCTGCCCACAGTTACGTGGAGTAAAGCAACCAGACCAATGTCCGGCACATGGTCTAGCCGCAAACTTGGCAGTCGAGTGAGGTGGGGGATTGGCATGGGGGGCTGAAGGGAAGAAACACACACTTGTGTTTCAGGTTATTGAGTGGCAGAAGCCTGCTCTCTTGGGGCAAGGCAGTGAATTTAGGATTAGAAGCAAAGAAAAGGAAAACGAGCGGCCAGCCTATCGCTACATCAAAGCAGTCGGCAATAACCCCGCCATCAGCTTCGGTCTGACCAGGATCAAAAGCAAACTGTCTTTGAAGCCACTGAATACAAGGCGAAGGGCCTTTCTTAGGCTTCTTTAGGAAAATCTGGAACATTACATACTTTACTGGCTCACCCAGTGGCCCTCGCATTCCCATATTCATGTAAATCAGCACAGCACTGAATAATATCACCTTCCGCCTCTTCTAGAATGTTACGCCTGTCAGTTCTCCTGACGGGATAACAAACAGTAAAATAAGGTCACTGGCAGGTCTGGCCAGAGCGTTTTCTAAGCTGCTTGCATGTTTTAAGGTTTCCTTCTTTTAATTTAAATCAAGTGAAGGAATCATAAAAGGTTATTATGGCCCTGCCTTTGGAATATTAATCCCTCAGTGCGCAAAAGGATTGCCCCCTGATCTATTCCATTTTCCCTGACCTTTCACATGTCAGGCAAACAGAAGCAAGCTCTTCTCTTGAATTTCTTGAAAGGGATTTGTTTCTTTGGAGCAATATTTTATAGCATTTCAACTGGGCAAATGTCACCAAAAATAATTACTAAGCGCATTATTCAATATTTGTCTTTTAAGTCTGAATTTTTTAAATGGGAGGCAGAAATTTACTATTACCTTTTTTATTCTAGGCAGAGCAATTCAGTCTATAAAATGTTTTATAGTCAGGATAATCTGAGCATCTACCCTTAGGAGACAAAGCACGTCGTTTCTAATTTCCTCTCCTGTTGTTGGTTTGATTTGTGGGGGGTGAGAGGGGCTCCCTAGCACTGCCCAGAGGTCCCAGGTCCACTGCTAGTGACACTTGGATGAACAGCCATGGGTTTAATGTTAGTCTGAAGACGCAACGCTGCCAAAGACGACCACAGCCCCAACTGGCGACGGGCTGCACCCCAAAATGCTCAGGGACCTCCAGAGCTACATCTCACCACGGCATGAGGGACAGAACCCAGAACATGCACCCTAACCACTATCCTATCTTCAGCCTTTTCACTCTTTTTCTGTTGCTTTGCAAAACCTGAGTATAAAGTCAGATGTGTTCCTTGAAAATAGAAATGGTCAAGTTCTATTTGTTTTTGAAGACTGGTACTTCAATGGAAAAACTGATAAGGAATAGAAAATATCTTCTAACCTCAAAAACATAAAATAAAGCTAACTGTACACAAATTTCCCCAAACGCTTATTTTCCTGATCTTAAAGTTACATATCTTAGGTCATGAAAGTTACACAGATTCAGTGCAGAAAATTTGGCAAACATAAATTCAAAATAGAACAATCACTATCATCCTAAAGCTTTTCCTTTCTTTGTGAGGCAGGCACACTGCTGCTCTCTTTCCAACATTGTAATGTGTATACACATATGTGCAATATTTTATTGTAAGATTGAGAGTTTTCTAACCTGCTTTTTATGAAATCTGTCATAAGCAGTTTCCAATTAATTGTTTGGAAATTTGAGTTGGTGGCCATATAGCTATATTCTAGATGTGCCCTATTTTTGTTCAAATAATATCTTAATGTTAGATACCAATTTGTTGGTATTTAATCTTGGCTAATTTAAAATGTTGCTTCAATAAACATGCTCACATGTAATTTCGTATGTGCATGCTTCACTATTTTCTCAAATTGTCCTAGAAGGAGCTTGTCAAATCATTGTTCAGTGAGGCTGGACATATTTCACTATCACCAGAATTTAATAAGGATTCTAATTGCATTTCATCATCAGTAAATTTAATAGCTAAGAAATACCATGGTGGAGGAAAATTGGCACTTCGGTGGTGAACATGGTGGGGTAACACTGTATCACTAAAACACTGAAACATACTTTTGTCATCCAGCGTTCTCAATAAGTTAAAAAAATATATCACGATCACGATCACGATCTTCCCGTTCATCATCTATTTGCTAGAGCGGGCACCAGTAATATCTCCATATGTCCTGTCTCATGCCAGTAGAGCCAAGGGCATCGGCTTGCTACAGGAACATAAAGAGCCTCAAACCATTATATTAGGCCATGGGAATGACCTAATATAATTGTTACTGGAATTTGGCATATCAAATACAACACGAGCAGCATGCCAGGCTTGCCAAAAAAAAAAAACGGCTATCACGTCTTCACATGCAAAAGCATCAGGAAAAATGGGGGAAGATTCTCACAAAAATTTTAGAATAGGAGAATGTAAAGAAAAAGACCAAGTATTAAAAATATATATGTATTAAATGTATTTATATATAAAATATATATAAAGTTATATATATAATTTATATATAATATAATATATTATATATATAATATATATTTATATATATTTAATATATATTAAAATATATATGTAAAGAAAAAACAGTAGGTGGGGCTAGAGCTAGGGTAGGTGAGGCCCTCGCCTTGCACAGGGCCAATCTGGTTTGCTCTCGTGCACCCCAGATGGTCTCCCCACGTCTCACCAGGAGTGATCCCTGAGCACAGAACCTTCAGCACCGCCAACCTTCCCCCATCCCCAGGGGAAAAAAGGACAAACAGGATTTTCTAACTTATTTTAATTTTTTGTGTTAATTTAAACTGGTGCCCTCGAGCAAATCAATGATGAATGGGAAGACAGTGATACAGCGATACAGTGATTTTAATTTTTGTGTATTTATATTTTATTTACTACAAGTCACTCTATTGTCATGTCAAATTTTAATACTTGGTCTTTTCCTTTACATTCTCCTATTCTAAAATTTTTGTGAGAATCTTCCCCCATTTTTCCTGATGCTTTTACATGTGAAGACGTGATAGCCGCTTTCTCATCTGCATTTACTACAGACAGAGCCTTGCCCTCTTCCTTTCTCCCTCCCTTGCTCTTTCTTTCTCTCTGTCTCTTTCTTCCTTCATCTTTCTCTATGTTTCCTCTTTATCTCTTTCTCCGATCCAGAGACTCACACAGACAGGGCAGAGCTGCTACTTGCTCTCTCTGTGCCCAGCTGATCATGAGACGTCCAGAGGGATGGCAGGTTCTAGTCCTGACCCGACGCCCCAGCAGAGTCTCTCAAGAAGCCAAAGGAACCCCACACCATGAGGGCCGCCATTTTTTCACATCCGGACTCCCCTCTCCTCAGAGCTCCACCCAGCAGAAGAGCTGATCACAGCCTAGCTTGCGCGCCGCAAAAGCAGCTGCACGGTTCATCAATAATTGCTCAAGTTTTGAGGTGACTACTAGAGTATCCCACCCACACGGCAGAGCCTTGCAAGCTACCCGTGTCGTATTTGACATGCCAAATACCAGTAACAATTATACACCTCATTCCCATGACCTGATGGAATGGTTTGAGGCTCTTCATGTTCCTGGAGTGGGATGATGCCCTTGGCTATCTTGCTTGTGACATGACGTATTGAGATGTTACTGGTGCCTGCTCGAGCAAATCGATGATATACGGGAAGACAGTGATACAGTGAGACAGTGATTATATTTTATGCTAATTTCAGTGAGGGACCAATGAATTCAAATGGTGAATTGGGTATTGCAAAATTGTGGGTCAAGCCTATAAATGTCGTTTGCTTTTTTATTGTTAGTGGAATATCTGTCTTTCACTTAACAATTTCAATATAACTTTGGATGCTAGAGCTATTAGACTTGGTTAACACAGGTGATAAATACTGAGGTTTATGGAGCTTAACGTGGTCTGTGAGCCTGCGGTAGAAGAACAGATGGGAGTACTGAGGTGGGAGCTTGGCCAAGAACTGCTGATGGGGCCCTCAACCCTCCTAAGCAGCACTTGGGAGCCCCTGACTCTCCCCTAAGAGTTCAACAATGAGGAAACCAGTGACTATGAGGTGGAGTCAGCTACTCACCCACCCCTTCTCACTTCCTCCCTAGCGGCAGTTAAGCCTTTCCAACCCTCTCCAGAGGTTAGGGAGGGTCACGTGACTGAGCTCAAGGCAACAGAGAGAGCACAGAAGACCCAAGCACCAATTCCTGCCCTGCCCTTTGAAAACTTCCCATGCTCACTGCCACTTCTTTTGCTTCCTGCCTCCTGCTGGTTGCCAAGGAGTCCATATGATGGAAAGAAGCCCCCCAGAACTGGAACCAACCGCCGCAAAGCATTCAGACGGGAGTCTGGCCGCTTTACTAATCCAGGGGCCAGGAGTGACACCTGAGCACAGACATAGACACAGCCCCTGACAAATGCTGGCCGTGGCCCAATCCTCCTCCCCTCAAAATTAAATTTAAAAAGATGTGTCTAAGAGTTGAGGAGCTGGTCCAAAGGCTGGAATGTGTGCTCAGCATGCAGGAGGCTTCCGTTCAATCCCTGGCACTTGGGATCTCCAAGAACAGGCCTGCA
This sequence comes from Cryptotis parvus, assembly GCA_021461705.1. Classification (NCBI taxonomy): domain Eukaryota; kingdom Metazoa; phylum Chordata; class Mammalia; order Eulipotyphla; family Soricidae; genus Cryptotis; species Cryptotis parvus. Next base: position 267,230 of record JAJIBD010001116.1, on the reverse strand, counting down.
GTAGCCCCAGAGCACCTTCAAGTGTGACCCCCAGAATAAATGACAGCCTATCAATAGTGCTCCCAGATATTTATAATAAAATCTATTATGGATCCTGGAGTGATAGTACAGCAGGGAGGGTGTTTGCCTTGCAGATGGCCGACCCGGGTTGGATCCCCAGCATCCCACATGGTTCCCCAAGCACTACCATGAGTAATTCCTGAGAACAGAGCCAGGAGAAAACCCCTAAGGATTGCTGGGTGTGACCCAAGAAGTAAAAAAAAATCTATTGTAAATTTACAAATATTCTGAAATATGGACAAAGATTTATACAGAGATGCATATGATATTAGTTATTATTGCAGAATATTAAAAACAAAATACCCAATAGTGAGGAATAATATGTTTGTTAATATGAATAATTTAACCAAGTCTGATTCCATGTTAATATGTTTTAAACATACTACCTCTCCCTTCCTTACTCTACATATTAGGCCTGTTTATATCCCATTCTATATATGAATCAATACAAACAATATAAATCAAAGAATTCAAGTCGAAGAATCATAGGTTAAATCTTAGCTTCTTAAACTGTGGATCATGACCCCAAATGGGACTTTGAAACATATATATTTTGTTTTAAAATAGATTTGTTTATGATTTATTATCGCCAAATATTTGGTGTGTATACCTTTTATATCCCTATGACCCTGGTGTCACTGAAAAAAATTCTTGGGCAATAAAGAAGTCACTAGTAGAAAAATTTTAAGACTTTCTTTAGTCTGTGTGTGGTAGTAGGCGGGATAATGTATTGGGCCATACTCAGCTGTGCTCAGGGTTATCACCTCTGGCAGGGCTCAGGGGGCCTCATGGGGTATTGGCATCAAACTGGGGTGGCTGCTGTACTGTCTCTCTGGGACAGAGTTGAACTTGGCCTGAAACTCTGGTCTGAATCTAAATTCCTTATTTCCATACCTGCTAAGAAAATAACTTTTACCTATGAACCCAGAGCCACGGCAGAGCCTGGCAAACTACCCCTGGTGTATTCAATTGCCAAAAACAGTAACAATAACGGGCCTTATTCCCAATGAATGGAGATGTTACTGGCGCCCGCTCGAGCAAATCGATGAACAAGAAGGCAATGACAAGTGACAAGTGACCTATTCACAAGAGTTAACATTCTACAGCCATTATATTTTGGAGGAAAATGCTTATAATATATGTAGCCAAACTGCTTCTAACATGACTTCAACTATGCTTAGATAAAGTTACACAGAAAAAGAAGAAATTAAATACACCAATAGCTTTGCTATAGCAATTCTATCAATGTGTACAGGGGCTAGAGAGATAATTTAATGGGCACAGGCTTCACCTTCAGGAGGCCAGGGAGCATGACATTTTTAAAGAGAAAAAACAGAAAAAGGAAAATTATAGGTATTTACCTACAATCCTTCAGACTTCAAGCCAGACTTTACTCTGCTGCTTATGTAAAAGAGAAATTTGTGTGTGGTCCTGGGGATCCCACTCAGGGGCTTATATAAGTTGCTGAGCCAGCTACAAGGAGTGACCCCAAACACAGTGACAGAAGTAGCCCCCAAGCGCTGCCAAGTGTGGTTCAAAAAATCAAAGAAAGCGTTGTTTTCCAGTGCGGCAGATAAAACCGGAATAGTTACAAAAAATAATAAAACTCTTGAGAAAACAACCTGGGAATGTGTATATGACAACTTTCCCATTCAGACCAAGGAAACAGTGGGGATGGTTTGAGCATACATTTGCACGCAGGTACCCCATTATGATCCCCAGTACTATATGTTACCCCCAGTACTGCTAGGAGTAATCCCCAGCTCCACAATGCACTCAGAATGGCCCTGAGCACTGGCAGGTGTGCCTAAAATGCAAGTTTAAGAAAAGAGGATATGTACAGTAAATATGTGTGCACATGCTGTGTGTATAATGTGTGTACATGCGGTGTGTACAACATGTGTACATGCTGTGTGTATAAAGTGTGTACATGCTGTGTGTATAATATGTGTATAACGTGTGTACATGCTGTGTATAACGTGTGTATAATATGTATATATTCTGTGTGTATAACATGTGTATAATGTGTGTACATGCTGTGTGTATAATGTGTGTACATGCTGTGTGTATAACATGTGTATAATATGTGTACATGCTGTGTGTATAACAAGTGTACATGCTGTGTGTATAACGTGTGTATAATGTGTGTACATGCTGTGTGTATAACGTGTGTATAATGTGTGTACATGCTGTGTGTATAACGGTGTTATAATTGTGTACATCTGTGTGTATAACGTGTGTACATGCTGTGTATAACATGTGCATGTGTGTACATGCTGTGTGTATAACATGTGTATGATGTGTGTACATGCTGTATATAACATGTGCATGTGTGTACATGCTGTGTGTATAACATGTGTATGATGTGTACATGCTGTGTGTATAACATGTGTATAATATGTGTACATGCTGTGTGTATAACGTGCATAATGTGTGCACATGCTGTGTGTATAACGTGTATAATGTGTGTACATGCTGTGTGTATAACGTGTATAATGTGTGTACATGCTGTGTGTATAACATGTGTATAATATGTGTACATGCTGTGTGTATAACGTGGCATAATGTGTGCACATGCTGTGTATAATGTGTGTACATGCTGTGTGTATAACGTGTGTACATGATGTATATATAACATGTGTATGATGTATATACATGCTATGTATAACATGTGTATAATGCGTGTACATGCTGTGTGTATAACATGTGTATAATATGTGTGCATGCTGTATGTATAACGAGTGTACATGCTGTGTGTATAACATGTGTATAATGAGTGTACATGCTGTGTGTATAACATGTGTATAATGAGTGTACATGCTGTGTGTATAACATGTGTATAATATGTGTACATGCTGTGTATATAACGAGTGTACATGCTGTGTGTATAACATGTGTATAATGAGTGTACATGCTGTGTGTTTAACATGGGTATGATGTGTATACGTGCTGTGTGTATAACTGAGTGTACATGCTGTGTGTATAACGTGTGTACAGACTGGAGGATTGTAGAGAGTTAAGGTCTTGCCCTACACTTGGCCAGTCCCATTTTGGTCCCCAGGACCTCACAGGGCCCTACCAAGGGTAGAAGTGGTGCCTAAGCACAGAGCCAGGAATAAGCCCTGAGCACTGCCAGGTGCGGCCCCAGACACCAATAAAGAAAAATTAACTAGGAACTAGATAAATTGACAGTAATGTGTGAATGGACAAATTAGAATACAAGGAAAACAAAGCTTTCTTTGATTTTTGAATGACACTTGGCAGTACTCGGGGCTACTTCTGGCTCTGCATCTTTAATGTTTCTGGATTTGCTGCAGTGACCTTACTAATCAATATGTATCATGATTTATCATTTTCTGGCCTGTCAATGAAAATTTTAATACATTTCAAAATAGCTTACTAGGTGATGACAAAAGAAACTTTAGACATCACCAGAAGAAATAATAATATAAAGGAAAACAAGGTATTACGATTCTCATTTCTTCCGGGCAGTCATTAAATCAAATTGGTTAATGGGAGCCAATACAAGAAAATTGATTCTGGAACAAAAAAAAATTGAGCTTAATCAAATTTATTCTGTATGGCTGGTCATTTCTTTCCTTCTCTTTAACTCGCTGCTTCCATTCAATTCTATTCATGCTTCCTGGTATTAAAAGTTTCCAAGATAGGGATTAATTTAAAACTTCACTAACACTCTTTTAAACAGGATCTCTGTGTTTTCAATATTACAGCGTGTGTTCTCTCTAGAGTGAACCAGGATCACAGGCCCAAGAAACTTCCTTACTAATGAAGCACTCAGAAGAAATGGGAAATGTAGAACGTGAGTTCCATCGGGACTTACTCCAGGCACGGACGCGATCATCTGCTTACTCAAGATCGTCGACTCAGCTAGTTTGGTTCCAGCATCTGCACAAATAAACTGATAAGAAATGGAAAGAATTATTATTTCTAAGAGCACTGGTCAGCAATGAGTCATTCATCATTTTCTGAACTTGGCTTAAATTCATTCGTGATGACTTTGGTGACAATGCGTCCTGGGAAATGTATAGGACTAAGCAATCATGAGCATTCACTCCTATTGGAAACTCAGACTTCTCTGGCAGCAATTAACACTCACTTCTCCAGACAGCCTGGCGGTCCTGAAATCGCATTTCAGTCAAGGAAGGAAGCCGGCTGAGAGGTCATGAGTATCATCTATGTTCTGAAGTTACTATTCTATAGTCTCAAGCATTTCCTGACGGTCACAGGATTTTCACAACATCTCTGGGAGTCTCTCATTTACATCATACAATCCGAATGAAAACAGGGGGTCAATCGGCCTCCTAGCAAGTTGTTCCACTTGTCTCTTCCTCTCTGAGGCCCTTCCACTTCCAGTCTTCCTCCTTCTACTTCCTCCCTGGCCGTGGTCTATTGATGGTGCTCCCATGTCTGCTCTGTGTCCCCATACGTCCACTTCAAGTCACTACACTAAATCGCAGTGACCTATGGGCCTATTTCCACCCCCTGCTATGGTCATTGGAGAACAGACTTGGGGTACCTCACCCTCACCCTCACTGGCTTAGTTTCTGCAACCATGGAGAGGTTCATATGTGACTGGTGAGGACTGGGACGGTGGGAAGAAGACTTTTCCAGACTGCTCTTGGATTTGCCTCATTCCAGATGTTTACAGTTGTCTCCACTTGAAGTGACCTGAAGGACTTATTCACAGTGTTGGGGGAGGAGTCACACCTCAAGTCTGTGGCTATGAGTCATGAGCTCCTGGTTAACTGATCTTTCCCGGCCTCAGGTTAGGAACCCCAATGACATGGGGGAACCCAAAGTTGCAGCTGTCTAGAAGCCCAGAGATGCTGCAGATTCATCTTCCTGGAGAAAGAGCACCCCGAGGTGAATATGACCCTGATCATGGCTTAGCTGAGAAGGCTCTATCCCCATCAAACTAGGGAGGGGCGAGAGGTTTGGGTGAGAGAGAAAATCCCGAGGAGGCTGTCAGGGGAACAGAGGTCAGTGTCATGTGGGGGCCTTAGGCTGGAGTCTCAGGGCCATCAATGCTTCAGGGCGGCCAGCGCAAGCCTAAGTCAGGGCACTGCCCAGAAAGGTGGAGCGCTAAGTCAGGGCACTGCCCAGCAAGGCGGAGCACTAAGACAGGGCTCTGCCCAGCAAGGTGGAGCGCTAAGACAGGGCACTGCCCAGCAAGGCGGAGCGCTAAGCCAGCCCTTCAGAAGCCAGAGGTTCTGAGATTTTCTGCTCACAGTCACCAACTGGTCTTCTGTCCAGAGATGGGGTTCTCTAGGCAAAACCTCGGCAGAGCCTTGGGGCTGGGGGCGGGCGACACTTCATGTGGACACGGTCTCCATGCTCACATTATGTCCCCTCCACTGGCCTCAAACACAGTGACAGAGGCCGGTGTGCCCATTAACTCTGGCAAAGGAAGAAGCAGCGAGCAAGAGCTAGCCATGAAATGCCTCAACATTTCCGTTCCTTGATTTCAGAGTGCTTGGACCCGACTTGCTCCTTTGGGTTTGGTCTAAAATCAGGAAAAGCCAATCATATTATAAAGAAAAGAGACAACTGCATTTCGTTTTGCCCAGGCGCTGAAATAAAAGAGCTAAGTATTTGGTAGAGGTAATGGTAGAAAGAAGGAACAATCTAGTCTTAAACTACTTAGGGCTTGTCCCACAAAACTTACTTTCTAAAGCACTTTGTGCTTCATAAACTTCCGTCTCTCTTGTACATAGCTCGCTGACCATGACCAACAATTCCATGATCGTTTTCTAGAACTGCACTAAAAACTGTAAGGAAAACCAGAGGTGGGAAGGGGGAGTGCATGGAAGGAGGAATTCTCTACTTGAGAGAGAAAAGGGCACGCCCCGCACGACTAGAAAGGAACACAAAAGAAACGCTTTTTCCATTATGTGCCATTCCTCAACTCATCATCAGAACGATCCTCAAAATAGCATCTCATCCCACAGAGGGGGAGTTTATTACTAACTCAACCAGCATTAGCAGTCCCACACGTCAGTACTAGCTGGATTCAAAACAACAGCAAGATCACTCCCATATCTTTGTCCTGGGCCCACAATGAGCCTCTCTTGAAAAGAGACCCTCTCACCCACCTGGCTTCTCCCTGCTTGGAAAGGCAGGTGTGTGCCACACAGTGGGAGGAGGGGCCCATGCCTGGGTGGAACATCTCCTGACACATCAGAACTGCAGAGGAAATTCTTTTGGCTTGAAGCGAGCAGTTCTCATGGTGTCTCTAGAGAGTTATCACTCTAGCGTGCAAGTTCTCTTTGAATCCATCTCAAAAGCACTCCTAAGACCCATCTCATGTCAAATGGCTGCAGCAGGCCTGAGAGAGGAGGAAAAGTTGCCAGGAAAGGCGAAAATGTCAGTAGAGCTCAGTGGAACCAATAAAGTAATGCCGTCGCCCAAACTGCAGCAGGATGGCAGACAAATGGCCCACTCCTGACGGGCAGAGAAAGGAATTTAATTTCTCTGTTAGGTAAATTCTTTCCTGACTCCAAACCTCTGTTAATAAACAAACAAACAAATAAATCTGCCCTGTCGCAGAGATAGTACAGTGGTAAAGCACTGGCCTCATACTCGGCAGACCACGTGATTCATCCCCAGTGCCCTGAACCCCTCGAGGTGTGATCCCTGAGCACAGAACCAATAGTAACCTCTGAGGACCACACGTGTGGCTAAAACACCAAAAAGGGCAAAAGAAAAAGAAAGATATACTTAAAGAAAGATATACTTCCGAGGCGCCTGGGAGGGATGGCGGGTTCTAGCCCTGGCCCACCATCCCAGCATCCTCGCAACAAGCCAGACGACCCCCCCACTCCATGAGGGCCTCCATTTTCCACATCCGGACTTCTCTCTCGTCAGGCCTCCACCCAGCAGACCAGCCTATCAGCGGCCGCGATTCATCAATAAATGCTGGACTTAGAGATGCCTACAATAGTATGCTACCTGCACGGCAGAGCCTGGCAAGCTACCCGTGTTGTATTTGATATGCCAAATACCAGTAACAATTATAGACCTCATTCCTGAATGGATTGAGGCTCTTTATGTTCCTGGAGCAAGCAGATGCCTTGGGCTCTACTAGCATGAGACAGGACATATGGAGATGTTACTGGGGCCCGCTCGAGCAAATCGATGATGAACGGGAAGACAGTGACAGTGATACTTAAATACTAAAGGTCACCTAACCTTTTATGTTAAGAACAGAAGCACAGAAGGGATAGCGACCTACCACGCAGCAGGTCAGAATGATCAGAGATAAGAATTCTGCCTCTAGGAAGAATTTCTAGCAATTGAAGAGGCCGATTGGTACCTGGCACTGCCTGGAAATCCTGAGGCCCTGGAGTGGGAGCCACAGATCTTGTTCTGTAAGGGAAAGTTCTTACTGCTGGAGCACTTGAAAAAGAGCAAAGGTACATAGGGTCTGCCTATGAGATGGAAGAGGAAGACGGAACAGGAATGAAGACTCAAGAAAGAGGCGAGTCTCGAGAAGAAGCACAAGCTGCCTCGCCTCGGCCCACCTGCGGCCCTGAGCAGGACTTCTCGTGACGATCTAGCCGGAGCCACAGGGCAGAAGAGGAAACCTGTGCTGGCATGGGAGATGCTCCCTTTCATTCCTCTCAGTTATGATAATGGAAGAGTGGACGTTTTCACAGCACACAAGGTTCACTTCCCAAATGGCATTTTGGGGCTGGGGGCTGAAGCATTGTCTGTTAAGTTGTTCCTCAGGTGGGATCTCAATATGCCTCCAAAATACCAGTCCACACCAAACAATCTCACGACTTCATTGCCGTAGTCTAGTGAAATGGGTCAATGACAGATATTGTTTTAAATTTTTTTTTAATTTTTATTGCTTTTGGGGTCACACCTGGCATTGCTCAGGGGTTACTCCTGGCTCTGCACTCAGGAATTACTCCTGGTGGTGCTCAGGGGTTACTCCTGGCTCTGCACTCAGGAATTACTCCTGGTGGTTCTCAGGGGACCGTATGGGATGCTGGGGATTGAAGCCACATGCAAGGCAAACGCCCTACCCTCTGAACTATTGCTCCGGCCTCCAGATATTGTTTTTAAAAGGTGAAAATGTTGGGCCAGAGAGACTGTACAGCTGGTAGGGCGATTGCCTTGTACACTCTGACCTGGGTTCAATCCCCAGCACCCAATATGGTCTCTCGAACCCTGTCGGGATTGATCCTTGAGTGCAAAGCCAGAAACAAACCCTGAGCACTTCTGGGTGTGGCTCAAAAACAAACAGCAAAGATGAAAATCTCCTCCACTTGAAACAGCATGTGAGAATCCGAAACCACCTTCAGATGCCTTGACTCTTTCTGCTGTTTTTTTCACCACTCAAGTTAATTTGTTTTTGTTATTTCTGCACCAAGCTGGGATGTGGTAATGGCTGTTTTCATGGTTTCCTTAAGCACCAGACTATTGGGAAGTGTCACTGTTCTTTTGCCATCTCGGGACAAATGCTTATTAAGGTTGACTAATGTACTCCATCAGAAACCAGCCCTCGCAGCGGTGCTGGGGTGGGGTGCGAGCCCCCCAAGATCACTATCCAGACCTGCTTGCTTAAAATGAAAAGGGAACGCAGTCAAGGCTCATGGGAAAGCACCTTCGGGGCTTCGGGTTCTTTTGAGATGGCACATCCCAGTCAAATACTACTAGATGAGCACGACCATCACGGTCAGTCTGTTGCTGCCCCCCGCCGTCATGGTCAGCCTGCTGGCCTGCATGTCCCCTGTTATCACGGTCAGCCTGCTGGCCTGCACGTCCGCTGCCATCACGGTCAGCCTGCTGGCCTGCATGGCCCCACCATCATTGTCTGCCCACTTGCCTGCATCCCCACAGGGACGACCACATGGAACCGGTTCACTAGCTCTGCTCCCACCAGACAAACACATTCATCTTCACCATCAAGGTTCTTGCCCCCAGTGGTGGTACTCAATAGCAGATACAGACAAACAGATAAACAAAACAATAAGGGGGCTGAGTAGATACCTCAAAGTCTGAGTAGATGAATAGATACCAAAAGGGCTGAGTAGACGAGCACGGACCCCAAAGGGCTGAGTAGACAAGTATGAACCCCAAAGGGCTGAGTAGATGAGTATGGACCCCAAAGGGCTGAGTAGATGAGCACGGACCCCAAAGGGCTGAGTAGATGAGCACGGACCTCAATAGCTGCTCATCGGCAGCACCACCACTGGGGGCAAGAACCTTGATGGTGTTCTTGCCCCCAATGGTGACGCTGAGCCCAATGTCTGTCTAATGAAGCTGTCTGTCTGTCTATGGTTGTATTTCTGCCTTCCTGCATGGCTAAGGGGCGCTGTGGCCCCAGAAGTCACTACATTCCCACTCTGCCATGCCCGACATCAGAACCGTGACTTTCCAGAGCCCGTTGTTCTCAAAAAGTGCGTGTGTGCCCCAGGAAGTTCTTCAGGGACCACTGGGTTGGTTCTTTATGGAACACCCCCTTTTCTTAGTGACCTCTCCAGCCCTTAAGAAGAGCTCAATGCATCTGTTTTGGGGGTCATACCTAGTGGCTTGGGAGACCATATGGGAAGCTGGAGATTAAACCAAGGTTGTCCACGTACACGGCAAACACCCTCCCCACTGGACTATCACTCTGCAAACCCCTGGAAGAAGGGACAGTGGCCTATTTGTCTCTTTCCCCAGCACCAGGAGGGGTCAGTTGACAATGGCTTAACAGCTGATACCAGTGTGTACCACCAGTGGCTCACACTGTGGTTGCCATGACACAATTAGCACAATTGCATTTGGTGTCAACATGTGAAACAGCCTCTCTCATGGCTGTCTGCCACCCTCCTAACTCCCCACCCCTATCCATGGTACTTTACAGAGTAGTACTAGCAGTGCGCTGGTCAGTAGGCTCAGGATGGACCTGGCCTCTATGTCTCTGCCCTCCAGAATCCAGTCCCTGCAGTCTTTCAGGAATCTGCAGTAGGAGAATGTGGCTGGGAGACAAAAGGCTTCAGTAGCTCAGACACTAGGTCAGGGCAGATTTCAGTGCCGGTGGGTGCTAAAAAACCTAGCAACATTTCCCTAGGCAGCTGCAGTTCAGTGACGGGATGGGTGAGAGAGAATAAAAGGCAACAGAGATAGAGAAGGAGGCAGGAAAGCTCAGGGCTGCCCTGGAAAGCTGGGCGACTGATCGGAAGAGTTGCAGCTGGCTGCACTGCACATGGAACAGACTGGAAGCTGCATCAGACATGGACCCTGCCTCTCACACCAGCCCTGGGATCTGAGCAGATCCGGCCCGGTCAGAGCCTCCATCTTCTCATCACCAGTCCAGAACCCACAGCTCACGTGACTACCTGGATGAAGTTATGGGGAGAGGAAAAGTGTCCAGGAAACCTCCTGGCCTGGGGCTGGTGTTCATCAACGTCCCCTGCTCCTGGTAGCCCCACATAGCACCCCAGAAACCAAAGATTCAGGGAAACCAAACTGCCCTTGTATCAAGGCCTCTTTGTCCTTGCAGTCATTAAACTTAAACTTGGCCTGCACTGCCTGACCAGGGAGGATAAAAGGCTGGTATCTGGTGGTGCACGTGGCCTGGGGCCATGACAACCACACCCTGGCCCTAACTGAATCCCTCTGGTCAAGTTTTGAGACAGCACCTCAGTCTCTGGAGTGCAAGGTGCAGTTCTGAGAGATCTGATCCCCTGGAGGCTCCTTGGACACAGCCTGCTGCTTTTTCTCTTCCCCACCCTTTGGGCATATCCCCCAAATTTACTCCACTTTCCTGCCGAAGCTTCCCCTATAACCAGAAGACAGCCTCTGGTGCTAAACCATTCCCAGGAAAAGGTACCAGCCTGTACCCTGCAGTCCTCTGTGACCCAGGGTCAAGGGTCAAGGAAGATCAAGGGTCACTTCCTCTAGAAAGTCTCTAACTTTCTCAAACACTTCCCTCAACCACCCTCCCCATTCTGTTCTCTCTCTCTCTCTCTCTCTCTCTCTCTCTCTCTCTCTCTCTCTGCACTCATCAAGTCTGTCTGATGTGATCAAGACATGAACTCTTGCCTAAATGCTAGACTCAGGACAACGGCATTGGAGGGTTTCATCCCTCATCAAAAACCCAACAGTCCAAAGCAAAGTGTTGGCAAGTTCTCCAGTGCTCACTGAGCCCTGGGGTGCTGACTCTTCCGCACGCCTTGGACCTGGTTGGACCCAGAGCTTCCTGACTTGACCTGATTGGTGGCACCCCTCACCTCCTCCTCTGCTTTGCTTAGCTCGGAGTGTCCCCATAGTCACCCGCCTCCCACCTTTGCAGTCAGGCCTAAGCTGATGCCCCCAGTGTTGGTTTATTTCATCTAGTTCTGCCTGGACCTCAAATTTCTTGAGGACATAAACGTCTATTTTGTTCTTTGTTTTGTCACTCACATAGGATTAGCTTCTCCAAAGGCCAAAAAAAATCACTCATTTTGGGGGGGAGTGATTTTTGGCCAGGAGAAGGGACTGCTTTCTGTCAGATGAGTGAGGGCTCACTTAAGACCTATAATTACTCACTTCTGAGCACGGGTGTTTGATTTCTGCCCAAACGAAGTGACCTCAGGAAAAGTCCTACAAAGGAGGCAAACACCTACCTGGACCAGCAGGAGGAGGTTCGTATCCGGTAAGGGAGACTTGAGCTTCAGGGCTTGCAGAAGTTCTAAAACAACACTACGAGACAAGTAGAATTTGTCTCGTTCCTAAAGAGAACGAAAAGGAAGGTCAGAGATTTCTAAGAAGTCAGTTAGATGATGTCCAAAGAGCTTCCAAATGAGTCACAGGTCGGAGATAGAAACAAGGAAGGGCAGTGTGGTGGTGGTGGCTGGGGGAGGGGCAGAGACATAGTGCAGCAAGTAAGATACTTGCCTTCGCTCATATAGGGTCCGCTGAGCACTGCTGGGAGCCACCCCTATGCATAGAGCTGCAAGTCCTAAGTTAAGGGCTGTTAAGCTCTAAGTACAGTACGGTATGACCCAATGAAAAACAAAACAAAGCCTACTTAAAATGCATGAAAAACTGTTCTTAGCAAGATTAAAACTAAAAAGAAACTTAAAAAGGAATTTTAATGTGTACTCTGGGCTTAGTGAAGCATGGAGAACATATAACGTAATGGAAAAGAAAAAGGCTATCTCTTAAGTGGCGAAACCATTGAATTTGGTTCCGGTTCACAGGGGATAGGTCACAAGAACTGCAGAAATCAAACAAATCTAAAGATCTATTTCTCAATAGAAAATGATGTAAAGAGAAACATGTACATGTTTAAAAGGGCCCATCTCCTCTTCAAGGCGTTCACTTTTCAAATGTTCCAGGACCACACCTGGAGGGGCTCAGGGCTACCTGGAGGACCGTGTGGTATTGTGGTATAGGTGGTATATATCTGGTATATGTGGTACTCAGGATGAAAGTGGGGTCAGTTGCATGTAAAGCATGTACTTAAAACATTACTGGCGCCCGCTCGAGCAAATCAACAAATAATGGGATGTCAAGTGATCAAGAGAATCCCCGTGAAATAGGTACTTTTCACACTTAATGAACTGACTTAATAATATTTTATTGTATGAACACACCAATATTCTGACCTGTTTTCCTATAAACAGAACACTTATTGTTTTCAATTTTGTGTTATCATTGTCAAGTCCAGCACGTACACAGAAGATGATACAAATTAGAGGGACACCGGTGACTGGATTAATATACATGACTCTGGCATTAATCAGCACCCAGGGAAAACAACCCCCGTGACTGGTACCTCAGAAGCCCCCTGTAGCCTCTGGATCAGAGTCAAGTAACTGGAGAGCCTGGGCCCTGCATCCACTGTCTTTTCTCTCATGCATTCTTGCCTGCGCTATCTGCCTTCCTGCTGTGTCTAGTTATCTTTAATGATGTGCTGGACATTTGCTTTAAAAAATGATTTGTGTGGGTCCAGGGATAGCTGAGTGCTAGAGCACCTTGAAACTGTGAGGGCACCAGTGCGCGATCCTGGGCACCGACCCCGAGTTCATTGGGATCTCAGTGGCACAGTCTAGGGTGTGACAACAAAGGGAAGGGAAGGGGAAAAAACTACTCATGTAGGTCATTTGAGACCTGCAGTGTCGTCTTCCTCCAAAGAGCCTCCTCTCTGGTCCTGTCTCTCATCTACAGCAAGAGTGATCCAGATTCCCTACTAACATCCCGGCCCTGTAATCTTCAGCTACTGAAGGACAGAGGAGAGGGCTGTCAGCTGAGTGTGCCTGTGGTCTGGTGAAAGCGAAGGGGCAGGGGTGTGAAAGTTCTGAGTTCTGGCCAGAATCCAGAGCAAGGGACCCCGCCGCCTCAGAGACCCTCCAGAATGGCGCCGAGTCTTCCATTTGCACACACGCCCCAGCCCTTGAGCTGCATGTCTGTGCTCCCAGACCTTGGCCTGGTCACTCTTACCTCTCTGGGTAGCATAGGGATGTTCTAAAGACGTTTTCAGGAAACAATCTGTTCACTTTTGTTTTTATAGGAGACAGAGCCTCAGGGTCACTCCTGAGAATGGTCACCACAGCCAGATGGGACAGGACTCTGGTTCAGTGCGGTACTGCTTGGGTTTGGTAGCATTGGAGAGACCAAGAGCCACACTTAGACAGTGGGGTCTACAGTGCCTGGACAGAGCTCAGGGCTTCACACTGACCAGGCACGTGCTCTTACCAGCCATCTGCCTGGCCCTATCTGTAACTTTATAAAGTGAGAACTCGCAGAGCTTCACACTGACCAGCTGCGTGCTCTTCCCACCCATCTGGGTGTGTGTCAAGTAGTGAGGGTGGTGAAGGGCTGCCCAGCACCGAGGGGTGTGATCTAACTCAACAAAACACCACAGCTTTGGGACTGGAAGGAGAACTTCCCGTAATCAAGCCAGCTACCATCGGCGGGAAAGAAAGTCCAGGGCTTTCCTTGGAATCAAAAACAGGGTTTGTTTGTTTGTTTGCTTGTTTGCTTGTTTGTTTGTTTGTTTGTTTGTACGAGAACCAGCTTCATTGTTATACTGAACTCCCAATCGTGAACATGAGCTCAGTCTCCTTTTACTAAATGCTGTTTAGGCAAATGTCCTGCTTAGCTCCATAAAATCCTTGCATATCTTGGACAGATCCATTTTTTGTTTCCTCGACAACATTGTTAAAATATATTTTACAATCACTTGTAAGTAAATATTGGAGGAAGATGATTTTTGGATCTTTATCTGCACCCATAATCAATTTATAAAAGGTTTTTAAAAAAAATCAATGCCTCAGATGGTTCTTTTTGGTTTCCTGGTAATCATATCATCTGTGAAAAATGAGAATTTTCTTTTTCTTTTCCAATCCTATCACCTTTGAGTTCTTCTCCCTGTTTTACTGAACAGAGCAGGAGCTTCAGGGCCATAAAGAATGGAATTGATGGTAATAGGCAATCTTGTCTCTTTTATCATTCTAAAGGGATGCTGCTGGCATTTCGCTGCCAAGTATAATGTGTGCTGGAGTTCTCTGGTAGACACCTTTTATCAACTTAAAGTTGCTCCTTTCTCTTCATAATTGGTGTTTGTCACAAATGGACATTGAGTTATATAGAGTGCTTTTAAGAATAACATCATGATATAAAGGGTTGATGTCCAGGATATATAAAGTACTCAAAAAGATCAACAACAACAACAACAAAACTCTAAAAACCTCATCAATAAATGGGGAGAAGAATGAACAGACACTTCTCTGAGGGAGATCAATGGGCCCAGGGAAAAGTGCTCAGCATCACTTATCATCAGGGAAATTCGAATCAAGTCGACAGTGAGATACCATCTTACACCAGTGAGAATGGCACATATCAAAAATACTGGGAACAATCTGTGCTGGCAGGGATGTGATGAAAAAGGAACTCTCATTCACTGCTGGTGGGAATATTGCTGGTCCAACTCCTATGAAAAACAGTTTGGAGGATTCTCAGTAAACTCATAGAGCTGCCATATGACCCAGCAATTCCATTTTTGGGCACCTATCCCCGGGAGAGAAAAACATCCATCCCAAAGGACACGTGTACACCTTTACTGCACAGCAGGTTCAGTACAATAGCAAGAAGTCGGAATAAACCTGGATGTCCAATAAACAGAAATGTGACTCAAAAACATGGTATATACACACACTGTGACATATAATTACACAATGTGTGTATATAATACACACAGATGTAAGGAATGAGGAAATCATGCAATTCATGGCAACATGAATGGAACTGGAAGGCATCATTTTAATTGAAGTAGCCAGAAGAAGGATAAGCACAGGATGACATCACTTATATGGGGTATTTAGAATAACTAGAAGAGGGAATGCAATGGGGGATTGAGCAAAGGGGGGTGCCTAGATCACCTTGTCCCCAGAGTATAGGGCAGAGAGGAAAGAGATAGAGTGGAGAGGAGAGGGAGAAGAGACAGATGAGAAACAATCAGGTCAGGGTGATTCAAGGGGATTCAGGAAGGTCTTTAGGAATGAAAGAGCTAAATATCCAAACCACGGGGTCAACAACACGAAAACCATGAGACCCAAACTTTAATCACTGAACTTAACAGGGTGCCTGTCGTGATGGCAGACTGGAGATTTAGGGGTGCAAGAGGGAAACTGGGGACATTGATGGAGGGAAATGTACACTGGTGAAGGGATGTTATTAGAACACTGTGTGACTGAAACTCAACCATAATGGCTTTGTAACTGTGTACCTTACAGTGGTTCAATAAACAAAAGATGGAGACCTGGGTGGGGAGAGTCTGGGGTAACTGGGAGCACGGGTGAAGGTAGGCTGACACTGGTGGGAGGATCAGAGCTGGAACACTGTATGTATAAATCCCAACTACGAGTGACTTCCTAAGTCATGGTGCTTTAATCACTTTTTAATCTTAAAAATTAATCAAAATAAAATATACCCATAAAAACAATAACCTCACAATAAGGTTATTTTATCTTTCATCAATAAACTAATATTCTAATATTTAAATGTTCTACATTTCAAGAAAATCACCATTAAGTGGACACTTTATTTTTAAATCATTCATTTGTTATTATTCCTTAGGCATATTTTGTGTCTTTGAAGTATAGCTGATTGATAATTTTCTTTCCCCACATTGCCCTTATCTGGCTGGCATCAAGAGTCTACTGTCTCATAAAATACCTTGGGACGTGTTCCCTTTTTTGATCCTCTGCATTAAGTTGTATAAAGTAGAGATCAATCCTACCCTGAAATACATTAGAAAAGCTGTCTTTAGAACTGGAGTGAGGAGCCGAGAGAAATGATGCAGTGACAGAGACACTCTTATCTGCAAGCCTCTGGTCATGAGTTCAAACCTCTGGTGTCCCACATGTGTCTAGCATGATGCAGGCAGTCCTGCTCTTTAAGCCTGACAACAGCATCATCTGTGACTCGCAGCCTCACAAGCGATTTCTAGGCACACTAGCCAGGTGTGTGTGATAGCCACAAATGTGGTACAAGCCCCAAGTACTGTCAATGCCTCAGCCAGAGAGCACAAACTGAGTACTGTGTGAGCACTGCGGCAAACTCTGGCCAAAACTGTGTGTTTCAACCATGAGCACTTGCCCAGGAGCACCAGTACAAGCCTTGCAGCTAAAGGAGTGTAAACCTGGGTGAGCAGACTGAGGATGGGAGCCCCGCACCTGATGTGCCACCCCTGGGGAGTATCACAGCTGGCAAGTTGGCCAGAGAGAGAGCTAATGCACTTTGCATGCATGTACCTGGGTTCGATCCCCAGCACCGTATGGTCTCCACAGCTCTGCTGGGAGCAACCCCAGAGCACAGAACCCGGAGTAGCTCCCTGAGCACTGCAGAGCTTTTAAGTCAACAAACAAATAAACATGAAAATGTGCAAGCCCTACAGGTAGGCCTATGGGTAATCTATCCCCGGACATAGGAATAAGAAGGGAAAGAGGGCAGAAATTAACCTTAAAATCAGTAAAGAAATAGAGATAATGCTGGAATGATTTTTGTGGATCCATTTTAAATTACTAACTACACTCTTCAATCATTTAAGCCTAGCCATCTCTTTTTTGATGGCTTACATTATGTTTTCTTGTTTCATCGCACAAGGGGCGGTGGCAAGAGGGGGACTGGAGCGCTGACGGTGGGAACCGCACGCTGATGGAGGGGTGGGGCTGGGACACGACAGAAACCTGACGTGAAGCCTTTGTAACGGTGTTTCTCAGAGTGAGGCAATTAAAAAAATAAAAAAGGGGCCGGAGTGATAGCACAGCGGGTAGGGCATTTGCCTTGCATGCAGCCGGCCTGGGTTAGATTCCTGGCATCCCATATGGTCCCCTGAGCACCACCAGGAATAATTCCTGAGTGCAGAGCCAACCCCTGAGCACTGCCAGGTGTGACCCAAAAAAGCAAAAATGAATGAATGAATGAATGAATGAATGAATGAATGAAACAAACAGGGAAGAAAAATTACTGGCATAAAGTGGCTCATTTTGAAATCTCTAATAATATGCATTTATGTTTCCTTTTCCATTGTTATTTTTTCTGTGCCCTTTTCTCTGATTTTCCTGCTTTATCTTTCCAAATTCTGTGTAGTAACACACACACACACACACACACACACACACACACCATACTCATCTCCAGAGTATTTTATTTTCTAATCAGAATCACCTTTTTGATATCACAATTTTATGTTTCTATTTCATTCATTTCCACTCCTGTTTTTGTTGTTTTCTTCCTTTAACTGTCATCTGATTACTGTTATTCTTATTTTAACTTAGCTTGCTTAGCCACAAAATATATCTTCTTTGCTAAAACAAGTATTTAAGTCATAGACATCCTTCTAAACAGGCTCTGTAGCTCAGGGTGGAATGTAGTCTTTTCATCATTGTTCACTTTGAAATATGCTTCAAAATTCTGTTATATCCCCTTTGATCTATGAATTATTCAAGTGTATTTTTTCATTTCCAAGCACAGCAAGTCTCCGGCACCATTAACCCGAATAGCACCTCTGTGTGAACTGGAAGTACGTGCACAGACAACACAAATAAACGCATGTGCAAAACACACACACACACACACACACACACACACACACACACACACACACACCATCTAAACAAGGACCCGAGTTTTCAGACACTGCACTCTGCATGCCACACGGGTGACCCGCCCACACACACCCCTGCCCCCAACCTGTACACAGTGACTGCGTTTGGTGAATACAGGGCAGAAATCTGACAATCAGGGGAAATCAAGGAAAGACTCCCAAGGGCTGCTGCAGGGGAGAGGGGAGAGGTGAGGATCACGTGTGTGCCAGGAGCAAGCATGCAGACTCTTCCTGACACAGGAGGCTGATCCCAGCTCCCCAGGGTCTTCACCAAGAGGCCCAGATCACTCCGGCTATCTGACACAAAATTGAATATGCCAAGGATGGTTGTCATTGACCATTCTGCAGAGTCCTGTGTTAAGTACCCTTGAACTTCTAAGTACAGGGAGAGGCTTGCTTTCATTGCTTTCTAATTTAATCAGAGAATATGGTCTCTTGGAAAACGAATCCCCAGTACATTCTCAGACTTCAATTATGCAATGAATAAAACTTCTGTGCAGTGTTCCATAGTCTCAAATTGGACACTTCGAGATTCTTTACATGTCTACTGGGTCCAGTTTGCTCTTTCGTGTACAAGCCTACTGCCATCTCATTCATTTGGGGTGGGTGACCGGGGGTCACGGTCAGAGGAGCCAGGGGACTCTTCAGTGCCAGGGATTGAGCCCGGGGCCTGCGTGCAAACCACATGCTCCAGCCCCTGGAGCCATGTCCCGGCCCCTCATTTATTTAACTGGTTGGTCCGTTCCTGAAAGAGATGTGCTAAAATCTTCCAAGAAGGTTGTGAGTTTGGCAGTTTGTAATCTTGGTAATCTTGTTCGTTTTTTGTTTCCTACGGCTGAGCCTCTCCTTATTTTGCTGCACTGTATAGTGTGTGTGTGTGTGTGTGTGTGTGTGTGTGTGTGGTCACAGCTCCCCTAGCACTTTGTTCCTTTTTATCAATATAGGATGACCTTTATAATAATGCCTTGCAACTTGAATTAAGTTTACTGAGTTCAGCTCTCTGCTGATTAGTATTTGCTTGGCATATCTTTTTCACACTTTCTCTTTTGACTTTCTTATTGTTTTTAGATGTGCTTTATTCATTTTTATGAAGAACAGGAGGGGTGTACTTAGCCAATACTCTTGGCCATACTCAGTCAGTACTCCTGGCTGTACTCAGCCAATACTCCTGGCCATAATCAGTCTATTCTCCTGGCCATACTCAGCCAACTGGGATGAGTGTTCAATGCGAGATCTCAAGGATGAGGAACAAGGAGAGCTTCAAGTGCTGGGGAAAGTCAGGGTCATCCCTGCAATGTTTAAAAGCCCCCAGGATCACACGAGCTTGGGGGCTATGTATGCCAGGGTTCAAACACTGGTCTCAGATGTGTTCTATAACTAATAGCAATTAGGGAAGAATCTCTAGGGTATCTGGAATGTATTTCTATCATAATTCCAGCTTTTTTGTCTTGATTTTTATTCCTTTTTCCCCCTCTCTACTTAAATGGAATTTATATGTTCCACTTCTCATTTACGGGAATATTCATATTTTAAACATTTCCATATGCCCCTTAAGAGTTTAAAATTTAAGAATGTGGGTGGTAACTCGGTGGCTTAGGCACAATCACTTTTCCCATGCGGGAGGGAGAGTTGGGATGTGCCTATACTTAAAGAATTATTTTTCATTTAATATGCCATAGATATAATATATTACATATAATATGGATTATATGTATTAGATATAATACCTACATATTATGTATAACATATGTAATATTAGATGTAACATATATAATAGATGTAATATCTACTATTATTATAAATGCAAAGATTACATTATAATTATATAACTTACATTATTATTTCAATAATGATGACATCATTATACATGTAAACAAATGGTTTCCCTTTTCCCCATTTTTATTTAATTATTATAGTTTAGGTCACATTTTTAAAAAATTGTGTTAATGTCTACAATTTTGATTTATAGTTGCTGCACTTTCACGGCCATTACAGTGACCACATGCCTGGCACACTGACCCTTTGCTGGTCTGCCTCTGCCCTCCCCCTTTGGTGGTCCTCCCCACTGCCACATGCTTGGCATTCTCAGCTTTGTCATCCAAGACAACGTTTTCCCTCCCATCTTGTGGGTTATTGTTATCTGGTAATCTGGTGTGACACTGTTCACACAGCCATGCTCACGAGTGCTGCTGTGCGGAGTCGTGGTGGCTTAGGGCCCCACACTGGACCAACTTCATGAGCGTCATTTCTCCATAGAGTTCCCATCCTCCTTCTTGGTACAACTGAGAAGCTCATTGTCGCCTTATGTGGGAGTGTCCTTTCTCCTGGGTGCTCTTAAGATATTTCATTTGTCTTGGTAATTACACTGAGTTGTACACATTCTTATAGACTGACTTGAGAAAGTGGAAATTTATAAAAATGTAAAGATTCACTGAACTTCCCAAATCAAAGCATTATTTTTATTGGCTGCAGAATTGAGGGTCTATTTTCTCTTTCTGAAACACCTGATCGGTCAGATTTTCTATTTAGGTTCTTTATCTCTTTATATGTCTCTCACACATATTTTTGTTTGTTTTGGGGGCCACCTCAGGATGCTCAAGGGGAATCACTCCTGGTGGTGACTGAAGGCCTATACAGAATTCCAGGAATCGAACCCTGGTTGGCTGCATGCACGGCAACATTCTACCCACAGTACTAGCTCTCTAGTCCCTCTCACATACATTCTATTTCACTGTATCACTGTCTTCCTGTTCATCATCCATTTGCTTCGAGTGGGCACCAGTAACATCTCCATATGACCTGTCTCATGCAAGTAGAGCCCAAGGGCACCTGCTTGCTCCAGGTACATAAAGAGCCTCAAACCATTCCATCAGGTCATGGGAATGAGGTCTATAATTGTTACTGGTATCTGGCATATCAAATACGACACGGGTAGCTTGCCAGACTCTGCCGTGCGGGTAGCATACTCTTGTAGTCATCTCAAAATCCAGCATTTATTGAAGAACCGCGCAGCCGCTTGAGGCCGTGCGGCGGGCTGTGATAGGCTGGTCTGCTGGATGGAGTTCTGACGATGGGGAAGTCCGGATGTGGAAAATGGAGGTCCTCATAGAGTGGGGGGTCGTCTGGCTTGTTGTGAGGCTCTGCTGGGGGTGGCGGGCCAGGGCTAGAACCTGCCACCCCTCCCGGGCACCTCATGAGCGGCTGGGCACAGTGAGAGCCAGTAGCAGCTCTGCCCCATGTCTGTCTCCAGACATTCTATTTAGCTTCTTCATTTCTATTTTCTATTTATCAATTCCTTCGGTGGCTACATCTAATTATTCCATTTAACCTGTACATGGAGTTCTACATTTTTAATGCCAGTGATTCTTTCATTTCTAGAATTTCTTCTTTGTTCACATCTGCAAGGTCTTCCTTTTTGGGAACGGACTAGATCTTTTCTCCTGTTTTCAGCCTGTTGTAGCTGGGGGGGTGGAATCCCAAGGGCTACTCAGGGGTCACCAGCAATATTTCTGGCATTGCTTGGGGACCACGCAGTGCTAGAGATAGAACACACCCAGTAATTGAGTGACACCGTCTTCTGTGTTTGGGTTGCTCTTTACATGCTATCTCATAAGGTAGGCTTGAGAAGACTGTGATTCTCTCAGTGCCTTGAGAAGACTGTGATTCTCTCAGTGCCTGAGCTCTTCAACCTGTGAAGAGGTCGCAATGCTGAAGCTCTGAGGGAAAGAAGCGTCTCTACACCGACATGCTAACCTAGCTCACGGTGGGTTATTCATGTGTTTTGTCATTTTAGATTGTGCATTCATGGACATGAGGGTTTTAATGAATAGGATTCCCCCTAGACCGAGGTTGAAGAAGCAGACTTCCGGGAAGGCTTGAGTCTTGAGCTTGCATCTGCCGGACCTGCCAAGCTAATGTTCTGCAACTTTTCAGGTGGGACTTTACAGAGCAGGTGGATGTTATAAATAGGAATTCCAAATCTGTTCAAAGGTTGGTCTGCATTCGCTAACTCCTTGAGAAGACTGTGATTCTCTCAGTGCCTGAGCTGAAACATTGTCACCTCCATGTACAAGTATTTTTCTCCCAAGCTGCTCTTTGACTTCATGTATAATCTTTCAAAAATTCAGACTCTCACTTCCGACTTCCAGTCTGAAGTAGTGCCAAGACATCAATGTTCTGTCTCGTGTGGGCCTTAAAAGTCAAGCTACTAAATTATAGTATACATAAGAGTATGCTACCCGCATCGGCAGAGCCTGGCAAGCTATCCGTGTCGTATTTGATATGCCAGATACCAGTAACAATTATAGACCTCATTCCCATGACCTGATGGAATGGTTTGAGGCTCTTTTATGTTCCTGGAGCAAGCAGGTGCCCTTGGGCTCTACTTGCATGAGACAGGACATATGGAGAAGTTACTGGTGCCCGCTCAAGCAAATCGATGATGAATGGTAAGACAGTGACAGTGACTAAATTATCAAGACAGGTCACTGAACCCAAGAGGACAGAACACCATCACCACTGGCCTGTGTCCCTCTTCATCTGGGTCCTTTCACTCATCAATTTAACTCTATTCTTTAAACTGTGTTTATCACATTTCATCTAACACTTTCAATGCTCTAAGAGGGAGTTTTCAGGTTATATAGATCAGGGTTCCCTAATTTTTCCCAGTCCTGACTCCTTTACATTTGAGATATATAATACAAGGTGAAGAAACACCTTGGATTTGTTATACATTTGATTTTAAATTCAGTTTGGGCCATTGCACATTCAGAAACCTTTTATTGCCAAATTTTTCATGAACCCCCCACACCTTAAATTTTTCATGATTCCCCACACTTAAACTGCAGGATCCACAGTGTAGAGCACACTGATCAGATGCTATGAACTGTCTCATACCTTGTTGTTTTTTCATTATATACAGAAGAAGACTAATTAGGTATTAATAACTCTAGGAGAACCAGGACTGGCACTTTCAATAAGTAAAAGGTATTTCAAGTTGAATAAGGAGGGTCAGATGACAACAGTGACGATAAGACCACTAAAGTATTATAACGGAAAGTAACATAATTAATATTCAAAAAACTTTCTCTCTCTCTATATATATATATCTAGCTATATCTAGAGATATATATCTAGATATCACTAGATCACTAGACATCCCATTGTTCATCAATTTTCTCGAGCGGGCGCCAGTAACATTTCCATTTGACCCTATCACGTGCCAGTGTAGCCCAATGGCATCTGGTTGCTTCAGGAATATGAAGAGCCTCAAACCGTTCGTTCAGGGACTTGACGAAGAAGTCTGACCATCTTGTAGGTGGGTGGCCATGTGATCTTTTTGATGTTCTGTGGGATCCTGTCGGTAACGGCTCTAGTCCAACGGTCGTCTCCAAATCGCATTACATGTCCAGCCTATCTGATTTTCGATGGCTTGGCAAACGAGACAGCGTCCCTGACTCTGGAACATCGACGGAGATTGGAACTCCAGATTCCTTCTCTCACTTGAGTGAGGGTAATATGTGTGTGTGTGTGTGTTATGTGTACACATATATACACACAGAGGCTTTGGGACCATTCACAGCATGCTCAAGGCTTACTCATGACTCTGCATTCAGATCACTCCTGGTAGGCTCCGGGGACCATATAGGATACTGGGGATCAAATCCACATCGGCTACATGCAAAACAAGAGGATCCTTACTCTCTGCACTATCTCTCCAGCCCCTCAAATTCTTGACTATCTTGAACCCAAATTAGTAAAGGGTCTTCTAGCAATAACACCAATAAGTGTACAACATATAAAGTCACTATCACTATCTTCCCGTTGATCATCTATTTGCTAGAGCGGGCACCAGTAATATCTCCATATGTCCTGTCTCATGCTAGTAGAACCCAAAGGCATCCGCTTGCTCCAGGAACATAAAGAGCCTCAAGCCATTATATTAGGTCATGGGAATGACCTAATATAAATGTTACTGGTATTTGGCATATCAAATACGACTCGAGCAGCTTGCCAGGCTTGCGGTGCGGGTGGCATACTCTTGAGGTCACCTCTAAATAAAGCAATTATTGATGAACCGCGCAGCCGCTAGCAGCCGTGCGAGCCAAGCTGTGATAGTCTGGTCTGCTGGGCGGAGTTGTGACGAGAGGGAAGTCTGGATGTGGAAAATGGCGGCCCCCATGGAGTATGGGGGGTTGTCTGGCTTGTTGTGAGGCTCTGCTGGGGTTTCAGGCAAGGGCTAGAACTCCCCATGCCTCCCGGGCGCCTCATGAGCTGCTGGGCACAAGGAGAGCAAGTAGCAGCTCTGCCCCAAGACCCCTAATTAGTAAAAGGCCTTCTAGAAATAACACCTATAAGTGTACAACATATAAAGTACCAGTTTATATTGCTCCTTCCTACAAAATGTAACTTGAATAAATCAAACAATGAGGAAATTAAGAAATAAAATGACTTCTAAAAATGGAACAATTTTTCATTACATTTGGTGCTCTGTCTTACAGATCTATTTTTTTCAAGTGGAAAGATGAAATAAGCTATTTTTCAAGAATGATATTTTTTAGTGCTGATTATTTCTGTAGTTAAAAAGCACACTGCTCCAAGCAAAATAAGAAACTCATAACCAGAAACGAAAGAGAAGATGATCACAGAACACTTAGCATGGTAGAATGGTCACAAGAGGGTTAGGAAGAAGACAAGGGTGGCTGTTTAAATAGAATGAGAGCCTTGATATATAATTAGGTTTTTATGAGAAAAATAAAGGGATTGTAGAACTGGGTAACACGGACACAGAATCATTCTGAATGCTCAAGAGTAAACAACGGACACAGAGACCCCATTGAGCGTAAACCTGGAAAAATTGGAGACTGAAAGGGCAAAAATCGCATATTGTTCCTAAGGACAGATTGCCCTCGACGTGCCCTGCCTTCTGTTTGTCCACTGGGACTGTGTCTACCAGCTCCAACAAGCCTGCAGTGTGCAGTGGGCAAGCAGTACTTTTCCACTTCCTCGGTGGTGGGCCAGGGGATATAAAGTCATAATGCAATAGAGAAACCATTATCGGAGCAAGATGACAAAGACAAGATTGCAATCACAGAGGCCAAGAACCCAGAACTGAAGAGACAGACAAATGATACAAAGTGAGGAGTGTGCGTCACTCATTCTTACAAGTGAGAAGCTGCTATTTTTTTTACTTTGGGCATAAAAATGATATGTAGTGACAGCTTGTCCACAGACCATGAGATGAAGACCTTGCAAAAGATCTTAAAAGGTTGTTTCAACCATAATCTCATTTCATTTAAAACACCTCTTCTTGGGGGCGGAGCGATAGCCCAGTGGGTAGGGCGTTTGCCTTGCAGCGGCTGGCCTGTGCCGGCCGGGTTTGATCCCCGGCATCGCATATGGTCCCCCGAGTACCACCAAGAGTAATTCCTGAGTGCAGAGCCAGGAGCAACCCCCTGAGCATCGCCGATGTGACCCAAAAAGCAAAAAAAAAAAAATAAATAAATAAAACACCTCTTCTTTACTAAATCCTATGATCCTCAGTGATCCTCAGTGTGTGTGTGTGTGTGTGTGTGTGTGTGTGTGTGTGTGTGTGTGTGCATGTAAAGTGTCTTTCCAAAAGTCTTTATCAGACTCCAATAGGATTACTCTTTGTGTGTGTGGGGGTGGGGAGGCTGGGTACGTTGAACCACACCTTGATGGTACTCGGGGTCTGTCCCTGGTTCTGAGCTGAGCAGTGATCCTGAGCAGTGCTCCAGGGACCAGGTCTGGGAATTGAACCAGGGTCGACTGCTTTCAAACTGAGTGCCTTTCTTCCTATACCATCTCTGTCCCTTAGAATTATTCACTTATTATTACTATTACTACTACTACTTTTTATTTTGGGGCCAGCAGTGAACACCCAGCAGTGTTCAGGGCTTGTTCCTGGTCCTGTGTTCAGGGATCACTCCTGGCGGGGCTCAGAGGACCATATTGGTGACAGGGATTGAAACCAAGTTGGCTATAAGCAAGGCAAGTGCCCTACCCACTGGACTATCTCTCTGGTTCAGAGAAAACACATTTTAAAAACTGTATCACAGCAACTAAGCTAACAAGGATGATACGATCCCAAGAACATTTGCGAGCTTACCTTAGTGAAGGCTCGGTAACACAGGCCACACACCTCCACCAGGTAGGCCAGTGTGAAGACAGCATTCTGGATCACAAAGCTGAGCAGTTTGGAAAATGGTTCCAACAAACTCTGCAATGATATTGAGGTCACATCAAATCAACTACTGATTCCTTCATCAAAAACTAAGTCACTGTAATATTTTAACCAACAGGGTGATTCATTTCCTTATAACCTGTGCCTGCAGCATGGCTACTGCAGGAGTCTTATTGGTCCACCCAAACCAGGACAGCATCTCCCAGTAAGTGATCCAAAGAGCAGAACTGAATCATTTTATTGCTTAAGACACCCACGTGTCCCATAGCATCACGGATATACCTACCTAACTCTAAGCCCATCCACAAGTCCTCCAGCCTGATAAGATTCTGAGTTTCACATCCAGATCTCGCATTCATTTCTCAGAATTTCTCTGCATCTCTTTTCTTCAGAATCCTCTCCTCCAGCCCGCCATGTATGATATTTAGCTCAAACAACCCTTACAAGAACCGGAGCTCAGTTTGCTTCACAAAACCAACCATGAGCCAGCCTCCTGCCAATGGTTATGGGGAAGTGGAATAAACTTTGGTTTCCCCACGTGAATCTCAACTCACGAGGGTAAGAGGTTGGTCCATCTCCTTTCTAAGTCACTTAGAAATAAGTGTAAAGCAGAGCTTAAGACTATAAAGAGGCGATTTCTTCTAGAAGAGCTCACTCAAAGTCCTTCTCCTCGGGAGACAGCAGTCTAAGGGTTAATAAATAACACACGCTCTTGAGTCTGGACTAAGTGTTTTCCGCCTCTACCTCCCGGGGACCTGAAGTAAGTGCTTTAACCTTTCTGGACTGTTTTCTCCTCTGTGAAATGAGGATAATGACACCTCCACTCCTTGGTTGTTTTGAGAAGTAAAGAGATAACAAGTGTAGAGCGCTTGATAGGAAACTCCTTCCCTGGAGTGCTGACCCTCAGCATAACCCAACCTCAGATCTTCTCATCCCTGGGCTGCAGCTGAGCCAGTTAAGTGGGCAAGTAACATGCCCGAGGCATAGAGCTATCGAACGGAATCCAAATCCGCGATCCAGGGCAACTTTCCAGAGAGAAACTGTTCTGTACATCAGACAGAATTAATGAAGAAAAACTCCCATGCCATGTTTTGCACTATGCCATAACCTCCGTGGTGCTTAGTCTCTGGATTATGGAATTAACACATGCTCACTGTGCCAGCACGGGTTCTACAGGAAAAAATGAGGAAATAAAGGTGACCACAACCTGCCACCCAGTGATAATGTTTTAATCTATTTCCCTTCTTCATTGCATGCCAGCTCACTTACTTGAAATCTTACACAATGACAAGGCTATACTTTGTTTCTATTATCAACATAATGGAAGAAATTTCCAGGCCATTTAATTCTTCATAATATACACTTTAATGCCACAAGCCACACAGTATTATTATAACACCCCAATAAATGCATTTTTACATAAAAGTTACATTTTAATTTTCTTCTTTAGAATAGACTCCTAGAAATGAATGACTAAATTAAAGGGTATGAGCAATTTTGAAATCTTTGCCCCTTACTGATACAAAAATAAACCTGTTAGTTGCTCGAAAATGGAAATTTTGTCTTTGGCTTATATACTCCACAGAAACTCAGTATGATATATATATATACATATATATAAAACTGTTCTGTACATCTATTTCTCAACATTTAACTATATATAGATATACATCTATATATCTATATATCTATATACTTATATATAAATATATCTATATACCTATATATAGATATATCTATGTATATCTATAAATCTATATATAGATCACTTTTATCACTTGTCTTCCCCTTATTCATCGATTTGCTTGAGAGTAATCGATTTGCATCGATTAGCTATAATAGCTATAGCTATTATACTATATATATATATATATATAGATATGGAAGACATATCTAGATCTTGCACTATTGGTTCTGTATCCTCTGCTCTACATGAATGGGGACAGGAATGTCTCTAGTTGATATAAAATGCATCCTCACTGGTCATAAAGAGTGTCTTCCAAAACGTCAAGAAACAACCGAATAGAAAAAGTAACTTTTGGGGCCGGAGCGATAGCCCAGCGGGTAGGCGTTTGCCTTGCACGGGTTGGCCCATGCCGGCCTGGGTTCGATTTCCGGCATCCCATATGGTCCCCCCAGCACCACCAGGAGTAATTCCTGAGTGCAGAGCTAGGAGTAACCCCTGAGCACTGCTGGGTGTGACCCAAAAATCAAAATAATAATAATAATAATAATAATAATAATAATAATAAAAGAATAAATAACTTAAGTAAAGTGGCAACAAAACAACTTAAGTTGAAAAACTGGTCGAGTCAAAATGGGTTATAGAGCTAAAGTCACAGTGGAAGTTGAGTCTGGCCTACCTGGCCAACAGCAGGTAGGCCCTCGAGGTGTTGCAGGTGCGGCTGCGGTGCCCGACTGCGTTGACAGGTGGCAGACAGGAGACAGGCTTGTCTACACTCAGGGCTCTGCCCCATGGGCCCTGGATGGTTGATGGTCTGACATAGAAAAGAACTGGGCCCCCTGGGGTGAACCCAGAGCCACGGCAGAACCTGGCAAGCTACCCGTGGTGTATTCGATATGCCAAAAACAGTAACAATAATTGATCTCATTCCCAACGAATGGAGACATTATTGGCACCTGCTTGAGCAAACTGATGAACAATGGGAAGACAAGTGATATAAGGGTGAGGGTGACCTAACAGTATAAACATATGCAACTTTTCCAGGAAAATTCATGCATATTTAGGGGACCACAGCCATAGCTATGCACAGCTGAGGTGCCTACGATGGGCAGACATTGCAGGTGCAGAGAATGGTGGAAACATCAAGGGGTATATCTTTAGTACAGTATTAGGGTACAGTATTTAGTATAGGGTCTTTAATATAATAACAAGGAAGAAGGGGTCACTGTTGTCTCCACTGACCAGAACTGTCTGGCCAAGTCTCTGGAGTCTTCAACAGATCAAAGGTCTTTGGAAAGCTCTGTCTTGGTCAGGGAAAAACAAAAGAATTTAACAAGGTGTTTTCTCTCAGAAAGGGATGGTCACAGTCTCTAATCTACAAGTCTTAGGCCCATCAACTTGCCTTTCTTAACCCCAGAGAGTTACCTTTGGGGGAAGAAGGGACACAAGTTTGCAAAAAATTTTGAGAGAATCCTGAATTCAAACCTATATAGAAACTTATTTTTTGTTCAGCAAAGGAGCATGACAATGGGGAAACATGGCAAGGCACAACTGGAAAAGGAACTTAGATCAAAGAACTTGGCTCAGGTCCCAAATCTCTCACTAACCAGCAATGTGACCTTGGCTAAGTTGCTCTCTCTAAACCAGTTTCCTTATCTGTAGATGAGCTGATGTGATCATCTGGTCTCTTTGCAACTTTCCAGCATCAACCATGAAGGTATAAAAGCACCTTCAAGGTTAAATGGTATAGGAGATGTGCCTTCTTGTTCTATTAACAAGCCATTACAATCAAACGATCGTCTCACTGCCTGTGACGCATCCCAGAAAGGTAGTAAGAAATGCAAAAGCGAATGAGTGCTAAACTTTCTAAAGCTCTGACCTCTGGGGAGGCTTTGGTACAAATGGAGTGCCAACACAGAGGACTCTATTCTGTATTCTGGAATTTGATACAGGAGGAAGTTGCTACTAAAGATATAAAACTCTTTTATTGGAATGGAAACTTGAAGAGAGAACGGCTTCACTTTTCTGACGTACGGACAAAGCATGTTGAGCAAAGAAAATGGTTTAAGCAAGGTAAGGTGAAATGAAGTTGAAGTTCCAAAAATGTTAAGCACTTAGACAATGCATCCACAGGGTAAATACTCAGCAAAGCCTCTGGGGTTGGTTTGATGATGATTCTGAAAGGATGCAGAGTCAATGTGGGGGTGGGTCACAACCACGGAGGAAGGCTGATGATTAGGAATTCTCCTGTACCACAGTATAGAATTCGGACACCAACCTGAAAGCAACGAGAACTTATCCAAGGAACCAAAGCTATGCACTGTACTAGCAAGGGCCAGTGATGTTTTTAGAGGTGTCACTTGGTTAGTCATGTGAAAGATGGACTGATGGACATAAACTAGGATTTAGAGGACTAATTTTTTTGTTTGTTTTGGGGCCACATGCAGTGGTGCTCAGGCTTACTCCTGCCGCACCCAGCAGTGCTCAGGGCTTACTCCTGGCTCTGTGCTCAGGGATCACTCCTCGTGGGCTTGGGAACCATATAGGTGTCAGGGATTGAACCCTGGTCGCAGCATGTGAGGTGAGCACGACATTATCACTCCGGCCCCAGGACTTTTTTTTAAATGAAATTGTGTTGTTCTTCACTACAACAGCTCTTTGTACTAAACACAAGAGGAGAGGAAAGACGGCCAAAGATGGGACATTTGTGTGCAATAAGCATTTCCTCAATGCTTATTGAGGAAACCAACTGAGGTTTCCACAATGCTTATTGAGGAAACCTCTGAGGAAACCAACCCCAGAGGCTTTGCTGAGTATTTACCCTCAATGTGACTGTCCCTAGCCGCTCATGCAGCGCCCAGGAGGGATGGCAGGTTCTAGCCCTGGCCCGCCACCCCAGCAGAGCCTCACAACAAGCCAGGCGACCCCCACTCCATGAGGACCTCCATTTTCCACATCCAGACTTCCCCCTCGTCAGAACTCCACCCAGTAGACCAGCCTATCACAGCCCGGCTGCGAGCCCGGCTCGCGTGGCCGCTTGCAGCCTTGCAGTTCATCAATAAATGCTGGATTTTGAGATGACTACAAGAATATCCCACCCGCAGGGCAGAGCCTGGCAAGCTACCCATGTCGTATTTGATATGCCAGATACCAGTAACAATTATAGACCTCATTCCCATGACCTGATGGAATGGTTTGAGGCTCTTTATGTTCCTGGAGCAAGCAGGTGCCCTTGGGCTCTACTTGCATGAGACAGGTCATATGGAGATGTTACTGGTGCCTGCTCGAGCAAATCGATGATGAACGGGAAGACAGTGATACAGTGAAGCATTTCCTCACTGTGGCTACCTGTCTGTCTCCTTTTGGTCAAACTCCGAAGTTTGTTCTGAAATGTACATACCCTTGTGGCATTGGTAGATGGTATCTTCAACAGACAAATCATAATTCTCAAACTGGAATCTAAAGAACACTGTGGACAAACAGGAAAAAAAGGAAAGTTAGTCCCCTTATTAATATACCTTTTGTTCTATGCATTTTTATTTTCTGTTACAAACAAAAAAAATGTGCAAGTCAGCTGACTATATTATGTATGCCTTAGACTGGTTGAAGATGCCTTATATATTGAAAAAAATCACTCAAGTCCCCAACTTTATACGATTAAAGAGTGCTAAGAGTGAAATTATTAAGTGGCCGGAGTGATAGGACAGCAGGTAGCCTTGCACATGGCTGGCCCGGGTTCAATCCCGGCATCCCGTATGGTCCCCTGGGCCTTGTCAGGAGTGATTCTTGAGTGCAGAGCCAGGAGTAATCTCTGAGCAGTGCAGGATGTGACCCAAAAGGGGAAAACTCATTAAACACAGGTCCCAAAGTCTTTCTAGAAATACATTCCTAAAATTAAATCAGAGATTGAGAACTTAGTGGATAGATGGATGGACCGACAAAATGACAGGTGGACGGGTGGACATTAAATGTGTTCAAGACTGAAGAGTATATCAGTATGGGGGGGCAGGAAAAACTACTTAGATCGCTTCAAAGCCATTCACTTTAATCATCCAAGTAGATCCCTTTTCTGGTTCTTTCTCTACTATTAAAATACATGAAAAAGTAATAGACTGGAAATGGCGGTAAAATGTGTACAAGAGAATGGGCCAGAGCGATAGCACAGTGGGTAGGGTGTTTGCCTTGCACGCGGCCGACCTGGGTTCGATCCCCGGCATCCCATATGGTCCTCTGAGTACCGCCAGGAGAAATTCCTGAGTGCAGACCCAGTACCCCACTCCACCCCCCCAACTGAATCAGATTCTTAGAATAAGATCCCAAATCTGGAGGTTATTAAGTGCTTGCTTCGGGACATTGTGTACACTGAAGACGACTGACATGAACACACTGTTTGAAGTGGCCTAATATCTGCCTCCAAGAGCAAAAACCAAACAGAAGGTGGCCAGCGACAGAGCCAGAGCTGGTATAGCAGGGAATTATTTTACAGAAATTCTGAAAGCATCTCCTAAGTACTTCCTAAGGCAACTGCTGACCTATTTGATCCGTTCAACATGACATTTACATAAGCCAGAGGCCGGCTATTTATAGGTCCCTAGAGTGTGTTAAAATCAGGGAATATTCTTTTTGGAGAGGAAGGGCCTCAACAATGCAGGTCTGAATTCTATCTGACAGGGGGTTCCGGCTGACCCCGGCAGCGGGCACTCGGACTTCCCAGCTCTCTACTCTCCTCACCATCGTACTCTCTCTGCTCCACTTATTAGCCTGGTAATCAGGTTCCTGTGGGCTGAGCTGTCACAAATTAAGCTTTCCTGTTCTTTGATGCTAGCACTTCCAGTGGCTAGTGTTCAAGTTAAAAATTTTGGAGATGGAAGAAATGAACAGAAACTTCCTCAAAGAAGAAATTCAAATGGCCAAAAGGCATATGAAAAAATGCTCTTCATCACTAATCATCAGGGAGATGCAAATCAATACAATGAGATATCATCTCACACCACAGATACTGGCACACATCCAAAGAACAAGAACAACCAGTACTGGCATGGATGCGGGGAGAAAGGGGCTCTCATCCATTGTTGTTGGAGATGCTGGCTGGTCCAGTGTTTTTGGGAAAAACAATATGGACATTCCTCCAAAAGTTAGAAATTGAGCTCTCATTTGACCCAGCAATACAACTTCTGGGAATATACCCTGGGGGCCTGAAAACACATAGCAGAAACACCATCTGCACTTCCATAGTTATTGCAGCACTATTCACAATAGTCAGAATCTGGAAACAACCTGAGTGCCAGAGAACAGATGACTGGATAAACAAATTATGGCACACCTACACAATGGAATACTATGCAGCTGCTAAGAAAAATAAAGTCTTGAAATTTACCTATCAATGGATGAACATGGAGAATATAATACTGAGTAAAATCAGTCAGATGGAAAAGGACAAATATAGAATGATTGCATTCACTTGTGGGATATAAAAAATGGAATGAGGCTAATATCCAAGCCAGGTCAAATGGGGGCCAGGAAGACTTGTCAATGGTTGGAATCTACCATAAGTGTGTGGGGGACTGAGAGTAGGTAAGATAGAGAAGGAACCAGTCTGCCAATAATAGTTAGATGTGGCAATGCTAGACCAGAGCGGAGTATTGAAAGTAGGCAAAGGGATATACATGATAATCCTTCAGTGTCTGTATTGCAAACTACAATGGAGAGAGAGAGAGAGAGAGAGAAGAAAAGTGCTTGCCATAGAGGCAGGTGGGGGGATGAAAACTGGGGATATTGGTGCCAGGAAATGTGCACTGGTAGAAGGATGGGTGTTGGAACAGTGTATGACAGAAACCTAATCATGAACAACTTTGTATGATATAATAAAAAAATATTGAAGACAAGGACCTGAACAAGAGAACAATAGGTAGGGAATTTGTCTTGCACGCAGCTGACTGGGTTTCAATCCCCAACACCCCATATGGTTCCCTGAGCCCCATCAGGAGTGATCACTGAACATAGAACCAGGAGTAAGCACTGAGCACCATCTGATGTGGCCCCCAAAGGAAAAAACAACAACAAAACTATGTTGAGGACAGCATCTGCCTAATGGTATTTGAACTTGTCTCTTCGTAAGCAATGAAGGAACACACACACACACACTCTCACACACACATGCACACACTGTCTTACTACACACTCTCTCTCTCTCTCACACACACACACATACACATACACACACACATACACAGACATGAATCTGCCAAGTAGGAAAAGATATCATTAGAGACCTTGGAACTGAATAAAACGCTTTGCATACGCGTGTTACTCATTTCAGCAGTGGTGCTTTAGACTTAAAACTTCTTGTCAAATTATTAAGTGTCTCAATTTTTTCCTATTTTAAGTCTTTGACTTTAGCATAAGCATACAAAAGCTCATGGAGCAAAGTGGTTCAAAACAATTCCCAACCACTCCTTTCCCCTGCGTGCCAGACCTGAATACCTTTAACTTGCTCCTCTCTAGAAGGGTTCCAGAAATCACTTGGGCAATAGAATACTGGATGGTGAGTCTAGAGAGAATTCTAACCACCTCACTGAATTTTCCCCCTCCGCTCCAAGCTGGGAAATGGGAATAGTAGAAAGGAGGAGACTTCTCTATAGGATTCTGGCTTGACACAGGTTCATGTTGAAAACGTTCTTCGACTATCAAATTTCCAAGAAGGTAAATGTGTGCATTCTCAGAGAATTTAACGGTGATGGTGTGTGTGTGTGTGTGTGTGTGTGTGTGTGTGTGTGTGTGGAGGGGTTCTGGGGAGACACAGTACAGCAAATAAACAGAATGATCTTGCCCTGAAAATATTTTATTTACAAACACATAAACAATCACTTTCATTGGCTAGTTCTCTTAGGGCACTTAACTTAAATCTGGTCTCTTTGAGATAAGACCAATTATTGACTTACATCCTTACTATCCACTTGAGAAAATTTCCTAGCTGTATACCTATTGTTTCCCTCACTTAAAAAATAATGTTCTGTTGGAACATTGTATGACTGAAACCCAATCCTGGAAAACTTTGCAACTGTTTACCTCATGGTGATTTAATAAAATTTTTAAAAAATTATTCTGTAAAAGGTAACAAACTATATAGAACAAGACTTACCTTATTGAAAACTAAGGCTCAAACCCATATATTGCTTGTGTACAAATATTTTTTCTCTACAGCTGGTCACTATTCCTCGTTTAGCTCAAAAGTCAACTGGAAATAGGAATTACTAACGCAAAAAGGTGACGACTCTTGCTGACATGCGACATTTGGCAAGATCAGCCAAAACAATGTTCTTTACTCCACGACAATTTCTTCATTACCCTTTAGAAAGCATGAAGGCACTCGGGGGCCCTACTTTGCTGTTAAGCAGACCGACAGCAAGCACAAAAGTCCTTTAAAGTGGAGTCCTGGGCCCAGCTTACCTTCAGAGGCAGAACACAAGGCAGCTTGGCAAAAAATGTCTGAAACTGGTTGCTGATAGTGGCCCACAGGCTGCTGGGAGAATCCATGGGCAGCGCCTCCATGAAGGTAGCTATGTTTTCCAAACAGCGTATCATAGCACCCCCTGCTGGTAAATTCTTTTGTTATTTAGACCCTAAAAACACAAAAGCATAGGCAATCAACTGCCGAAACCGCATGGGGCTTCACACAGCTGTGCGGTGAAGACCATTTTATAAAAGCATGTAAATTCACACTAGAAACATGTGTTTGGGCTGTGTCATCTAAGCATCGCTCTGGGAAGGAGTCCAGAGGAGAAGCCCAAGTTTAAACAAACTCAGGGATGGCATTTGGAGGCTTCTGGCTCTAATAGGTGAAACTGAAAAGCAACAGCGGGTTCTGCAGAACAGCTCAGAGGCACCCTAGCCAAGCTCCCCTGCATTTCCGGTTCTGGTGGCACCAGTGCCCAGGCCATGAGAGCACAGCCAAGAAGCGAGCGCCAGCCGGGGATCCAACCACCCGCCCATGTGTTGGGTTTTTATTTTCCCAACTTATATACGTGCTCATTACTGAAAACATATTTTCGCTTTGGGGGGCTGTGCCTGAGGGTGGGGGTGTTGGGGAGCTACTCCCAGCACTTTGCTCACAGAGGTTCGTTCCTGGAGGTGTCGGGGTTAGGGGGACCACAGGTCTAGAGGCTGCAAGCCCACCGCTCATGCCTGTGAAGCGTGAGCCCAGACCACTGAGCTCTCTCCCTGGCCCCTGATGACCCGCATCTTAATTGTCTTTTTTTTTTAGGAGTGCAAAGTGCTCACTCTCATGTTTGCATGAAATAAATGGCTTTGAGTCTCGATCTGTGCGGGGGCTCGGAGCAAACCTACCTCCAGGAGCTGGCTGAGGGCAGCAATGGAGCTCAGCTCGTTGAAGTCCATGAGAGACGAGGCCAAGGTGCGTAAAAGTGCCGTCTGCAAGGTGAAGACTGGGCGTTAGTGCGGGTGGTGCGGAGGCGCTCCTGGAGGGCAGGGGGTGGGGGTGATACTGACCTTTGATGGTGCTCTGGAAGAGCTGCGGGAAGATGCCGTTGGGAGCCAGCTGATGGAAGATACAGCGCAGGAACTGCTTGGCCACCCCTGCCGCATTGCCAGGGACCATCATGCTGCGGGGCGAAGGGGGAAAGAGCTCAGGACCCAGCCGAGGGAGCACGGACGGTGTGTGCTGGTCGGCTCTTATATAGACATTCCCAGCCAAGCCTGAGCTGCAACTGTGTGATGAACTAATACCGACTACCACTGCGGCCGGCCCGTCCTTCCATAGCTAGAGAAGAGAGTCGGAAAAGGCCACGACTTCCTCCCCCCATCTGCACAAACACGGCCACAGTAGACCCAGAGGAAAAGGTGACCTGGCATGTCCCCAGTGCGAGGAACATAAGCCAGGACAGAACCTGGGAGGAAGTTCACTGGCCCCCATGAGCTGTTTGGAACAGGACTGTGAGGGGGTAGAGCTTCTTCTTATTGCAAGATCGGGGGGGGGGGGGAGGGTAAATGGGGGTGGGCAAAGTTCTTGGTACTCATAAAAAGAACAGAACAAGGGGGCCCGGAGCGATAGCCCAGTGGGTAGGGCATTGGCCTTGCACACATCGGGCCCGGGTTTGATCCCGGCATCCCATATGGTCCCCAAGCACCACCAGGAGTAATTCCTGAGTGTAGAGTCAGGAGAAACCACTGAGCATTGCTGGGTGTGACTCCCCAAAATAAAGAACAGCACAAGAGTTAAGTTCATTTTTTTTGCCCCTTACCCACTTTATCAAATGGAGAGAGGGCCACATAGATCCACAATGGAATAACTAGGGCACCCTAAGAAAAGATGAAATTATGCCGTTCATTGTAGCGTGGATGTAACGGGGTGCACAGTGCTAAGCAAAATAAGCCAGAGGGAAAAGAACAAATACTGGCTGATCTCACATCTGTGAGACACAGAGACACAGAAGAGCAGCGAGTTTCCAAGCAAGTTCTTAGTCATATTTTGAGAAATCAGGATTGCCAAGCTGTGGTAGGAGGATGAAGAGGTGGCCAGAGGGGACATAAAGACAGAGATAGGTGGAGGGACTGGGGGGCTTCGTAGTGGTGAGGTGCAGTAACTACACACTGAGACCTTAAGGTCAACACTATCTGTTACCGTGACTGCAAGAGTTTGCATATAAAGGGAAAGCTGGGTGTGACCAAGTGCTTCTGCCCCTCAATCCTGAAGTAAGAGGTAGCTCAGAGGTAAGCTACTGGAAGGAACCAGGAGGAGACCCAAGAGCCCCAAGGACAGTGGCTGAAGACATCCTTGTTAACTGTTTCATTAGAGCATGTCTATTTGGAAAGTGGTTCAAACGGGCCTGAGTTTGGCCCTGGTACCACATGGCTCCCAGATTACCCGGGGTATGGTCCTAGTGCCTAAACATTGCCAGGCCCTGACACTATACTGCCAGACCTGCACCAGACCCATCCCAAACAGGAGTGGCAGGCCACAAGTACCACTGGGCTGCTCCCTACTTACAAAATGTTCATCTGGAAGAGAGTTCATTAAGCTTTGCACTAGTTTGCACAACTCTCTCTCTCTTTTTTTTTTAAACAGAGGTGGAGAGAACCCATTCCGGTTTATTTCATGAGGATAGCAGAGCCTTAAAACTAAAGTCAGATAAAGTCATTACCAAAAAAAAAAGAACCAAAAAAGGAAAGGAAAAAAGACTGAGCAATACCCTCATGGACACTGATTCCTAATACAGAGAAAAAGGTTGGCTCATAACCAACTAGAGTTTAACCAGGACTGTAAGCCGGCTGAATATTAAAAAGAAATAATCAAAGTCAATATATTAAAGAATAAAGAGCAAAAAAATATTATTTCATAGATTATGGAACTGCATTTGATAAATGTTTACGCATAGTCATGACAAAACTAAACAGAAGGAAATGTATCCAGTCTGGTAAAGGTCATCTATGAAAATCTATAGTGAACCTAATTAATGATGAGATATTACATGCTTTATTTATAACATGAGGAACAAGAACATTTACTTAATTTTTATACAGGTGGTTTTAACTGGTACAGTAGTTTTAACTATATATATCTAGTTTTAACGGGTATAGTTATAACTAGTATAGCAATTTCAAAAATAAACATTAAATGAGAACGAAAAACTAATTTTTGATGAATAGTAAGTGCTAAAAATAAGTGGTTAAATCATAAAACTTTTTAGAGGAAGGGGCTGAGAGACAGAACAGGAAGATGTTTGCTTTGTCTCTTCCTGCACTATTTCTAATCCCTGGCACCACATATGACACCCTGAGCATTGTCGGAAGTGACCCCTAAATACAGAGCCAGGAATAAGTGCTGAGCACTACCAGTGTGGACCAAGCCCAAAAAAAAAAAAAAACTTTTAAAGGGAAATATTGGGAAATACCTTCTTGACCTGGAGGTAGATTCCTTAGATAGACCAGCAAAAATAAATGATCATAATGGCTTTAAAATATTTGAGCATTAGAATTTGTCTAAAATTGCCCCATAAAAATACCTATTAAAAATGAAAGAGGTGTGCTTACAGACTGGGCAAAAATATTCTCAACAGCTTTGGGATGAGCACAACTGCTGGGAATTTGGGAGTGTGAGAACTTGGCCCACCTGCTCCGGAGATCATCCAGGAGGTCTTAGCAGGGGACTGTATAGCCAAGAAATTTTTTATGACTAGTTGATCTCTTTCAAGATTTATTTACAGCGTCTCCAGAACAGCGCCAGCCAATGACCTTTCATAGCAACATCAGGGTGATTGGGTCAATAAAGATATTAAAAAAAATAAAAAGTAAAAATTATCCTCAAAGCATATTTAATAAAAGACTGGTATTGAGGCTATGGAAAATAAAATAAAAAGGCAACTCAACTGAAAATAATGCCACTGCCCATCAAGAGGAAATGAATAAACTATGGGGGACTAATCTGCTCCGAAAAAGAAATGATCATGCAATAATGTGGGTGAATCACAAAAAACTTTTGAGTACAAAAAGCTAGACCAGGAAAGAGCAGAGAGTATGATCCCACTCATGTGACTGGGTCAGAATATGAATATTCTTGGGGGTTGCCTCTGGGAAGGTGGAGACCCAGGAGGGTGCATGAGACTCTGGGGATGATGATAATATTCTGGAGTTTGATACGGACTTGGTTTGTGTAGGTGTATCAAACATTGCAGGTGAATGTATTTCTGATGCATACATTTGCAGTAAAAGAAAATACATGAGCGAAATTTATAACTTTGCTGAAGACTATAGGGGAATAGGTAAACCAATGTCTGAAATTTACTTAGAAATGCATCAAAAAACTAAAACGGATTGAGGAGGAGGTGGATGAATAGACAGATATATGATAAAGTATAAAAAGGGTTCATTATATAATCTAGGAGAAAAGCAAATGTGTTCACTATTAAAGAATTTCAACTGTGCAGTAGGTTTTCTGTACTTGACAATAAAATTTTAGAGAGAAAACCCTTTAAAAAGAAATTCTATGACTGAATGGAACAAATGCCACATTACAGAAACACAACAGCAGCGATGCCATCTTGTGTCTGTTGGACCTACTACACTTATGACATCACAGTCAACTAGTCCTTGGGCCTCAGAGCAGATACTCCTGGGCATAGACTAGAATCCTTCTTTTGTAGGCAAGAGAACGGAAACAGATCGGTGCACCATAAACACACAACCCGTTCTTGCATTCCTCTGGCCTTTTCCCTCTATCGCAAAAGAAATGTGTAGACTCCTCTCTTCATGTCTGCATCCACTCAACACCTTTCTCACTGTATCACTGTATCACTGTCTTCCCGTTCATCATCGATTGGCTCGAGCGGGCCCCAGTAACATCTCCATATGTCCTGTCTCAGGCTAGTAGAGCCCAAGGGCATCTGCTTGCTCCAGGAACATAAAGAGCCTCAAACCATTCCATCAGGTGATGGGAATGAGGTCTATAATTGTTACTGGTATTTGGCATATCAAATACGACACGGGTAGCTTGCCAGGCTCTGACATGCAGGTGGCATACTCTTGTAGTCACCTCTAAATCCAGCATTTATTGATGAACCATTGAGGCCGCGCGAGCCGGGCTGTGATAGGCTGGTCTGCTGGGTGGAGTTCTGACAAGAGGGAAATCTGGATGTGGAAAACAGAGTCCCTCATGGAGTGGGGGGTCTTCTGGCTTGTTGTGAGGCTCTGCTGGGGTGGCGGGCCAGAGCTAGAACCTGCTATCCCTCCTGGGCACCTCATGAGCGGCTGGGCACAGGGAGAGCCAGTAGCAGCTCTGCCCCATGTCTGTGAGTCTCTGGCTATGCACTCAGGGAATTACTCCTGGCACTGTGTGGGGGACCATATGGGATGCCGGGGATCGAACCCGGGTTGGCTGCATGCAAGGCAAATGCCCTACCTGCTGGACTATTTCTCCAGCCCCCCCATTCAAAGATTTTTAAGTAGTGAGAAAGGTGTGACACCCCCAAAAAAGGCCAAAAAAAATCTTTGAATGATTTCCCATAGCTGCTAGATGGAAGCCCAAACTCTTTACAGTGGTTTATAAGCAATGTAAAATCAGGCAAGCCAAGCTTGGAAAGATGGTTCAGGGATTAAGGCACTTGTTTTGCATCCTACTGATGCAGACTTGCAAGTTTGTGACTTAGACAGACTGTTGCCTTTCAAAGCTCACCCTCTGTGCTGTATTCCTCATCATCTCAAGACCTCTGCAAATGCATTTTCCATAATTATTTGCATAGTGAGGCCAAGATAAATTTTGAGATCTCAGTTTATATATACATACACGCATATATACTTATATAAGTATATATAAATTTTTTCATTGAGGTTCTGTAGTTTACAATATTGCTCATGATGGTTTCTTTCCCACGTACATAGTTTTAACACCAAACCCGTTGCCAGTGTAGCCCTTCCTCCCTCCTAGAACCCAAATGCCCCTCCTCTTCAAACTCCACACACTAAGTTGTGTCCATCAGTTCTGCTGTGTTTTAACATCACTTCTTAATGGAAACAGTTCTCTCTTCCCTTCATTTAAACTACCTGGACCAGAATAGATCTACTTGTTATATGCCCACTCTTTCCTCCAACCTTGCCAATCCATGCCATTGTTTACACCCGTCCTCCCTCTAACATCTGGCATCCAATCTGTTGGAAACATCTCTTGGCTCAACTTTCAAAATATTTCCTGAATACATCTCTAATCTCTTTTTCACTACCTTGCACCAAATCATTTTTTTTTTGGGTCAGACCCAGTGATGCTCAGGGGTTACTCCTGGCTCTGCACTCAGGAATTACGCCTAGCCATGCTTGGGGAATCATATGGGATATGGGGATCGAACCCAAGTTAGCCATGTGCAAGGCAAACGCCCTACCTGCTGCACTATCACTCTGGCCCTTCAATTTTCTCTTGAACCAGAACCACTGAAAAGATCTTCAATCTGTTTTCCCTGTTTTCATTTGCATCCCCTATAACCCATTTCAAATAGAAGCAAGGAATCTCCTCACTTCCATCACACTCCTCAGAGTGATCGAACTCTCCTGGCCTGGCTTCCCCAGCCCTGTTCTCTCTCACTCTTCCAGGCTCCTCCTGCCCAATCCTTCTCCAGCTCCCAGATATATTAGGAGTTTCCCTGCTTATAATAAAC
Source organism: Cryptotis parvus (assembly GCA_021461705.1). NCBI lineage: Eukaryota > Metazoa > Chordata > Mammalia > Eulipotyphla > Soricidae > Cryptotis > Cryptotis parvus. Next base: position 225,015 of record JAJIBD010001116.1, on the reverse strand, counting down.
CTTTGCATCTGCTGGTTCCTCTGCCAGAACATTCTTCCCATAACTTGCTGTGTGGATCACCTGTCCCATTTTTTCAGGTGTTCAAGTTCCACTTCTTCAGAGAGGCTGTCCTTGGCCATATTTTCTAAAGTACACTTCTTGTGCTATTTCCTGAACTTACATAAACATTTTCCACAACGTCTAACATGAAATGATAAGAAATTACAGATCCGTTATCTTGTCGTCTCCACTAATCTGTCAGAGCCAGGATATGTTGTTTATCCTCAGCTCTGGCAGACACTCCATAAATACTTGCTAAATAAACGTTAGATGCAGCTCACTATACTTTTCTTCATAACTGCTGTTGACAATCAGAAACTTGTGCATCTTCGCCTCTCTGGCACTAAAACTAGAAATCTCAAGAGTACAACAATTGCATCATGCTTCACCCCATTTGAAACTTAAGTATCTAACACAATGCCTGGAAAAAATGGCCTTAGAAATATTTGCTGACTGGGCCAGAGATGTAACTCTGTGGCAGAGCGCGTGCTTCATATATTAGCCCTGGGGTTCAGTTCCCACAGGCACACAGACAAATATGTGTTGACTGAAATGAGCAAATGAATAAAAGCATGGACAGAAAGTGCACAAGAGCTGTGCGGAGCTGCACTGAAACCATTATTTCTCCCGTAGTGGAACGATTATTTCCTCCATATGGAACCATTATTTCTTCCATAGTGGGCAATCTGATGTCTCAGAAAGAGAATTTATGCTGAGGAGACAGAAAGAAAGTGAGGTTGGGCTCACTTCAAGAACTTACCTTTCTGCTTGATTTGAAAAAGTAGTGCTGGATGCCAATCTAGGAAATAAAGTCAACAAAGTTACATGATTAACTTTGGCTTCTGTACAGATGAGGGGACACAGTACAACGCAGAGGTCCCTTGATCAGAGACAGAGGTCACACTCTTCAGGGTTCAAATAAACCCAGTCCCTAAGACCTATTTTCTACATCAAGTCAAATACCCTATATAATTAATTTGCTTTCGTGTGATCCACAGTCTTATAAAGTGACCAGCATCATAACTACATTTGACCCAGGCATTTCCATATGAATTCCACTAAAAAAATTTATTTTTACGTGTGATCTCTGAATTCTAACCATAAGAAAATAACCTATAAATCCTAAAAGGATACAAGGTAGTAAAACAGGATAGGAATGTTAATCAGCTAATGATGGACTGAAATGATATATTGATAAGATAACTATGGCAGCTTACACAATGTCTAAATTTTGAAAAGTATAATTATATGGTTCTTAGATGCAGTGAAATATTTGATATGATATTGTATGAAAAGAACTTATGAACGTAGAGGGTGTAGAACAGTGTTTTCCAAAGAGGAAGTACTGCCTCAAGGTACAACTGTGGGACACTTTGTTTGCTTAAAGAAGGTCCATTTCCAGAAGGAACTCAGTGATTTTTTTTTGAAAAGTCAATAATCAGCCAAAAGAAAAATCAATAATCGTTTGGGGGACAAACCTCTAAATGAACATGTAGAAATCATTAAGATATTGAGGAATCAAATTGGATAATGCGACAGATTTCTTAGGTCCCCAGAGTGGGAACCTGGGTTGTGGTTTGGGCAGTGGAGCACATGCCTTGGGTTGTGGTTTAGGTGGTGGAGCACATGCCTTGGGTTGTGGTTTGGGCGGTGGAGCACATGCCTTGGGTTGTGGTTTAGGCGGTGGAGCACATGCCTTGGGTTGTGGTTTAGGCAGTGGAGCACATGCCTTGGGTTGTGGGTCGGGAGGTGGAGCACATGCCTTGGGTTATGGTTTGGGCAGTGGAGCACATGCCTTGGGTTGTGGTTTGGGCGGTGGAACACATGCCTTGCGGGGGGAGGCTCCAACTTCAAGCTCTGGCACCGCACAGTGTCCTGGTCACAACCCTCACATTGCAAGTGTGGCTCTGGTAATTCCCAAGCACTTCCAGGTGTGACCCCACAGCCACAGGTATTTTTCTGAAGACTGAGAGTACGCTAACACAAACCCATTCTGAAGGGAAGAAGGGGCCCAGCTCCAACTCATTCCCAGTTGCTTAGGTTAAAGGCTAAAGATAATGCAGTGACTCAGCCAACTTTGGCCAGGGAAATAAGCAGTGATTAGTCTGAAGCAAATGGAATACTGAAGTCTGTTCCTTGGAACAGGGACAGGTAAAATGTCAGGGGGGCCCTAAGTAGAGAGATCAAGATAAAGGTCCATGGAAACAGAGGATAAGTGAGAGGGTGATGTTGAGCACCCTGGGAGAGTTCTGGTGATTTCCTAAGTGTATTTTCCCTGACTTCATTCTATCAATGTGATTCGGAACCCATTTCCCAACTTGAGAATTCAACCAAAAAGACTGGTCCTAACAGTTTTTAAAATCAGCTTTGACTGGTTCCACAAACGACAAGCATCTATAAGACGATTGGGCGACTCCCCTCTGAACCAGTTTTTATTTCAGCGTCTAGATTGAATAAAGCCCCTTCCTGTGAAACCAGACACATGCCAGCACTCACCTGCCCACAGACTGCATGATGTCCAGCAGCAGAGGGGCGGCCAAGTCTGGGCTTAAGTGAATGAAGGTGGAGAGGACCACAATGGCCAGCCCCAGGGTTTCTTCGTCATACTCCTCCAGAACGGCCCCACAGTCGTGGCATCTAGAAATAGCAGAGAAATTCTTTCCACCAAAGCCAGCAGTGCTTCAAGATAGCACTCCCCCAGTGCTTTCTGCTGAGTCTTGGAAAAGGTCTTGTTCCACCCCCTTCCCCATACCCCCCCACGTGTGCATACACACACACACACACACACACACAATAGAGAGCAAGAGAGGCCCTCTGACTGGAAAGCATCATTTCGACTCCAGAAGCATCTGACCCACCCATGAATGACATATCTCTTTCCCACGCCAAGCCACTAACAATCAGAAGCTCTGGTTGAGAGATTATATGTGTATAAAATAAAGAAACTGTGGTACATCTACACGATGGAATACTATGCAGTTGTTAGGAAAAATGAAATTATGAAATTTTCCTATAAATAGATGGACATGGAGAGGATCGTGTTGAGTGAAATTAGCCAGAAGGAAAAAGACAAATATAGAATGACTGCATTTAATTGCATGACATAAATATATATATATATATATATATATACACACACACATATTTGTACTATGAAACCAATATCCAAGGTCAGTCAAAACATGAATCAAGAGGTCTTGTCAAAGGTGGAATCTACCACAAATGTGTATGAGTCAGAGGTTAGGTAAGACAGAGAGAGGGAATGGTGTGCTAATAATTGTTGAAAGTGATAATACCAGCCTAGAACTGAGCATTGAATGCAGGCAAAAAGATACACATGACAACCTCTAAATGTATGTATTGTAATCCTCAATGTGTAAGGGAAGGAAGAGAGAAAGAGATAGAGAGAAAAAGAAAGAGTGAAAAGAGATAAAGAAACTTCCATAGAGGCAGGCTAGTGCAGGGGGAGGGAATGAGGGACATTGATGGTGGGAAACGGGCACTGGCTGAGGAATGGGTGCTGGAACATTATATGACTGAAACCCAAACATGAACATTTTTGTAATTGTTTAATTTATCTCATGGTGGGATAATAAAATATATATTTTTAAAAAATGCCCTAGTTAGGGGTCAGGAGGGTAGCCATCTCTTTGTTACACAAAGAGAATACAACTATGACCAGTCGAGAGCGTCTTCTGTAAACACACACTGACATTGCTTTAAGGAAGCCCCTAACTCTCTGGGAGGCGTCTAATTTGCGGTCAGAGTTCATTCAGCCCAACCAAAGCCAGGGTGTTGCTTTTCGGCTACAGCTGGGAGGCTTATAAAGTGAAGATCTACTGGAACAGCCAAGGTCTCAGAGCCCATGGCTGCCCCTGGATCCTCCCATAGTACAATGTCCTGGGTATGACAAAAAAATACTTTTCCTAATTACACATATACAAATGGACTTATAATTTTATTTACTTTCTATTATAATCAAGCTTTTTTGTCTTGGTTTTGTTTTGATTCATTTGGGGGGGGCATACCCAGCAGGATTCAGGGGTTCTCCTGGCTCTGCATTTAGGGATCCCTCCTGGTGAGGCCAGGCGGACCATATGTGGTGTCGGGATTAAACCCAGCTTTGCTTCATGCAAGACAAGTGCTCTACCCACTGTGCTATCTCTCCAGTCCCCAAATTGAGATTAAAAAAATACAGTATCCACAAATTAAAAAAAAAGAAGAAGAAAAGAAATGGAGGCATACAAAGGCAGCTCAGAAGGCAATTAAGAAAAGCTGGAATTTGGCAGAAGGCACAAAATGCAGTAATTACACCAGAGGGGGAGCCAAGAACAGCAAGCAGGAATTCCCTGCATAGACGTTTTAAGGAAGCAGTTGGACAGCAGGCGCTCCTGCCGCTGCAGCCAGGCAGGCAGCCGGCCAGCTAATGTTTATTCACACCTCCTCCTCTCATTTCATCAGAGACCTAATTTGTCCATTGGATCACCTTTACCAGAAAGCCTCCCTGGCCCAAAGGAATCTTTCCTATTCCAAATTCCCATGGCTCATTCTTTATCATACTCATTGCATAGTTATTTATGTGCCAGAGCAAGGTGTCAGGGAGCCCAATCCATAAACACAGCAGAAGGGCTCCGTGTCTCTAAGGAATTTACGACCTATTAAAGAATATGTGTGGGGCCAGAGCGATAGCCCAGTGGGTAGGGCATTTGCCTTGTATGCGGCCGGCCCATGCCAGTCCGGGTTCGATTCCTGGCATCCCATATGGTCCCCTGAGCACCGCCAGGAGTAATTCCTTAGTGCAGAGCCAGGAGAAACCCCTAAGCGTTGCCGGGTATGACCCAAAAAAGCAAAAAAAAAAATGTGTATAGATAAATAAATTACCAACATTCAGCATGAGGCTGGAGACACAGCTCAGTAGGCTGAATTACATGCTAGAGTCCTGGTTGGATCCCTAGCACCCACCACAAAGTCATTCAAAGCACCCCTAAGAGTAATTGCCGAGCACTGAGCCATAGTATCCTGAGATCCACTGGGTGTGCCCCCAAGCAAACAAAACTTACAATGTAGTAAAGACTAAATGGAGATACATCAAATACTATGGAAACTTGTAGAATGACTTGGCGAATTCTGCCATGTGTAATCAGGAATCTTTGCCTTAAGTTGGCTGTTGAGCATGGACAGAAGATTTCTCAGCAGAGAAAGCAAAAAAGGAAGGAAATCTATGAAATCACATCAGGTATGCTCTGGAGATGGTGAGGGGGCTGGGAAGAGTCCCCAAGGAGCAGTGATAAGTCTTTACCCTCCTAATTTGGAAGATCTTTTATCAGAATTTGGACTTTATTCTGTAAGAAACCTGGGAATACTGAAGGCTGATGAGTTGAGAAGTGATACAACAAGTTTAATATTCAGAAAATGACTTCTGCAGGCAGGAAAGTAATAAGAATCAAGTCTCAAACCTAGTCCCATTCTAACAATTTGAAGCTTCATGTTTGGAGGTTATTTGTGTGAAATTATGTTAGAAATCATCAACTAGAGGATTATTATTTGCCTTCTTCTAAATGAAAGCGCTCTGGCATAAACCAAAGCTGCCCAGTAAGACCCTGCACTTCCAAAACGACAGATGCACAGTGACATTATGGTTCCGGCCATTAGAAAAACAAAGCGAGACTTAAAACCAGAGAATCCTTCTACCATACTCTCACAAACCCATCCACAGCGAGCAGTCTCCGACAACCCATCCACAGCAAGCAGAGTCTCCGCAAACCCATCCACAGCAAGCAGAGTCTCCGCACAAACCCATCCACAGCGAGCAGAGTCTCCGCACAAACCCATCCACAGCAAGCAGAGTCTCCGAATCTGTAAACATAGTGAAGGAAGGTAGCGCTGAACATACTTGTCCGTCATCACTGTTGGCTGCTCATCTGTGAATTCTTCCGGCGCTGGCACGAACATGCTGACAACGCTAGGTGCTGACAGCAAGCTGGATTTAGTGGCACCTGGGGAAAGCAGCAGAGACAACTGGTGAATAAAGATCAGTTTCTGAGGGCCATGGGGGCGAAAAGAAAAAAAAAAGCATTCTCTTTTTGGAACCTCACCAAAACTTCATATTCCCCATTTGGGAACTGGAGAGTCGAATTGAATTAGAAAACACCCTCAGGTGAAAAATGAATCTAAGAAAGTCTGTGGTTTGCTTCTGAAGTGTATGATTTTTAACAGCCAGAATTGGGTTTCTCCCTTGGCTTCTTGATTTGGAAGCAATCAGAAAAAAATTCAGGCATTCCTGTGGGTTATTAGGATAAGACGGTGGGGGCAGCGGTGGAACTAGAACCAAGGGAGCCCTTAAGTGCTAGCAAGTCTCTAATATCACCAACAATGCCAACGCTAGAAGATTAATCACTTGGGAAGGGAATAAATACCCATGAAACTATAACACATCAGAGTAAGGGGAACTATTTGAGTGAGGAAATATCAGTACAGTTTTATTCTCAGGATATTAATACCATAAGCCCCAAAGCAAAGACTTCATTTTTCAAACTGAAATGAATGGATTAAATATTTATAAATGAAATATCAAGTGCTTTAAAGGAACTGTTCAGTGACTCTCTCCAATAAATAGTTCAGTGTTTAAAACTGGGCTTTGATGCCTTCAGAGAAATCTGAGGTAGGAGTCTTGGCACCATTTTCCAGTGAGGAATAAATCTGGAGGGCCGAATTCTGTTTCTTATTAAGAAATCCTGGGGCTGTACAGAATCTCTGAGAACTGTGGAAATGAGGCGTGCTGAGAGGAATCCCAAAATTATAAAAATCAAACAATCCCAATTCTACATAGTAATCACTGAGATTCTGTTTCTCGCTGAGGAACTAATAATTTGGTGCTAAAAAGCAAAACACAGCTGTATAATCTTTTATTAAATAGAATAAAGGTCATTTATGAAATTAGTTTCTAAAGTGGCCAATACAAACAACCAATGGAAAGTGTGTTTTCCGTCTGAGAGGGAGAAAAGGCATCAATTCCTTTGAATAGTCAACGATTACCCCATGCCACATCTCCCTTGCTTGATCAAAAGGTACAAAATGTGCTTTTGAGAAGCAGAGTCTGTGCAAGTATAAATGCAAAGGAAAGTATCTGGAAACATTTTTATCTTTTTAATAATACTAAACTGAAACCCAAACTTTACTGCTGTCCTTATTAGCATCACCGAGAAGCCATTCTTGTATAAGTGTACCTCAGGGTCTCATAAACAAAGATCTCGGTTTCATAAAGATGGTGCAACAAGTATCAGTACATAATTTTTTAAGGTAATAACGTGGCCAAGATATAAGACATATGGTAAGCAGCATAAAGTTGCTTCAAGAAATCAAAACAAAGACATTTAAACTCCAAGTCCTATAATTCAGAACACTGAGAAGCCAAGTCTACCAGATGCCAGAAGGCCTGTGCTGAAAGCAATGTTCAAGGGGTAGGAGAGTGGAGGGAGGTAGGAGAGGGAAGGGGAGTTCACAGCATTAGAGGTTCACATCAGGAGAGAAGAAACAGTTCAAATTAATAACCTAAACTCACAGCTGGAGAAACTAGAAAAAAGAACATAAATGAATACCAGAGTAAGTAGAAGCAAAGAACTAACTGAAATTATAACAGAAATCAAGGGAGGAAATAAAAGCATTAGTGAAACCAAGAGCTGGTTTTACAGAAGAATGTATGAGAATGTGTTAAAGACATGGGTAATGTACTTTTCTTGAATGTGGCCCACCTGGGTTTGATTTATGCAACACATACAGCCCAGGAACACTGCCAGGAATGATCCCTGAAAAGGGCCAGGCGTAAAAACACAAGATAAGGCAGGAATGATGGTACAGCGGATAGAGCACTGGCTCTGCAGATGAGCGACCCAGGTTCAATCCCTGGCACCCCGCAGAGTCCTCCAGCCCGTCAGGAGAGATCCCTGAGCACAGATACAGGAGTAAGCACTGAGCACTGCCGGATGTGCCCCCAAAACAAAGAAAACAATGACAACAACAAAAACCAGATTGACAGACCCTTAAATATACTCATGAGGAAAAAGGAGAGAAACCCCCAAATAAATCAGAACAGAGAGTAAGTGAAGAAATTACAACAGACATCTGAGCAATGCAAAGCTCATATGAAATTATATAAATACACCAGATTTGAAGGACGTAATGCAGAAGCTAACCAACCTAACCACCTAACAAAAACATTAACACAGAAGGTTAATTTACAACAACGGCTTAGTGAACCCTCTGATAAGGACTTAATATCCCCATGGGGAGACACAACAGTTTTCACAAATTCGTCTATGGAAATATTTTTTGATCCTCCTGTAAATCGTTTAGTGGTAACAAGCAATATAAATTCTATTATTGTGGGCCTGCTATGGGGCATCTGGAAGGTTTGTTGGCAAAATGACTTAACAAAGTATGTGAAAGCTTATTCATAGAAAACTATTAGTTACTGTTGAAAGAAATACAAGAGAACACACAGAAATGGAAAAGAATTCCATGTTCAGAAACTGGAAAATGATCATTTCCAAAATAATCTTACTATCTAAAACATTATATAGATTTGGTTCAATCCCCATCATGATTCCAATAATATTCTTCAAGGACTTACAACATCAAAGTAATTCTCAGAATGAACCACCAAAGCAATTCTCAGAAGAAAAACAAACAAAAAAAGATGGGAGCGTGGCATTGCTTGGCTTTGCTTGGCTTTAAAGTACTGCAATAAAGATGGACCAATGGGACAAAACTGAGGGGCCCAGAGGTTAACCTTCAGATTTATGGACAGTTAATCTATGACACATACGGCAGAGCCTGGCAAGCTACCCGTGTCATATTTGAGTTGGTGCATGAAGTAAAGAAATCTCTTCAACAGATGTTGCTTAGAAAGCTTGAAAGTCACAATTAAAAAAGTAAAGAAGAGAGGAAGAGAAAAGGAAAGAGAGGGACTTTCATCTCCAACAATAAACAAATTCGAGTCTTGCAGGCGGCTCGGGAGGCGGGAGCCTGGCGCGCCGGGCCTCAGCTGACTATGGAACCCCGAGGAGGGGGCAGATGGGCTGTGGGAGTGGGCCCGTCGCCTCCGGGGGGTCCCGGAAGCAGCCGGATGGGACTCGGCCAGCACACTAGCCACCATTTTCATTGTCCGGGCGCTGGGAAAATGCCCCCACGACCAGAGGACCAGCAGAACCAGTTCGGACCCAGGTCGCGCGGCGCAAAGCGGCGCATGCGGCCACTAAGGTGGTGAAAGGATGATGTTTTTTGGTACACTGCATTCTGCGAACAGCAGGAGGGTTTGCTGAGAGGGAGATATACAGAGGAAGGAGATGACATATAGAGCCCGCCCGGGTGGTTGGGATTCGGGAGGGGGGAGGGCGGAGGACGTTGGTGATGGGAGATGGATTCGGGTGGAGGGTGCATGTTGGAACCCTGTGGAGCCAGGACTCTACATGAGCATCCTTCAATTAAAAAAAAGGAGAAAAGGTGGAAAAAATAAATAAATAAATAAATGTCTGCAGGGCTAGCCACAATGTGTAAAAGAAGAGGGAGAGAGATGCAGAGATAGAGAGAAAGAGAGGAAGCAGGGCTATCGGCTATTAAGACAGCCTGGGGGGGTGAGGTGGGAGGGGGTGGGGGTACATTGGTGGGTGGGAAATGGGGTACTGGTGGAGGGATGGGTGCTGGAATACTGTATTACCAAGAACCAATTGCACCTTTGTAATTGTATGTCTCACGGTGGTATAATAAAGAATTTAAAAAAAAAAACGAAATTCATTCAAAGTGGATTAAAGACATTGGGATGAAGCCAGAATCCATCAAACACATTGAGAAAAAGATGTATTTGATTGAATCCATCCAATACATTGAGAACTCTCCAGGATAAGGGTCTCAGAAGTGTCTTTAATGATTTACTCATTGGCAAATGTAACAAAAACACAAACAAATGGGACTACATCAAACTAAAACCGTTTTTACTGGAGGCAGGATGGGAAGCTGGAGAAACTAGGGATATTAGTGGTGGGAAATGTACCTGGTGAAGGAATGGGTGTTGGAACTCTGTATGACTGAAACCCAATCATGAACAACTTTGCAATTGTGTATCTCATGGTGACTCAATAAAAAAAATTTTTTTATTATGGATTTGTTTTCCGTGGCAAAAGAAACTTGAGCTACAATGAAAATACACCCTGTTAAGTGGAGGAAAACACTTGCGTACCATAAAGGGCTAAAAAATCTGAGACACAGCGCTCCCTCACAAGGCTCAATAAATAAACAATAGTGCCATCATTAAAACTGGGATATCATCACTTGTTATCAGGCAAGCGCAGAATGACATGGATCAAAAGAGACGGAAACAAGCAGTGTTGGTGGGGAGGCAACAGAAAAAACGTGGGAATATTGTCTAGGTCAGCCTCTATGGAAAACAGCGTGGAGATTTCCCAAACAGTAAGGGCAGAGCTTCCATATGACCCAACAATTCTACTTCCTGCTATCGACTCCCAAACACAGAAGCATTCGTTTGAAAAGTGGCTGCATATCCATCCATGTTCACCACTGCTTGGTCTACAGCCCAATAGGCCAACGACCCAATGTCCAGCGACAGATGAGTGGATAAAGAAGCAGTGACATTTATATATAATAGACTACTGTTGCAGGACTCCTAAGGGCCGCTGCATCTGCTCTGGATTGCCTCCCGCAAATCACTCCGTAGATAAGGGGGGTAGTCTAAATGTGGCAGTTTATCCGACCATGTATGCTGTACTAGCTGGTATAAATATTCTCCCATGCTATCACAATCATCGTGGGACTAGCTAGATCTTACCAGCATATTAGCCTGGCCACGTAGGACACCTAAGTAATTAGACCAGAGAGAAATGCTGTTTGCTTCCAAGCAAACAAACATGGCTCCCTGATATACTCAAAGGCAACTAAAATATAAAACTACAATGAAGTAGAGGAGACTTGTGAAGGCTTGGAGAAATATTTAATTGGCATTGGTGTTGGTCTTTGGTACAGTGACATGCCATCTCAGAAACCCCTTTTCTACATTACAAAAGGAATTCCCGGCTCAAAACATTAGCACAGTAAAGGCCCTAGGTGAGATGCAGGGAGGGATTACCTAAGGGCATTGCACCCTCCCTGCTTTCCATAACAATGGGAGGAAGGTCTGAGTTACAGGGATATAAACTAGCCCGGTTCCCCGCTCTCCGGTCTTCTTCCTTGTGGGATCTCGCCTTGTGGCGTTTATTCCCCTTGGAAGCTTTTACACGTGGTGGTCGCCATCTTGGCCTACACGTGGCTGGGGTTCTAGCCTGGAATCCTAAGCATCGGGTTTTTCCTTTTTGCTGATTTGTATGCCCAAACCTGTAATAAGTAAAGCCTTTTAAAAGTGGCTGCATATCCATCCATGTTCACCACTGCTTGGTCTACAGCCCAAAAGGGCCAACGACCCAATGTCCAGCGACAGATGAGTGGATAAAGAAGCAGTGACATTTATATAAACAGACTACTACTGAATTCTAGAAAAGGAGAAATCCTACTGTTCACTTTGTTTTTATTTTTAAATACAATTAAAATTCCTTTTTAATTTAATTGGCGTTTTGGCATGGGAAGTGAAGACCCACTCATGTAAAGTTGGCTTCTCATCCTATTCCTCTGGACAAGACAAGTCCCAGAGAGGCAAGGCCCAGAGCTGCTCTCAGTATGCTGTCTTGCCTATGGAGAGGATTATACTTCCAGAGTAGCCCGACTGATCACTTTGATGCGGAGGAACTAAGGACATAATGTGAAACAAAGCAACTCAGAGGGAGAAAGACAAATAATGAGTGGTTTCATTCATCTGTGAGAGAGAGAAAGGAAGAGAGAACAAGAGAACAGACTGTATCAAGTGGTAACATATCCTTGCCTGGACTGGAATTACATAACTCATATTCCCAAGCATTGAGGGAAAAGGTCAGGAGAATAAAGAGATGATCAGAGGTAATGGAAAGACAGTGATGAATTCTGTGGTGGTGATGGGTATTGGAGGGTGCGTGCAGTGACTTTGTAGCATCAATACCATAAATGTTTATGCTATTGTAACCATGTGGCCTAAACTATAATAAAAATTGTTTAAACACAGAAACAAAATGTCTTTGCTAGAAGTAGCAAATCACCTATAAAATATCTGGTCATTTGTACAAAGTCTTCCAAGAAACTGATTTTTTACTATTTGGAGTCGACACTTTCAGAAGATTATTATTCATTTTTGCTTTGTGGTAAGCATAGAGAAAGTCAAGAAAAGGAATAAAAGACATTCGACAATTTCAAGCTAGTCATTACCCAATACAAAAGTCAAAGAATAGGTATTTTTATAGTAGTATGGTGACTATGTTCATGAGAAATGAACTAGTTCCAGAGGCCCCATTCACTCTCAATGGAACAAATATCTCTGAATGCAGCAGTTATGTATATATATACCTAGGTCAAGAACTCAACATGATGAACGACCTAGCACCTGAGCTGCACAGGAGGAAGAGAGTGGCGTGGAATGCCTTCAAGAGCATCGAAGACATAGCTAAAAGGACAAAGAACCTCAGGCTCCAAGCACATCTCTTCGACTCCACAGTTCTCCCTGCATTAACATATGCCTCAGAGACCTAGGCCCTACGAAAGCAGGATGAGAATGTTATTTGGGTCTCCCAGAGAGGAATTGAAAGAGCTATGCATGGAATATCACGCCTCACTCAAGTGAAAGAAGGAATCTGGAGTTCGACTTCCGTCGCTGTTCCAGAGTCAGGGACGCTGTCTCGTTTGCCAAGGCATCGAAAATTAGATGGGCTGGACACGTAAGTGATTTGGAGAAGACCGCTGGACTAGAGCCGCTACTGACTGGATTCCATGGGACGTCAGAAGATCATGTGGCCGCCCACCTACAAGATGGTGAGACTTCTTCGTCAAGACCCTGAATGAACGGTTTGAGGCTCTTCGTATTCCTGAAGCAACAAGATGCCATTGGGCTACACTGGCATGTGATAGGGTCCAATGGAGATGTTACTGGTGCCCACTCGAGCAAATCAATGAATAATGGGATGTCAAGTGATCAAGTGATCAAGTATGGTGACAACATACTACTATGAAAATTTTTTATATAACAACATATAACATATTTTGATCCAATATATGATCCAGTATGTATGGCAGTCATCAAAAGAAGCAGATAGGTTAGACCATTGTGCATTAAACTACATTAAACTACATTCACTAAAGTAATGGACTTCTGAAAATGTCACGGCAAAGAATGACATACATGTTGAGGGAGGGGAAAGCAGAAATAGAAACCATAGCCTAGTCACCTTTTATGTAGCTGAATCAAAACTATGTGCAGTATCAAAAGCTGCTCCCTGTTACTTCATGTACAGAATGATATGGAAAAGGGGCATGTATTGGGAGGAATTCCCAGATGTCTGATTTAGTAAAGGTTGAGGACTTGGAAAGTGCTAGCTATTCCCAAAGATCTGAAATATAGACAAGAAACCAGAGTTGTATCATGTGTTCCCAAGGGGTTGAAAGTCAGGAGGAGGATTACCTTCCTGCCCGACATGTTCAAAGATAAGCTGGCTTGTATTCTCAGTCCTTGGGGGTATTGGTTTGTGTTACTGAATCACAGTGAGAGACACTTGTACGAAGTTATTCATGACTGGATCTCAGTCATATAATATTCCAACACCCGTCCTCTGGGGGGTGTTTGAACAAAGGTTGGATCTACTTTGAGGAGCTGCAGAAAAGGACATTTTGGCACCAACTAGAAATTGACATACCAAACTCTTTACCTTATACCATCTGGGTTTCTGCGACTCAACTAACCTCTCATCCTCAGTGGCTGCCCCTCCAGGTCGGGGTTTAGGCATATTGGCACGTTACACTGGCGCTTCCCGGGCTGATTCTGCTCTGTGGATAAACAAGGCATTTCAGTCTTCAGTGTGGTCAACTGAGCGCAAGTCACAGTACAAGAATTTAACCAATAATCTCCTGGGGCCTATTTCTGGTCATTGTTGATGATTAGCACTTAATTACAAGAAACATTTAAATTTTTAGGGTAGGGTATTTGGGGGTTTCACCACTAACCTGCCATTCAAATCTACTGACTTTCAATGGAAAGTAGGAGCACGTCTAAAACCCACCCCCGATCCAGATTATTTCCCCTTCAAAAAGGTTCAAATCCCCTATCTCTTGATATAAAATGGAAAAGAAATGAAAGGCTAATGTAGCGTTCATGGAAAAAAGCGCTTTAGGCAAATCAATGATTACGTAAGTGGTCATTTGGGGCAATGGCCAAAATAGGTCATACAGAAACATGTGGAACTGGTAGCAAGGAAACGGAGGAATTTGAGAATGAGGAACAGGAAAGGGGATGGAGTGGACATGTGGGCATGGTCTTCTGGAATGTTTGTTTCATGCAAAAGATGAGGCTAAGAGGCAGTCATCGGATGTGGATGGATGGAGAAGAGAAAGTTTCTTTGAGAAAACAGGTACAGGCTGATATGATTCACTCATGGTCTGTGATGCAGAAAATGGCCTTTTTCACGATGTGTCTAGGACCAGATTTGTTCTTTTGGAGACTTATAAGCCACTGAACCAATCTACATAATCTGATGCGACACATCAACTGATCTTAAACTACACTCCTCTGACCTCATACTGGAGGACACTGGACAGTAATAATAAAAACAGGGACATTGAGATGAAGCTCTCGTGAAACTCAGTGATGAACCAGCTTGGAAGATGAAAAACAAGCCTGGGGAAACTCAGGTGAGAGATTCAGACAGCACGTAACTGAGAAACCAGAGTATGAACAAGGCTGAAGTTCGGTTAAAAAGGGAAAGCAGTGAAATGGGTTATTTGGCACTATGGTGAATTTTTGGATTATAATACAACCTGGAAATTGAGGCTAAATTTGCCTTTCTTTGCTTTATTGACTCAAAACTGTTTGCAAAGTCAAAATTTAAGATGATTTAATTTGGGCAGAGCCTGGCAGGCTACCCGTGTCTATTTGACATGCCAAATACCAGTAACAATTATAGACCTCATTCCCATGACCTGATGGAATGGTTTGAGGCTCTTCATGTTCCTGGAGCGGGATGATGCCCTTGGGCTATCTCGCATGTGACAGGATGTATTGAGATGTTACTGGTGCCCGCTCGAGCAAATCGATGATATACAGGAAGATAGTGATACAGTGATACAATTTGGGCTGAACTCCTGGCCATAATAATGTGATAAGTCTTGGAGCCCCCAAGTTAACTCAACAGGAACAGAACATTTACTTGTCAGAAGCTTAATCACACAGACGCTTCAGTTCTCAGACCCTTACGTCGGCTGAGGAAAGAGGACATCCTCCTTGGTAGGACTTTCCTCTGAGGTAAACAAAAGACCTCACTCAAACCCAGTAAATTCTCAGTCTGCCCTTTCAACATTCTTTCGCCTTGTCTCCCTTGCCTGTTAACTTCTGATCGTGTCATTGCGACCAATTATCACTGAAAGGAAGTTAAAGTTAAAGTTAAACCTTTGTGTTAAGGACCCTAATAAAGGCCAGGAAGCTTGCTATTAAATGTAGACTCAAGTATGAGATTTTGTTAGACAGACGAGCACTCTTGTTCTGGAGAACAGGAGAAAACAAGGGAAAATATGTAAATTTTTATTAAGCATCACTATTTTAAGCTTTTAGGTAATCATCCATAATTCTGTTCATTTGGAAGGTACCAAAATACTTTCATACAACTAAAGCTAGGGAGGACTAACCAAGATATTTAAAAATAACCTTATCCAAGTGTTGGGCTCAGAACATAGCACAGTAAGAAACCCTGCCATCTGCATTGTATGTACCTAGGCATAGTGTTTTACGCGGAGAACCTGATATTGCAAATGTCCCATTTAATTTAAAAATAAAAAGGGAAGGGAAAGGAAAGGGGTGGGTAGGGAGGAGAAAGTCAGAAGAAGATGGAAGCAGTACTACTGGCTTGAGAAAGTAGTACCTGAACAGTATGTGGCAGTGAAGTTAAAAAAAATGCTGAATTAAAAGAATGTTTCAAAGAGGCATGTGATGGCAGTTCGTTCATTCTTTAAAATTGAGGTTAAACTCCCTTCCATCATCTGAACATGAGGGTGTGTGGCTGCACGCTGGTGACCCCCACCGACTAGAACATAAAGGCCATATTCCCACACCTACCACCATCATGACGTCTCTAAGCTACGTCTATTAGTGCTATTTACTGACCCCCCTTACTGGGGAAGGGAAACCTTAGACGTTATAAATAGAATATTGACAAGCTGGTGTCTGGATTTTTTTTAACTTTGCATCAGGAATTCATTGCTCCATTCCCCTTTATTTTTCTTTTAACACATTTTCATCATTGAACCCACAGAGAGATAATCCTAAAATCTGGAACCTGGGTCTTAGAGAAAGGAAAAAAATAGTTGGACTAGCTTAGATGGACAAAGAGGGGGCTTTAGAACAACTGCAGAAACTTTAATAAACTTAGTAGTTACCTTAGTTTACCAAAAAATAAAACTGATTTGAAGCACAGTACATGAGAAAAAAAAATCTATTCCTTAACAAGGGAGCAGAGGGGACGCAAGAGAGTGGCATTAGCTAACAGGGGAGGGAAAACAGGAAGAAAAAGCTTGACCCACCAGTGTCCCCGTTGCTGACGTTATAGGGGGCGCTAGACTGATGTTCCAGCTGTCGCTTCATTAACTGGCTCATTGTCAAAGCTCCCAGTGATCCCCCTTTTCATCTGCCTATACTGAGCTATATGGAGGAAATTAGGAGACGATTACGAGGGAAAACCAAAGTCCACAGCACACAAAGGCTCAACACATCCACAGAGAATCGAAAATGAACCTTCATTGGCTATTTGTAATCGTTCGGTATACTTCATTTGCTTCTGTCAAATGAAACACAGAGGCACCCCCTAGGTTCCCTGCACCTTTCTTTTCTTAGCAAAGCATCAGTGCTTCTGGGCACTTAACTGTACATTGCAATTTTTGTCCCAATTACAAGGAAACAATGACTTTCATTGACTTGAAAATTTATGTACTCTTTGCCTTGTTCCAAAACCATTTAAGATAGATATGTCTTGAAACTGACCTTCTTGAATGGAACTGTGCATACGTAGTTTTAAGATCCATTCTAGCCTCATCAGGTCCCCCAGGGTGTGTGTGTGTGGTGTGTGTGTGTGTGTGTGTGTGTGTGTGTGTGTTTTGGAACAAGATGATAAATCTCAACCCCAATTTTTAGAGGAAACTTCGAAACAAATGACATCATGTCACTTGGAAACAATCCGCAAATGAATGAGGTGATTGTAAACCCAAAGCATGGCGAATCCACAACTGATGCTACTTCCAACCTCTGTATGAGGCTCTTGCCTACTGTTTAAAGAATGTTGAAGGAATAACAATTTCATAAGTATCATCTCATGCAGTTCTTTGTTTTAGGAAATAGTATTGACAAATATATCATCAAGAAAGTATAAGTTATTAGCAGTTCCCAACCAGGAAAACAATGAAGAAACAACTCTGCCAGGCGCTTGCTGAGTGAGAAAGCAACCTGGATATCAGCCTCAACCTCTGTAGGCAACTCCACCAAACTGTCACCCGTCCAGCTGGAAGGCAGAGCAGTGCTGACTGCCTTTATCACGTGATCCCAAACACTTGAACCATGCAAATTTGTGGAGAGTTACTCTCTCAGAAGGATGGTTCAGAAACCGCAGCTCTGAACATCATGCCTTGGTGGGAGATGACAGAAACCAGATGACAGCATGGCCGCTGGAAAGCCTTCAATGTTAGACACAGGTTTTGTAGTCATGGCAAAAAAGGCAGCAACTTGGTGAGATGTGAAATCAATTATAACATTCTTTTTTACATGTACCCAGCATGCTGTTGGATAAACAGTGGTCACGACTTGATTAGCTACAATATGGAGACTGAAAGAGAGGGTGGGGTGTGATGGAAATGTTTGTAGCTTGGAGTTTGTGTCATCTGGAGTCACAGAAATGACTATGTAAACTCGTAAGAAAATTCACTGATTCTTCTTGCCGAGTGGCAAAATTTACTGCTTAACGATTCATTTAATGACTGACTTGAAAACTGCAGCTTCAAGTATAACTCAAAACCAAATCTTTAGGATTGACTACATTTTAAAAAAGAGGATCATCTCTCAGACTTAAAGCAGAGTGGAGGAAAATCTCTCCAACTGTCAGTTATTTTTAAAGACAGTAGACTTCCCTGAGAAATTATGTATATATATATATATATATATATATACATATATATATATATATCCTTATTGCCTAGCTCAGTGCTTAAGGCATCTAGTAGAATGCTTTAAGAACACAGCACCCAGAGCTGCCCAATGTTTGTGTCTGATGTAGAAGGGCGGTTGGGTCTCAGGTGATGATGTGTGCTGAATCCAAAGGGCTAGCTCAGCCAGGACTTAAGGACTGTGTCCCACTTGATATATTTATTTCCTGATATACTTATCTGGCTCTAAAGCCAAACTGACACCATCATCTTGACTATCTGATATTATACTCACTCAGAATTTTAATGAGAATTCACTTAAATAAAACAGACAATTTTGAAGAAAATATAGTTTCATGCTTTTAGAATGTGGGCTTAAAAACAGGCATTTTATCATGTTCTCAAATAAATTTTTTGATATACAAGAACAATAATTAGATTGAAAATATACATTATTTGCTATCAAGATAGCAAATAACTCTTACTTGGAAATCTTAGAATTTTTATAATTGCTGTAATAACTGAGTTTGAATTGCAACAAGGTAATCCCTGTCTCTATCACTTAATAGCTGTGTGACTTATGGCAAGTCCTTTAGCCTCTCTGTGTCCTAATCTATAAAACAAAGTAAGTCAATACTATCTGCCATGCGGCAATGATGTAAGGATTGAAGATAAAAAGCCATCTTGAATAAGTCACTTAGTACAGTGCCTGGCTCATGAGGGTTGTAAATAAATTCTACTATGACCATTATGATTATAAACTATTTTGGAGTGGCTTGGGGGAGCCCCAGAGCCACTCCAAGTGACTCCAAGCCCCATGTTGCAAAGTTGATGGCTCAGTGTGCAAGTCCACGGGTGCTGGAGAACACCAGAGCCGCCTAATGGTGGACAGGAACCATCAGAGTTGTCCTTGGCAGTGTTCAAAGGACCATGTATGCCAGGGATCAAACTTCAGGCCTGGCATCAGGCAGGCATATGCTTAAGTTCTAGGACCTATCTCACTGGCCCTAACAATAAACTCTTTGAGTACAAATGGTGTCTTGTTTATTCTCCTTTGATTCCCCAGTGCCAAAGGCAGCACCTGGCACCCAGAAGACCCTTAGTAGATGAATGAATTGAACACATGAATGAGTGAATGGATGAATGAATGACGATGATGATGGTAATGACGATGCTCCATACTACCAGTCCAGCATTTAAGTTAAGGTCTTTATCTGCTCCCTCAGGATCACTTCAAAAGATGGTCAAATGGAAATTAACTAGCTCTTTGGGTGGTGTTCCACAGGGAACATAAAATATACCAGCAGATGTGAGAAGGATTTGCACCAGTTGAATTTTTTGTTGGTTTATCTGATTCTGACTGAATTTTCCAAGCCAACGTTGCTAACTGAGCCAGCTGGGTACCCCTTATCTTCTCCTCATTGGATTTTAAGCTCCTTGCAGACAAAATTCTAGAACCAACAACAGAGGCAACTTTCTGCCTCCTATATCATGCATCATGCCATTTCTGTTTGCTTTCTGGTCATAAAAGACATGTCTGACGCATTTTAATGATCATTGAGGAAAACATTCTGTCAGTGACTGAGATGATTCAAATTAAATGAAGGTGGTCTGCATAAAATGACATAAAACTCTGCCATAAGCCATGCTTTCAAGTTCCCCAAATTAGTTCCGACCTTCATATTTAGGCTTACAATGTGCAACTGTTATTTTATTGAATGACTCCATTCAGTGATTCTTTGCTAACCAGTAAATATATTTATTTGTCAAACATTTGAGATGTCCAAGTGAGTCTATGCCACAAGACAGAGTAAGAAAGTTTACAATATAGCGGAACCAAGGGAGCTACGCAGAAAGAAAAAACAAAAACAATACAAAGTGCAAAAGTTAAGAACAGTACATCAAATAATGCTTCAAAATCACGTCTAGGTGAAAAGACCACCAGAGGAAAGCAGTCTTACTTGGCATTGAGGAGTGACTGCTTGTTTCTGGAATGCCTGCTTCCAATGTCGGGCGGAAGAAGATTCCCGTGGCATTTCCAAAGTCGAAAGTCCTTTAGCAGAGGGATCTACAAACAGAAGTATTATTTAAAACTGAGGGCTAACCTTGTCCATATCTTGGCAAGGTTCCCTCTCTGCCAAATACACTCATTCAGATCCTCATATCTTGCCGGGTCCTACTAACACATTTCCTGGAATTACACACACTGGTTTCCAAGTGCTGTGGAGAGTTTTCTGCACTTGCATGGGGCTGTTTCTCCAGCACGTTACAGCGTGAATGCCTGCCTGCTCACACGGCATAAGCCTTGAGCTGGTCTTGAATATTTTTTTAATTTATCTATTTATTTATGTATTTGTGTATTTATATATTTATTTATGCTTTTAGGGTCACACCCAGTGATCCTCAGGGGTTACTCCTGGCTCTTCGCTCAGGAATTACTCCTGGTGGTATTCGTGGACCATATGGGATGCCGGGATTGAACCTAGATCGGTTGCATGCAAGGCAAATGCCCTACCTGCTGTGCTATCGCCGGCCCCTGGTCTTGAATCTTTGCCTGGAATGCCCTCTCCTCCTAATACCCCAGAGTGTTCATAGTTCATTCCCCCTCCTCTTTTTATGCCACCAATCCATGCTGGTGGGTGGCTTCTTCCTCATCACTGGCTTCTCAGTTTGCACAGAAAGTTCCCCACCCAGTGAAGTTTCTAGGATCCCCTTTTCAAAGAAATCCAAACTGAAAAACTAGGCCAGGTGAGCTTCGCAGGTGATCCCAGAGCACCTGGCCTTTAGCTTTTCCTGGAGGAAACAGGTCTGTGAGTTCTGTAAACCATGAGTACATGGTTTATATAAAAGCTGGGACTTTACCTTCCTATATATTTATGACTCAATATCATTAACTCAGGTTCCCTTTATTATTCATTGAGCAAGACATACTCTTTTGCTTCTCTCAACCAAAGTACCTACAAGTGAAGTATTTTCTATGTATAACACTGCTTTAGAAACAACGGAAACCATCTATATCACATTATCCTAGGCAGAGAGTAGCCATTCAACTAAAAAGAAATCTTCAATGGTTTCTGTCATCGATCCCCTTAAAATACTTGATTTGGGGTGCCAGAGTCCACACCCAAGGCCTCCTTACAGGCATGCCACACTCTCTACTACTAAGCAATGTCCCTAGCCCACCACCCCTGAATTTCTTTACAAACCTCCGTGCCATCTTAAGCAGCACTGTACTAGAAATCATGGGGAGTCTAGAGTGAGCATGCTGGCTCCTAGGTCTGTGCCATTCTGTATGTGGAGCCCTTCAGGTTCTTAAATTTCACAATGTCTCCATCTTGACCTTTTCATAGGATTAGCTATTTCGCTGCCACAAGTACACACTCACACATAAGCAATATGAGTGTGACGGTGCTATTGTTGTGTGTTAATCCCCAAAACTGCCAAACCACCAAAAAATAAAAGTAAAACACCCTACAGGAGAGAGTCTGGAAGAAAAGATCTTAGTAATCTTGGGAAACGGGGCTGGAGCAATAGGACAGCAGGGTGGGTCCTTGTCTTGCACAGAGCTGCCCTAGATTTAGATCCTGGGATTCCGTTGGATCCCTCAAACACCATCAGGAGTGATTTCTAGCACAGAATAAGGAGTTAAGTACTCAGTACCACTAGGTAGCCAATAAAAAAAAAACCTCAAAAATTAAATTAAAAAGTAATCTTGGGGTTGCACAGATAGCTCAAGAAATAAAAACATGCCTAGCACAGCACCGTCAAAACCCTGAGTTCCACCCCTGGCACCTCATGCCCATCTGACCCCAGTCTAGCCCCAGTGGCTCAACAAACACCACACATCTGGGTGGGCATTACCAGGAGAGTCCCCACCCCTGCCCCATGCTATTGGACGTGACATCTCTATATTAAAAAGGTTTCAAGTGTACTCTTAGACAATAGAAACAAGGGTCAGGAGGACTGTCCATGGCAGGAAGTTTGCCAGAAATGTGGGATGGGAGGGGACGGGAGGGAAGGGAAAGGGTGGGGGAGGGCAGTTAGAACAGAGAACGGTCCACTGTGATGATGATAATTGAAAAGGATCACTCTGGACAAGAACTGGGTATTGAGAAGTAGAAAGTTCTTAAAAAGTAGAAAAGTGCGCCACAGAAGTAGGCTGAGGAGAGTGGGAGGGAGGAAAATTGGGGACAGTGGTGGTGGGAAATGTACACTGGTGAAGGGACAGTGTTGGAACATTGTATGACTGAAACTCAGTCATGAACGACTTTCTAGGTGTGTATCTCAGTGATTCAATTTTTTTTTCTATTTTAAAAGGTTTCAGTGTGATTTTTAATAGTTTTAAGCACTGATTTTTAAATATCATTTTTATTTTCACAATAGCAGAACGGTGCTAGAGTTGGACAGAATGGAACTGTCTCTGGATGCTTATCAGAAAAAGCTTTATGAGAACGACCTGCTGGATCAGGAGAAAGAAAGAGAAGAGCTACTTCTTTTGGAAATAGTATGTTGATTCTCCATGAGGGCCTCCATTCTCCACATCCGAACTCCCCCCGTCAGAACTCCACCCAGTAGACCATTTATCACAGCCCAGCTCGTGCAGCCACTTGCGTCCGTGCGGTTCATCAATAAATGCTGGATTTAGAGATGACTACAAGAGCATGCTACCCGCACGGCAGAGCCTGGCAAGCTACCCGTGTCGTATTTGATATGCCAAATACCAGTAACAATTATAGACCTCATTCCCATGACCTGAAGGAATGGTTTGAGGCTCTTTATGTTCCTGGAGCAAGCAGGTGCCCTTGGGCTCTACTTGCATGAGACAGGTCATATGGAGATGTTACTGGTGCCCGCTCGAGCAAATTGATGATGAACGGGAAGACAGTGATACAGTGATTTTTATTTTCAGGGGACTCTCTGAATGGATACAGCTATCAGAATAAAAACAAAAAATGTAGCTATTTAGTACATGTTTCCCAACCTCTCATGAAAGCGTAAAATGACCATTTCAAGTTACCATAGTTATTCTGATATTAAAGGTTAGGTTATTTTTTCCAAAGGTATTCTCCCCCCAAAAAAAGTGAAACTACTCTTATCTCATCTACCTCAATTTTAATTATTTTGTTACCAAGGCATAGTGATTCATAATATAGAATGAGAAGGTGAAAATCTAATTTTCAAAAATTCTTTGAACTCAAAGTGAATCAAAGACCTTGAGATTAGATCTGAACATACAAAGTGCACTGAGGAAAATACAGGAAGAATGCTCCAAGACCTATACCTCAACGGTCTTCAACCATACAATGTCATTGGAAAAGGCTACAGAATCAAAAGTAAACAAATGAGACTACACCCAACAAAAAATGCATGGCAAAAGAAACAAGGGTTAAAGGGTTAAACTAAAGAGAGTTGAGTGGGAGAAAATATTGGTACTCATCAGATAAAGGGTTAATATCTAGGATATAACCAACAAATCTAAAAATCCCATCAAAAAATGGAAGACAGGAGGCTGGAGTGATAATACAGAGGGTAGGGTGTTTGCCTTGCATATGGCTGACCAGGTTTGATCCCCAGCATCCCATATGGTCCCCCGAGCTCTGCCAGGAGTAATTCCTGAGTGCAGAGCTATGAGTAACCCCTGAGCATGGCTGGGTGTGACCCAAAATAGCAAAAAAATAATTAGAAGAGAGGAAATGAACAGACACTTTTCTCAAGAAGATCAATAGATGGCCAATAGGAACATTAAAAATGTTCATCATCACTTATTAGAGAGATTTAAATCAAGAAGACACCAGTAAGAATGGAACATATCAAAAACACTGGGAATAATCTGTGTTGGCGAGGATGTGATGAAAAAGGAAATTTCATCCCTGCTAGCATAAATGCTGTCTGATCTAATCCCTGTGGAAAACAGCATGGAGGGTTCTCAGTAAAAGTTCTAATTGAGCTTCCACATGACCCAGCAATTCCACTTTGGGGTCTCTATCTCTAGGACACTTACTGAAAATGGTGAATGCACACCATTATTCACTGCAGCACTCAGCATAATAGATAAGATTTGGAATCAACTTAGATGTCCAATGACAGATACATGGATCATGAAGATATGGTATATATACATAGTGGAATACTATACAGCTGTAAGGAATGATGAAATTATGCAATTCGTGGCAACTGGAAGATATTATGCTAAATGAAGCAAGTCAGAAGAGTAAAGATAAGTTCAGCATGATATGACTGACATCTGGTATTTAGAATAACTGGAAATAGACTGAAAGGAAGGCGGAGAAGCTGCAGATGAGAAGCAGTGGGGGTAAGGAGCAAGAGGATTCAGGAACATTGGTGGTGCTAAGGAACGACAGAGCTAAACAGCCAGAAGCACAGAGTCAACACACCAAAATCATGAGATCCTAACTTGAACAACCGAAATTAAAAAGATGCCCGACAAGATGGCAGGCTGTCAGCGGGAAGAGGTGGGATCCCCACCATATTCAGGGCTCCACATCCCCAGAGACCACTGTGGAGACCTGATCAAACCCAATAGGGAGCCTAAGTGTCTCCAATAAGAAACTTGCCACTGGACAGGGTGTGGGGACAGGTCGGGAAGGGAAAAATAAAAGATGGCAGGCCGGGGTGGGAGGTGGAAGAAACCTGGGAGCATTAGTGGAGGGAAGTTGAGAATGGTGGCGGGATCGGTGCTGGAACACTGTAAGTCTAAAACTCGGCTATGAATAACTTGTAAATCATGGTGCTTTAATACAATTTTTATAAAGTTAAAAGGAGGTATTGAGGCTTTTGAGAACACTGGCATGCTTATTAAGATCCTAGGTGTTGCTTTGATTTTAAAGAAATGTTATTACATATAATAACAAGATTCTTATAATAATCATTAACATACTAAGATTCTTTGACACATTGATGCCAGCATGGAAATTTGTGTTAATTAAATCACATTCAAGTGTGACCACAGGGGTACGTGCCAGTATCATTGTGTTAAACCAGGCAATTTTGCTCAGTTCTAAGCTATTTTATGAAGCTTTCCATTTGTATTTAATGAAGGCAACAAATATTTGGAGAGTATATGCTTCACTCGAAACATTTCTAGTCAATTCCTGTTAGTGGTGTACAGAAAATGCCATGCTATTCCTCAATTAAATATTTGCCAATATTCTTCTAGGCTCTTGGGATCGGTCAACAACAAAAACAAAAATCCCTACAAGCTTCAGATCTCTCATTTTAGAAAAAAAGATCATTATCAAGCATAACATATATGAGTGTCCATTATAATAGCAGTTGTTTTGGTTCTTTTTTTTAAAGAAAAAAAAGAGGTGCCTAAGAGGTCAGGGTAGGTGTAAAGGGTCATGGGTAATCCAGGACTCCATGGAATCTGTGTCTATTCAAAGAATTAAAAAGTCCTTAAGTGGAGAGGCCACAGCCATAAAACAGTGGGTATTAGGTTTGCTAGCATGTGACCAACCCAAATTTGATCCCAGCACCCCATATGGTCCCCTGAGGCCCATCAGGAGCAAGCCCCTAAGCGCACAGCCAGGAGTAAGCCCTGAGCACTGCCAGGTGGGGCCCCAAACTAAAACCAAACAAAACCAAAAAAGAGACAGAGTATGTCCTGGAACTTAGCCGTGCGACTTGCTCTTCCTTAGGGAAATACTTAAGGCCTGTGAGCTTCCAGAGAGCAAAGCCTTTGTCATTGAGCTTGTTCCGCTGTGCCTCTTCCATCACCTTGAGAACAGTCCCAGGCTCCAAAGTCTCAGGAGGAGTCTGGCCACCCAGGCCAGGCCAGTCAAGCCCAATATGCATTAGTCAAATCTCAGGGACCAATAGACCCTTGAATCTGGACAAATTTCTCATTGCTATCTGCAGTCGAGATTGTATGAATATTTGTAACAAGGCAGCAAGTAACAGTTCTTTCAGCCAATGGATAATATGTGAAACTGTTAGACTAGATGAGATGACCAGGGGAGTAAGAGAACAGGGGATCGAGAAAAGGTTCAAGGACAGAGATCCTCGGGCATACTCTCATTAAGGAGATACGGAAGAACCACACACACAATGGACAAGTGAGCACGGACTAAGGACAAGCCAAGGGAGAGTGGAATCAGCCAGAGAGATCAACTAGATAAAATCACGGCAGAAGAGAAGATATATGCACTGACCACAGGAGTTAGTAGTTGTTGGCCATCTTGACAAGTGAATGTAGGTGAACCAGGGAGGACGAAGGCTTCATAGGAACCATGATTTATGGATTTGCTGATTTGGTTTGGGGGGCCATACCCAGCAATGCTCAGGGGTTACTCCTGGTTCCGCACTCAGAGGTTACTCCTGGAGTGTTCAGGGGACCATATGAGATGCCAGGGATCTTACCTGAGTCAGCCACATACATTCTTGCATGTATAAGTACCCTACTTGCTGTACTATCTCTCCTGCCCTTTTTAGGAAGATCATAAAGGGAGACTATCTGAGATAGCAATGACATAGTTAAATCTTTAAAGTTCTTTGATAAAAGGGATGAGGACATACAGAATGATGGATGTAACTGGGACAAATAGCTTATTTTTTGAAGATAAAGAAACAAGTTATGTGTGTCCTAATGTCAAGAATTCTTTTAGAAAAAACTGAGGAGAAAAGGTAGAATGTCTAGGCCTATGTCCTTTACTCGGTAAGAGAAACGCATCCTGTCCACATGTGGCAATGTTACCTTGAGACACAGACCTTCACCTGTGTCCCCAGACTGAAGGACCAGGGATGGATATAAAGGCTGAAAGGTAGAAGAAGGCAGTTAAGACTTTCTGATTAGTCAAACATGAAAAGTCTATTAAAGTTTGAAATGTGACATAACTAAGGAATAGACATGTCAAAGAACGCAGCTAGAAGGAACCAGGGAAGCAGGGTAAGGTTGTGTAGGGAGCTGATAGAGCAAGCTGGAGACTCACGGTCATGAATTTAAAATGAAACTAATCCACACCGTTAATTTATTTTTATCCAGTCACATTCATCTGTTAGGAGCAGGTAGAAGAAAAAGTGAATTTGAAAGGGTTGTATTTAGCCACACAAAGTGAAAAAAGCAAAAGACAGGCAGAGTGTAGGCAGTATATATTCATGGATTAAAATATTAGCTGTATTATATATACATATATATGCATATTATAATACCAATATTCAAGGTCAGACAAAACGTAGATCAAGAGATCTTTTCAAAAGTGGAATCTACCACAAGCATCTGGGAGTCGGAAGTTGGGTGGGACAGAGAAGGGAATAGTGTGCTAACAATTACTGTAAGCAATAATACCAGCCTAGAACTGAGTATTGAATACAGGGAAAAAGATACACATGATAACATCTAAATGTATGTATCGCAATCCACAGTGTGTAAGAGAAGGAAGAGAGAAAGAAAAAAAGAGGAAGAGAAAAGAGATAAAGAACCTGCCATAGAGGCAGATTAGGGGAGGGGAGGGAATCAGGGACATTGGTGGTGGGAAATGGGCACTGGTGGAGGGATTGGTGTTGAAACAATGTATGACCAAAACCCAGACATGAACATCTTTGTAATTGTATATCTCACGGTGGTATAATAAAATATTAAAAAAATAAATGTTTATACATAGGGAACAGTGTCTGGTACATCTTAAGTTCTACATAAGTATCATCTATTATTGAAGTTTTTAATAATTACAGAGAAAAGATAGGCATAATATACACCCTAATTATTGCCTAGAAAGAACAGAGTGACATGTAAAGAATAAATACATAAAAATAAAGATCTTTTCACAAAAAAATTAGCTATATTTAAGCTGAATAAGGCCATGGTGTAAGGAAAGAATAGTGAAATAGGATCAATACAATGCTTCCAGAGAGACAGAGAGAGAGAGAGAGAGAGAGAGAGAGAGAGAGAGAGAGAGAGAGAGAGGGGAGTAAGGGAAACACAAAATGGACATCCTGGAAAAGCAGCAGATACGGGAAACACCAAGGTCTGTAATAACCATGGAAATAAGTTGCTGGGTAAAGGATAAAAAAGCCACTAGAAAAAATTAATTCAAGGAACAGAGAAAGTCAAAACAGTGATCTATACTAATATTGAAATCAGCAAGAATTAAGACTGGAATAATTTAAGGAAGAGTCAGGGGTTAAAAATGTTAACAAAGGGGCGGAGCAATAGCCCAGCAGGTAGGGCGTTTGCCTTGCAGCGGCCAGCCCATGCCAGCCCGGGTTCGATTCCCGGCATCCCATATGGTCCCCCGAGCACTGCCAGGAGTAATTCCTGAGTGCAGAGCCAGGAGAAACCCCTTGAGCATTGCTGGGTGTGACCCAAAAAGCAAAAAAAAAAAAAGTTAGCAAAGAAGAAAGCCAAAGATATGTGCGAGGACGGTCCATGCTGGGAGCAGCAGGCAATTAGTGACAAGGAGGACGTATAAGGAGAACAAATGAGCCCGGTGGATGGTACCAAGCCATCCACTTCCCCAAGCCCAGAGCAGCGAGAACTGGGCTTCCACTAGACAGGTCATGGAAACAGTCTCTGTTTCCAGTCTCTGAGCATACCTGAGATTTTGCTTGTCCGTATTCCAGCCAGATGAAATGTTTGAGGAATTGGGGAAGAGCAGGAGGACGGTTCAGAACAGGACAGTATGGAGCCTCAGAGGAAGGAAGATGGCAGGTGTAGGACCCTCTTTCAGGGACTGATGTGAGCAGAGACAAGGAGCCCAGCGGGTTTGATCCTAGTAGACTCGAGGCAGTTAGGAACAGTATGGCTGTGAGTTTGCAAGATCAGGAGTGCTAAATATCGGGGCTGCTCTGGGTGCCGGCTGTGAGAGGGAGGAATTGTGGGGAGCCTGAACTACTCTGATCATCCCGACATCCTTACAATACCCAGGAGATCTGGATGACCCCAGGAAGAGAGGTGGGGGCAGCTAAAGAGATGGCGAGTTATTATGGCAGTAGGACACATGTTGCAAAATTCTAAAGACAAACCATACTAAAGACCTATTGCTACTATCAAATATTCTGCCCTTGTTCTGGTAACAAAAAATGCATTAATACAAGCCTGGAGAAGACTCTGGCATAAGGATGAATAGAGAAGCAACTTTCACACATACAAACCTACAACTTTCCTATCACTCGTTCCCACTCCACAGACATCCTAAGACTTATTAGGCAGCAAGTCTATAGACGCCAATAGTTTTCAGGTCTCTGCTTCTATCTACACGGAACTCCCTCTGGTTTATAACAATTCAGTTTCCCTAAATATCTTCTTAAACATCTTATGATTGTCAGGCTCTGGCCAGAGCATGACCCTTTTCAGATACCTCCTCTGGATGGAGCAGGTTTCTATGGAGTAATGTCAAGGCACACAGCTTTGTCCTGGAGGGAACCAACAGTCAGAAATCCCAGGAAGTGTCTGGGTCAGAGCAAATAACTGAGTCCCTTCTCTGAGGAACTTATCAGGGGGAGAAATCAGAGAACCTCTGCCCTGGCTCAGGCTCCCCTGTGTGGCCTGGGGCATGGCTGTCTCTTCCTCCTCGTGGCTGCTCTGCTACAGCACAAGCCATATTAAAGTCTCCAAGAACTGTTCCTGTTCTCAGCGTCCTGAGTTCTCGCCATCCTCAGCAGTCATCTTCCTTCTCAGCGCCCTGTGTTCTCGCCATCTAAGCACTCTTCTTCCCTGTCTACTCTTTCTTTTCTGAAGAGCTGCATAGTGTTTGGGTGCGAGTTTAGAAACGAGACCCATTGCCGTCCCTATGCATAGGGTAAGACACTGCAGGAGATTGTCATAGGAAGAGGCAGACAATGAGTTTGACAGTTTCCTGTTACCTTCCTGAGAATCAGGGTCTCTAAAGACACTGAGAAACAACACTGAGAAATGAGGTGAGAAGTCCATGTTCTATACTACAAGGAGACTCCAACCATTAAGATCTAGGTTAGCTGGGGTTTGGGGTTTGGTTTTTTGGTTCTCGAGGACACAAAATATCCTCCAGCTTGGGCTCTTTGGTTTGAATATATAATCAGATGCGGACATGACGTAGTGAAGCAGTCCATTCTGATTCATTCTAAACACTTTGTTTATTTCAGCCTTTTCTGTTTTTCCTTCTTTGAACTTTATCATAGGTCACGTAGTATAGCGGCAGGGATGGGGGGACGGCAAAAGAGCAACCCATTAATGTCTTTTGCTATTACAGAAAAATGAAATATTAAGAATCAGAGAGGTGAGCCTGGCTCAATCCCTAGCAGCAGCTATGATCCCTTGGAGTACCAGGAGTGATCCAGGAGGAAGCCCTGAGCCAGGTGTGGCCCCAAAACAACAACAACAACAACAACAACAATAACAACAACACTTGGAATACCGTGATACAAATAAACCATTGCCTCTAAATACCAAAGATGATCAAGAATTAACTGTAGAGTTAAGAAACAACAAACAAAGAAACATTTACGGAGCCGATAGAACCACATCTGAATTCCACACACTCTTGACAAGCAGGAGGGATTCAGCAAGGTCCTGAAGCAGGTTATGCCATTCCCTGACATTATAAGATGGAGCCTGAGGCAGTCAGAGTTAAGATCCTAACAAGAAGGCGAGGCTGGGTGAGCGAAGAGAGACGAGCTTACCTGGGTCCTTCTGCTCTCCCAATTTGTCTAGAATGTTGAAGGAGATGTCGAGGTACTCTCTCTGAATTGCACTGACGGCGATCTTCCTCTGCTTCCTCTGTCTGGGCACAATCTGGATCTTAAACTCCTCGGCTCCCTCCTCCTGCTCCTTCCTCTCGGGATTCTGCTCCGTATCCGATTCACCACTGGGCTCAGCTTTCTCACTGGCCAGGGATTCTCGGTATCTTCTGGGACCTGCAGGAGGACAGTTTTGGTGCGGAACTGGGCGTCAGCCCTACCAGCTTCTCTTCCTCCATGTGTGGCTCGGGACTCTCGTCCACTGACATGTCCGGGAGTGCAGAGGACTTTTGCAGCAAGTCCCGTTTCTGTTTCAGCGTGAGAGGGCTGCCGCTGGCCAGCCCTGCCAGCTCCTCTGTCCGTGCGAAATCTTCACAGTCTGTCGGATCTTCCAGCGCTAAGAGGGTGGAGTCCGTGTCACCTGCAGACAGAGTGTTTCCTGAGTCCTTGGAAGAGAAATCTTTGGAACAGTCTTCCACGCTGACCTGGACGAGTGGAGTGGTGCTGAGGCTCAGGATTGACGGGGTTGCTGGGGAGGGACGGCGAGGAGGAGGCAGCGTGCCCAGAGGCACCATTATTCTTGTGGTCCATCGTCTCCTCTTCATCACTCTCCACTATTCGGAGAGGTGGGAGAGGCTCAAACACCAGGGAGTCAC
This sequence comes from Cryptotis parvus, assembly GCA_021461705.1. NCBI lineage: Eukaryota > Metazoa > Chordata > Mammalia > Eulipotyphla > Soricidae > Cryptotis > Cryptotis parvus. The sequence goes on along the minus strand of JAJIBD010001116.1, from coordinate 193,351 downwards.
TGTCAGAGGTTGACAGCACTGAGCGTTTTTTCAGGCCCAGAGTTGGATTCCGAGGACAGGTCTATAAGATCCAAGTCCTCCCTCGGGGTGGGCTTTCCTGGCGAGCCCGCCTTTTGCCTCTAGCGGCTCCATGCAGTTCAGCCTGACTTGGGGATGACTGGCCTTCGAGATTCCTGCAAGCCTTCCAACGTGGGGTTCTCAGGGATTTCCAGGTTGTCAGGCCTGGTGGCAGAATTCTGTCGCGGCCGTCCGTGGTCGTGTCTGTGTGTGGCATAGGCGGCTGGGGCGGGAGCCTTATCTATGTCACAGCGGTCTATGCAGGACTTCCTACGGTGCTCGTCTAATGTAAACAAGAGCGAGTCTGCATTCCCTATATCAAGAGATTTTTGTTTTAAAGAGCGCAGCTTTTTTTTCTGAATGCTTTCTTCTCTCACACAGTGTAGAAGGCTGTCTTGTAATGCACCCGTTTCTCTACAGTCAGCCAGTTCTATTTCACCTGATTAAAACAGAAAAAAGCTAGTACTATTTTACTTGGAGATTTCACCATTTTTTTTTCCGCCCCCCTCATACTTGGGCAAATCGACAGAGTCATAATCACAATCCCAGTTCCACCAGAAAGCGAGAGAAAGAGGACTTTCTGGTTAAGTAGTGGAAGGTTCATTTTAATTTCATAAACCAGAACACTTTTGGAATGGAAGATAACCAAGAATGGTCATTTCAGAGCTTAGTTCCCAAATCAGGCTTCAGGGTAATTCCTCAGCTCTATTCACAGGTGCCCAGGAGAGGGGGTCACTTTTTGACTGAGGCCAATCTAGGAAACTCGATTCAAATCGTGTGGAAGAGAAGCAAACATTTTGCAACAAATCAAATAAGCAATGGCCCTCTAAGACAATCATGACATCAATGATGTATCTGTCAATCCACGTATATATATAAATGGGTCTATATATATACTGTTGGTGCATACATAGATATCAAATCAACGGTATTAAAATGTGTAGTAACGCAATCAAATTAAGATTTCACCCCAAACAAAGAGTAGAGTACAACATTTCTGCATAAAATGACTAAGAGGAAAAAATTCATACTTCTCTGCACATTCATCTCAACGGGCTGATATTTCACCATTTTGCTGCCTCCTATCCTTTTCAATCTTGCAAAAAAAAGTTTGAGACTCTTTATTGCAGGGTCCAGTAGGTGTATCATGAATATCAGATTCATCAAAAACACTATCTTCTTCTAATTGGGGAGAGAAAGTCAAAATTACACGTAAGAGGTTATTCTCTCCTAGACTGTGTCTACACGAGCACTTCAATGAAAGCATTCAGAACCAAGGTCTGGGTGGCTCCTGGACCAGCCCAAGTCCAGCCACGGCAGAGGATGGCATCTAGGCATGCACTGATCCCCGTGTTGAGCAGATAACCTGGTACGAGGTCGCCATGCTTTACACATGACAATTGGCAGCATTTTCAAGCAAATATTTCAATATGACATCACAGGTATTTCAATTAAGGTCTTCCTGGGCAAATGTTCCCCAAACTTTTTTAAATGGGTAACATGCATGGTCAGGGACCTCTAATACTGCTTGAACGTACCGGCTCTGGGGGGGAATTTTCAGCCTAATTTGGCCAAAGGAAGTGGAATAAAATGAGTGGACTGTGACCTTTCCAAAAATATGCCTTCCTGGGATTTGAGAACTAGCACAGACACAGCCTAAGAGTACAGGCACCTTATACTTTGTGAATGCAAAATACTGTACTCTACATCTGGTAATGAAACACACAACACACAGAAAAGCTTAGAAAAGGCACCAGTTGTCTCAAAAGCTCCACAAATGATTATGGACTGAAAGAGTAAGCAAAGGAAAAAGAAAACGGAAAACACTTTCTATCCAATATAGACTTCTCTGAGGAGACAGCCCCATGGAATTGTAATGAATCCCAGAAAGAATCCTTGAATCCTGGACCCCAGGCTCCATAAACAAATTGGTCAGAATAGGGAGAATCTATTGAAATTGCCTTTTGGCCACTTTGAAACCCCTAGGAGGCCTCAGAAACCCACAGAGTTCACCTGACAAATATTCTATTTTCATCCTTTGGAAAGGCCAAAGCAGCAAGATAAAAGGTGACTCAGATACCTTTAACATCACAATAAATGCAATTAACCTGCTATCTGAGTTGGATTCATAGTATCTGGGCTGCTTTTCTAGCCACCACGAGGACCAAACAAGGCTCAGGTGTGATTCAACGTTCTTGAGTGACCAGGACCTACAGCCTAGAGTTAAGTTTTAAGGCCAGAGCCTATTCTACAACACATAAGTGTACTAGAAATGAAATTGAAACAGTAGGTATTAGGTAAAGAAATCATACTAATCTTTTTTAACTCAGTAAAAAAAAAATAAGGCAGTGAATGAAATGGGTACAAAACTCCCCATGAACTTCGGCAAAGATGATGAAGCTCATCACGGTTCTGTTTCTGGGAGAGGCAACACAATATCTGGGTGGTTTGGTGTTGTTTTCTCCCCCACTCCCCTTGTAAAATATTCACTTTGAAAAACTGGCTTTTTGAGGAAGCAGCTATGCAACTACTATTATAAAAGCCTGAAGTGGTTCTTACAATGCTAGAGGCAGACAGATTCAAGGTGCGGCACCTCCCGTCTAGAAAGGTTGGTTCATGTGGAATTGATCTGAACAGTGAGGCCACATTTGAGGACATTCAGAGGTTAGAGCTACCCTATCTCCCTGAAAGTAAGGCCACCTGATGAAGACATTCTTCTAGAAGGAGCTAAATGGACCAGAAGTTAAAGACACAAGTTCTTAGCGTTTTGTCTATGGCTGACCCAGATGTCCCATCCGATGTTTCAGCAGTGAAATAGCAGATGCTCACTGGCACAGAAAGTTTCCCAGAGTTGCCCTACGAGGCAGGCCCTGGGGACCAACTCCACAAAGGACTTCCGGCTCTGGGCTTTCTCCTAGGACTGGGCCGGATGATGTCAGCTTTCTCAGGTGAGCCTGCGACTTGTGCTAAAGAAATAAACCTTGGTCCTTCAGCTCTCTGAAAACATCCAGGCTGGAATTTACTTTATCTAAAGTTTGCTTCTACAACGGCCTTTGAGGAAAAGCTATCATTTTTTTTGAAAAAAAAAAGTTCCTGTTGGAAATCAATTCTGCATAAATTGATTTCCTATTGGAAATCAATTTATGCAGAATAAAATGTTTCATTTCAGTGACTTAAACTGATTCTTACTGGATAAAGAGGCAGAAAAAATGCTCTTCCGCAAATTTAGATTTTAGTCAAATCTGTAAATACTTGGTCCAGGGAAAAACCTATGAGACGCTGTAGACACTTACAAAATTCTGTTTCCACTGGTGCCACCTATATATAAAATTTTGTTTCCACTGGTGCCAGTCGGGCCCAGAGCCGGCTGCTTCTCTCACACAGGAAAAAACTTACAAAGACTAACCAAACAGGAGACAATTTAAAAAAAAAATTTTGTAAAACGTTTATTTCTTTGGATGGGACTTTACGAGCACTGCCATGATTTCTCTTGACTGTTGATGTTAAGATTGAAAAGCACAACATTCCATTGGGAAAAAATTAAAATTGCTTTATAGCACTCCTTTATCTCCTCAGGAAAAAAAAACATTGTGCAAAACGTATTGTGAATTTAAGCTACGTCTTGGCTATGGCAAGTACCTTTTTCTTTCTCGCTGTATCTGCTGATGTTGCTGTTATCACTGTACAGGGGACCTGCCGTGGCGTGGGGCTTGCAGCTGTGATACTGTGCATTGAGGGTATTGACCGTGATATGAATTAGATGCAGTAGGGCCTTGCTGATCTCACAGTCTCGGTATGGATACTGCTCAATAAAGCGGGGGAGAACAAGACACAGGATTATTCTCGGGCCAAGTTTGGTCAACGGATCTTGCTTTTTAATTCTTTTTTCTCTTGTTTCTCTTGGGGTTAAAAACAAACAGAAAAAATTAAACCAAAAAACATACATTTTAAGCACAACCTTATTTTTACAAAAACTTGATTGCCTTCTTGAACCAACAATACATATGCCAGTTCTTATCTCTCCTTAAAATTCTTTCCTGCCTCCCCTAGAAAAAAAAGGTTTGCATAGATATTTGGCAAATGACTGCAATTTAAAATGTTTTGTTTTCTGATATAACAATGACAACTCAGATATAAAATAGGAGTTCTGAGCACTAATACAGGTTGTTGGTCAAGGTCTTATCATTCATTTGAAATATTTTTAAAAGTATACATGGGCATGTTCTCCCTTTTTGCTTTTACACTTTTCTGCTTTCATTTCATTCATTTCTTTTCTGCTTTTCAACATTAATGTTGTGGTTTTATTCACTGAGGGTCAAGTTCTCATCCTATGAAATCCTTCCCTTATTTCTCTGACGCAATCGCCTCTGTAAGCAAGTAACAACCGAGTGGGGAGTGACTGCATCAGCTCACCTTGTAAAGGATAACAAGCAAAGCTTTCAACCACATCTGTCGGATGTGAGGTTTTAGGGACCAGAGGGAACAACGAGGTGGCTGTTGGAAATAATGCCGGAGCTGAGGACAAGAGCAGTACTTGAGCACCTGGACCACCAAGGGGAGAAGGTGTTTTCCCAAATTAATGTTATAGTCCATAACCTGAAAGAAGAAAAGGTAATTGCTGAAGGAAGTGAATAGAGAACACTGGTTCTTATTCAATTTTAAGCCCCTCATCCCCCTATAAATTAACCTGCCCAAAGCTTTGCCTTTCTCTGAAATCCTTGCTTACAAGACCCTTCCCATAATCTGGGAGCTTTCCTGCATTCTTTTCCTTTACTTAAATAAACTCTTTTTCAGATTTTGAGGCTGGTCCCTGGCCTTGCATCTCGGCTGCTTGACAAGACCCTCTCTGTAACACCAAAAAGCCCAGGAGTGTGATTTCTAGAAACTGCTCTTACACCTACCTGGGCAATTCCTGCAATAAATGCATTAAAACAAGTCGAGAGGCGCATTTTTTGGGGTGCAATCATGAAGCAGCCTTCCTGTTGGTCGTAGCCGAGCAGGACATACAAGTGCCGCTTGACCGTGTTAAAGGCCTTGGCGCTGCTGATGTCCGACTCGGCGCTGCTCTCGTCCTTGGCCATAAACTTCATGAGCACAGTTATGAGCTGGTGAACAGTCTGGTGGTCAATCCCCGCATCTTCTGGGAGCAGGTCCTTGATGGTGTTGTCATTCTCGGGCGACTGTTGTCCTGTGAGTAGAAGAAAGGCCATCAGGAGGGGTGGGGTGCTCCGCAGGAGAAAGTTGACATTAAACCCTGCCTTAGCTATTGTTAAAGCACCAATATTTATGCTTCCGCTAAGTGCTTCCATGTTTCCATTTGAGACAGACTTAAACACACAAGAAATCAGTGATGGAGGTGTGGAAGTTACTCTGTAACTTCATCAACAACAAATTTCTCCAAGTAAACTTGGAGAAATATGGGAATAGACACAAAAAGACTCCCTGAAGCAAAGACCTCTTTGAACAGCAGGAAATAACATCTAAAGAAACTTATATTTAGGATTTTTTAAAAGAAAATAGCTAAGTTTTATCTTGAGTAATGAGTTTTCCTTCCAACTTTATAAAATAAGCACTTAAAAATAACCACAGAAACCATATTCTAAAATCTACTGAGCATAAAAGCACCCATGAAGTTATTTTGTTTAAATTTTTATCTCAGTTCAGTTAGTGCATAAATCAGCTGGTGCCAAATATAAGCTGTCTTTTCCAAATCCTGAAATCTTAGCAGTGTATACTCTTTGAATGGTATAATGAAAATGATAAAGAGCAAACTATAAGTCTTGCTGTATGTAATGAGAAAAACACATGCGTGGGCACAGACAGAATAAAGAGGCATGAACTCTTCAAAACAGAAAAATACCACATGAAGGTGAGCTGAAAGTTCACATGGAAAGAAAAAATATCTCAGTGCTTGACTTTACCTCCTAATCCAAAAAAGAACTCCACCTAAGTGTCTTCCTTACGCTGAGTTTCTCTTAATTTTCGGGTTAGATACTATACCCTCTGCTCACCTGCCCCCTGCCTTGTTCATTTTTTTTTTTACTCTTGTGATTGAGTCTGGTTTCAGGCTTTTTAGGAAAGAAGAGTGAGATTTTCTTTTCCAGTTTGTATTTGGGAACACATTTCAAAAAACTCTGTGCACTCTTCTCTTTCCTTTGAAAAACAACATCAGAATTCCTAAATCGAAAACAAAGGTTTTTGCCTGATGGGTTAGAGCAGCTCATGCAAATTCTCATTTGTAAGGTGGGGGAGTTCTGTTAAATGATGACAAGCTTTGGTTCTAGACACATATATGAGGCTTGGTTGGCCACATCCATTATAATTATGGTATCAGGGACATGATACAGAGCCGGGTGGTCATTTATATTTATGATCTAACTCCCCACTCATCTAGTGAAATCTCAGTTATTCAGGACATAAGCAAGAGAAGTGAAATAGAGAAATGTTTCTCAAGATTAAAGAACTAGCCTGTATATTTTCTTTTGGAGCAGGGGCTGAATGAATGTAATGTCAAATTCGAATTTACTTATTTAGAGTACCACGTAAGCCAACAATGCTTGATTGCTTTGCTTTCCCAGATAATCAAGAGAATATTGGTCTGCTCAAAAGTGATATACTGAGAACGAAGAGTTTAAAATGAATGAAGAGGCAGCAGAATCGAGCAGTCTCAGAGCCCTTCACATAGACAAACTCAGCCACAGACTTTTAATCTGACTCTAGGATGCTAATAGTATTTTCAGCCTTGTGTAGTATGTTCATGAAGAAATAAATAGGTACAATGCACTTTAGATACATTTTATACCAAAAAAGTATACAAACTAAAAATAAATCAAATAAATCTTGCTTAGTATGGTATTTCAAATGCAGAAAGTGATCGGTGAATTGTTGTTTATTAGATATACATCCATCAATTGCTGGGGAGGAAAAAATATCAATGTATCTAGAAGATCCTAGTTCACCAAAAAGCCAGGGTTATGGACTGTGTCTATATATTATAATTAAACTAAATGTTGAAAAAGCAGTATCTTGTGAAAAGCCTTATGAAACAAGACTTTTTAAATTAGAGATCTTTCAGCATTAAAAATGTATTTAATCTGGACTTATTTTCCTCCAGAGTACTAATTTGCACCTAGAAGGAGGTTATTGCTTTGGGCAAGCTTGGACCAAGAACATGAAAAAGTGTGGGAACCTGGAATCCCTGTAGGGTTTAATATTATTGGAGCAGCAAGTAATGGCTGTTACAATATAAGTTCATTCCTTAATTCATTTTAGCTCTGGGGGTAAGGTTTAGGAGAGCATGAATCCCTCATTCCGGCTGGGCCTCCTCCACAGTCAGGCTGGCTTGACTCCAAAGCTGCGCAACTGAAAATGGAATCAAGAAGTCTTTGAGAAATTTTACCTTTGTTATATAGCTCTGAGATCTAGGGACTCTGTACAGAGGAGGAGCCAGACGGGGCACAAGAATATCAACCCTCTCCCCCCCCCCCACTTCATTCTATCCCAGTTCAAGTCTAAAACATAAACCTCAAACTTCATCTTTGATTATTTCAAAACCCTTCTTTGTCTTGCAAGAAGACATTTGTTTCAAAAGCATGTGCAGACCCCACACGCATCCTCACATTTTCCACCGAACTATTCTCTGAGTGATGGTCATTTCACAAATTCCCTTGCCTTATATCATCTGTGTTTGTGTGGTTTGGGTTTTTCTTCCCTAGTGTGTCAGCCGTATGTTTGCAGTTCTGTCTTTGCTTCTCTGAACCATCACGACTGCATGGTCTTGAAGGAAACACTGAATGTACCGAGGAAAAAGAACTAGGAAGTGAGACCTTCTGGATTCATGGAACACAAAATGTCTAATAACATGCCCCAGGTCCCCTCCCGCTGTGGGGTCTATAAGTCTGTGCTTTGCTTTCCTGGCCTTCTCTAGCAGAACGGAAGCTGGTGACTGGGATGCTCTTCATAGAGAAAAGTTACCTTAGTCCCTAAGAATATTAAGCTGAAAAAGCTGAAATATTCTTGATTCGTTGTACTGTTTCAGTAAGACATTCCTGTTTTAAAACTAAATGCTTACGAAATTTTCCATGGGGTATGATAAAACACTTGCTTTTGAAATTCTGGTCTATGAAAGTCACTCCTATGCCTGATTGAAGCATGGAGATCTTCCATCATAACTGACAATTTGATCTTATCACTTCTGTAAAGAAGCGTCGTGCCTTTACCACCAAAGAGGCAGAGTTGCTCCACCACAACTATCACAGAAACCAATTCATCACGGTCTGTCCACAGAGAGTCCCAATCGCTTAAAACTTTAAATGTACTTTAACTTTATTTATTCAGATGATCTGAAACCAGGAAGGGTCTAGATCTGCTTTTCCAGACTTTTCACCTGTTATTCCATCAGCAATACTCAGCGATCTAGAAGCTGGGTTACTCGCAGATCTTAGAACCCAGCCAACATTTCCCCACCCACGTGTCTTAATCATGGTTCTCTAGTCATCTTGCCAGGTGGTTTTCCACCGACAACCCTAATTTTTTCTGAAGGATCTGCACCTTGGAAGGTATCATTACTTATGGCTGCCTGTTCTTCCACTCAAAAAATTATGTCCCTAAAGTCTATAAATCTCCAAAGACAAATAAGAAGAGAGGCAGGGACACTTTTCCTTTTAGCATATCACAAGATCACAATATAAGTTCATGCCTTAACTCATTTTAGCTCTGGGGTCAAGGCTTAAGAGAGCATGAATCCCTCATTTGCACTCGGCCTCCTCCACATCCAGACTGGCTTGACTCCAAAATTGTACAAATGAAAATGGAATCAGGGAACATTTGAGAAATTTTACCTTGATTTTGTAGTTCTGAGATCTACTGGAGCAGTGTCTGACAAACAGAATGCACCAATATCTCAGCATGTTCAACTCAAATATTTCCAATAGATTCTGTCTTTCATATAAGACAAAATGATAGAAGTCCCCAAATAGTAACGAGATAGGAAAATAAGGGAATAATCCTCCACCATAAGTTGACTCACTGGTTCCTCTGTCAAACCAACAAGGAACAGTCAATAGATGGAAACTGCAAACTTTCCTAGAGAAACCAATGGTCAAAGCACAGAGGCTGTGTTGCACTGGTAGTTCTGATGACCTCACTCATCAATTCTCTCAACTGTGAGCTGCCTTCACGACAGTTCTGGTGGGTCTGGACACAGCGAGCTGGTAATTCATTCAAATCCAACCAAGCTCTTCATCCCTGCCTTTTGCTCTGCTCTTCCAACCCATATCCCACCCCATATCACTGACATCTCATTCACTTTCGACCACCAAACTTTCCTCACTGACTTCAATTCCTCTGTTGCGTGTAACACAAGCCATCCCATAGTACTATTACTTTCTCTCTAGCTGAAACTTTGCTTGAGTTCCTATGTTATGTCCCTTACTTGACTGTAATCAAGTTGCAAGCAGCCCGATTTCTGACAATCTTTGTATCCTTCGCACTCCTCCCCAGTCAAGCAGCTGTCCACTAAGTGTTTACTCATGAGAAACAGTCATTTCCCAATACCATTATTTCAAACAAAAGCATTTCTCTAAAAACCAACTGTATTCTTCGTTTTATTGGCTTTTTCATGATCAGAGGCGTTTTTGCACTTACCGAGTAAGTGAAATTATAATTCATCTCTAAGACAAAGGGAAAGAATGTGCCCACAGAGAAGCAGTTTGGAATTCTTGTGTGGGACATTAGAAGAATAGCAAGAAAAGTCAACACAAGAATTTTACATGTTTAGCATTGGACACCTTCTCCCCCTGGCTGAAATTCAAACCAAGAAAGCTCTGCGGACTGGAGAGAGAATGGAGAGTATCCAAGTCCCTTGTGGGGCTGGGATAACGCTAGCCCAATCCACTAGTACTAACAGGGAAAGTCCTCGGTGTGTACATTCACCGTAGGGCAGGTCACTTGCATAACCAAACAGGGGTCTTCATGCCCTGCAGAGTGGCAAAAGGAATACCCTCCTATCTAAGTAGTATTATAACCCAGAGATAATTCTAGTGGAAAGAAATCAAATCAAGATGTCTGGTCTCAGTTTATCCCTAACTGGTTACATGTAGCCCAGAACAAATCCTTGAAACAGGTTACTTAAGGTAAGTCCCTGAGACCTCAGTTTTCTTGTTTATATACCAAGTGGGAAAAATACTTTACATATATTCAGTGTCGTGAGATCAAAATGAGGCTATTTTCATAAAAACACTGTCGTTAAAAAAGTAGTGTAGATATATGAAATGTTGATGGTATGTTATTATTCTCTACCTACTATTATTTACTTGTTATTTCTAGGGGATGAGAAACTAGATATCATTAAGCTTCCTGTGTTCCTTGAGTCACTACCATTGGTTCACTTCTGTGCTGTTACAATAGATCATAACTGTTCTATTATATTCCAGGAATATTCACCAAATATCAAAACCACCAAGACAAAGCATTCCTGCTTCCTACAACAACAGGGAAAGGACACTTCATACTTAACTATACCGAGAAAGCACACCTCACAGATTAGCGGGGGAAGTACGCTATAAGCTATCTTTCATCAATTAGGATCAAAGCAAGGTGTAGAATTAGGACTAGCATTCACCATACATGCCTTGCGAAAGTGATCAGAGCAACCAGGTTGGAGATTTGGCTCTATCACCGAGAAACGGGTGAACAGCATATTTTTACGGGAACTTTGGGTTCCTCCACTATAAAATGAGAATGTTCGCAGTTCTACTGTTCTAGTTAAGGCAGTCTATGAACCTTATGTACACAAAGGCCTTTGATTTGAACCATAAAATTCACTGAGGAATACAGGGCTTCACAGTTTTACAAGGCAAACCATCTCCATGAGTGCAGGTCTATGGTACTTTGCACTGGGTAATATAAAGCTAAGATCAGAGAGGCAGAAATTGTACATCCAGTGCCAAAAAGTTTGGCCTCTGCAGCAATTAAAATGAAGTCTTTCGGCAGGATTAAAAGGCATCTGCCCTCCCTTGGCAGTAACAGCCTTGCAGACAAGGCCTCAGTACTTGCACCAGACAAAAGTATGCTTGTTAAATAGAAGCTCCTTGCGTCCTATTTCATTACTGTCTTAAGCCCCCTCTACAATCTCATTATTATCCTCGTGTGCCTTTTCTTCCAACTAAAACATCTGGTGTCCAGTAAATAATAATAAAAAATGAAACACTGGTTTAGAATTATCCAGTGTAAAGAGAAAACTGTTTCCAAGTCTAATAAGCAAGCATTGCTTATTGCAGTATCATGTAAATTATCCTTCCAGAAACTTTAGCTCTGTGTTTAACGCCATCTATGATGTGATCCGTCCCTTTTCCCTCTGGTCACTTTTAGTGGGCCAATTTGGTGCTGTGAGATGCTTCTTATCTCTAAGAAACATATATGCATGTCTTCCCCAAAAGAAGTGAGAGTACCCTTATGGTTGGACTGTTAGAATGGGTAATAATAACAACAATGAAAGACCTTATTTTCAATGAAATCTTCAGACAAAATTGAACATGGGTAAGAGAAGGATCATTTGTGAACTTGCGTAAGCCAGTCCCACAAAGACTTAACTGAAAGGGAACGGAAAGGAATTCCCATCAGGGGTGGAGTTCAGCATCGATAGTTCTTTCTTCTTTGAAAATTTCAACATGAAACTGGGGAGAGAGCTCAAAGCACGGGAGCACGCACCTGGCATATGGAAGGCCCAGATTCAGTCCCTGGCACCACACGCCCCTTGTGTGGCTCCCTGAGCAGCTCAGCATCCTTGGACGGTAGCATCGAACCATGCAGTCCACACAGCCATGCCATGCAAGGATTGCTGGGCGTGACCCTGAGCATTGCATCAATGAGGCAGGAGGAGAAACAAAACAAAGAGCCTAGGCAAGATATTTCTATTTTCTCTTTTATTTGCTTTTTGGCGTTGGTTTTTGTGCTCAGGACTGGCTCTTGGCTCTGTGCTCAGGAACCACTCCTGACAGTGCTCACGGCATAGGCAATGCCATATGTAATGCCAAGGGTTTGAATCACACATGCAAGGCAAGTGTCTTAACTATCTCCCTGTACTATCTCTCTGGCCCCATTTTCTCATCAGCTTTCAAAGGAAATATTTGGCCAACCTCTGCCATCTATATTCACCATCTCTGGGGCGGTAACTCCTCTTCTCCTCCCCCTCCTGCCTCTGGTCTTCTCCTGAGTATTATCCCTTCCTCTTTCCCCTCACTGTCGCTGGCCTTCCCAAAGCACCCTTTTGATACCAAGTGACACACAGGGAAGGCACCTTCCTTGACATTTTCCTACTAAGATTGCTACTACCATTCTGAAACATGTCCCTTGAAAGTATTCTTAGGTGAAAGGCCAAATAGTTTATGGTATGACAGCAAGTTTGTTGACAAGTTAATGGATATTCAAAACCTGTCAAGAGGGCCAGAGCGGGTAGGGTGTTTGCCTTGCAAGTGGGCGACTGGGGTTTGATCCCCGAATCCCATATGATCCCCCAAAACTGCAAGGAGTAATTCCTAAGTGCAGAGCCATGAGTAACCCCTGAGCATTGCTGGGTGTGACCCAAAAAGAAAAAAAAAAGAAACTGTTAAGTCTTCCCCCATAAGTCACTGTACTATGTGTAGATAACATTCTCATCTATAGCGGCCTGGGCAGCGTCCCTTCAATACCTAGATCCTTGCGAGAGAAGTTCCAACCTATTCAATTAAGCTAAACAATTAAGTTATATTTAATTTAATAATTTAACTTAATTAAGTTGAATTAATCAGCTCATCGGTCCTAGGTACTCCGTCACCACAGGACGGTGACACCTATCACAAACATCCATCACTAGTGACTCTTTCCCAAGCTGAGCGGGATCCTCTGGTCCTCCAAACAATGGAAACCCTCAATTCTCTGAGAGACAGAAATGCATGTAGAGTTGCAAAAGAATCAGAAATGGCTAAGGGGATGAGTGAATGACAGTGGTTCAAATGTATAGCCTTTTAAGAATGTAAATGAAATGTATGTGTTTTCTAGAGCAGATTCAATGAACATAATATTTGTATGTAGAAGATCGCATACAAATATAAGTATCATGTAGAGTGTTCATCGTATTGGCTCTCTGGGGTGGGTGGGGGGAGAGCAGGCTTGGCTAACATGATGCTTCTTACTGGACCAGAAGTTAGCAGGGTGAGAGAGCATCTGCCGATCTGAAGGCGGCAGGAGTTACAGTGTCACGGCTCAAATATTGGAGCTTCTGGGGAACAGCCCTCAAGTTGGCAAATCTGAAGTTGATTTTCTGGTCCAGTCAGAGACACTCCATTCTTGACCTTGTCCACCTGCGATAGACATTTGCACATGGCCCTTCAACGTCAGAAGTACCCACCTGGCGTCTGTTCGGGTGTCCCACCGAGAGCCGGAGCAGACTGCTCATGCCTGGTCAACCTCACAGCTTAAAAATCAACAACAACTCTATTGAAATAAGCATTAACAACAAGCTGACCCTAGAAAAATAATACACCCCAGTGCTAAGTGCCTCGGCTGGGAGGGGCAAGTTCCGTTCTCCTAGTTGTACTTAATATCCTATCAAAGATGTTTACATCACAAGTTCTGTGGTTGTACTGGGATCTCAAGAGAATCCTTCAAGGTGATTTCTATTTTTGATCTGCAAAATTGTTATCGGAATCAATTAGGGAGGAATAACAATAAACAATCTTTATATCCCAAATTAACATTAAGTTGTAAACTTTCATATAGAAATGGTATTTCATCTCCTCTAGATTTTGTTTTTGAGGCTCTAATTCTGTTTTGCTGGGCTTATCATCTCTTAGACTGCAGGTTATTCTTTTAGGAGGGTTGAGGGGTTGGGCCACCAGGTAGTGGGCAGGGGCTATTTCTGGCTCTGTGCCTCGGAGTAACCTCTAATGGTACTCAGGAGACCAGAGGTGGTGCCAGGGATTTGAACCAGGAAAGACCACATACAAGGCAAGCACCCTTCTCCTGTACCATCTCTCTAGCTCTGCAAGTGATTTTTCAATGGCTGAGTATAATAATCTTTGCTCCCTGAGAAACTGGGCTACTGATCGCTTTGGGGGCTTGTCTTCACTCTTCCAAAGTTCAAACCCACATTTCCATAGCTTGTCATAAAATAGAGAAAAATGTAATAAATCAAATCAAATGATATTTATGATTAAAAATGGCTATGTTACATAAGGCTGTCTTCTAATAAACAACAATGAAAATGCAAGCTTTCCAGGTTCCAACAGGATAAGAATATGTATCATGGCAGTTATTTTAAAATTAAATGATTTTCTAAATCTTTCCAAGTTGGTAATATATTTAAATATATTCATCCACTGATATGGTGTTTTAGTTATGAATTCTGAATGTCACTTCTGAGCCAATGATCATCATCAGAGTTCACCTAGTCATTTAATAATTCAAGGAACATGTTTTTCTCTTTCAAAGTACAATACTAAGTGAAAAACCTTTAGAAAACAAGTTTAAATGGTTTTTTTTTAAGTTCGCAATGGAATTTGCTTTTATTTATAAATTATACTGTAAAAGTTGGGCAGAAATTCAAGCTCTCCTTGGCCTGTGTTTTCTTCTCTCCAAAGCAGCCACTATTAATGCATTGTCTGGGAGCTATTTGGCTTCCTCCTCTGTGCACAAAAAAGGAAATAAATGCCTTCAGATTTCCCTCGGGACCCTCTCTAACTACCACAGAAGCCCTTAGGTTACAAGGCTGGCGGTGCAGACCATCTTAGCCTTCCAAGAAAATACCTCTTGGGCATTTCCGCATTAGCGAGAAGGCTGCTATCTACATTTCCAAACAATCTACCAGGACCATGGTTATGGGTTTTATTTTTTTTGCTTCACAGACCCCCACCCCTAAACCCCAAAACAGCCAACCCCACCCCCCACCCCCAGATCACTGACCCTCCCTTGGGGAGCTGATAAGAGGCTCTGAAGGCCAAATAGAGCCAAGCCCAGTTTGCTAAATGTCCTATCCTCAGAGAACATTCAACAAAACAAGTCAGCCTCAGAGATTTTGACAGCAGACAGACAGAGAGGAAGGACAGAAGAAGATACTCAACGGATTTTGGAGGTGAGGGTCTCCGGCAGGGAGAGTGCCCGCTTGGACTCGGCCGGCCCCTTCACACTATCCCTCAGGGAACGCACACTCTTCTGGCGGTTCCTGGCAAACCGAGCCCTCTTGATCTTCCACAGGGCGGCATCGCTGAGGTTAGCCACGTTGGTCCGGACTGCGGTGATAGCTGCTCAAGAAGAAAGGGATGGTTTTTCCTTTAATGTGTTGGAAACCATCCATCTCCACGGAATGTCAATATTAAAGCTCTCTTTACATAACCAAAGTGTTTTCCCCATGGATAGAAGATTAAATTTGTAAGAAGCAAATATATCTCACAAAATTTCTCCTGGACAACAGAAACTGTTGATTGAGTAATAGTTAAGGGCCACACGATGGCAACTGGAAAGCTTAGGTCCTAGCAGAAATCAGAACTCTGGTTCCGGAAGCCAGAACACAGTTCCTCCAGAGCTTCTGACTATAAATCGTCAGTGAAGATTTGATAAACTGAGTCTTTGAAGTCAAGGCCACCTCCATGGTGAGATTATGTACTACCTGCAGAGCCCAGCTGCTGAACTAGCTAGCACTAAGAATTTCACAGTGTCTACTGAAAATTAAGTTCACCTTATACTTACTCGTGGGAAAAGGAAATTCTTTGTTACAATCCAAATGTAGCTGAGCTTCCAAAGAAAGCGTCTCAAATCTGTTGACGAAGAACTCCCAGCTTAGAGCAGGAATATCCTGCTTAAGAAAATGCAGGAGCAGAAGCTTGCTAAGTATTGTAGGACGATCTTTAACCACAGTGTCAAACTGGAAGTCTAGACAAAGACACAGACCCTGGGGGAGGGAAAGACAGGAAAGAAAATCAGAAGTGAACAGATAAACAACCCACATGACTTTAAAGCAGCGAGTCAGTGTAAACAGGAATCTTCTTAGCCACACTGTCAGGAGATTCCAACTGGACTCTTCATTGTATTTTGATTTTTGGTAGGCGGGAATTGTAGGAAAAGAGCTCCTAAGTGTAGAATTCTTTGAACACTGATTCAGAAGTTGGCTAAATGTATGTTATGGATTTTCCTGGTGTGTTAAATAATCACAGGTGAGAATTCATCCAAAAAACCCACCAAACAATGTTTCAGTAATTTCTCTAAGAGAAGCTACTTCTAGAAGCAAATATATGCAAGATAATCTTTAAATCCCCTCTCCAGTTTCAAATTCTGTGATTCTGAGAGAAATAAAGTCCTCTTGTCTTCTTTTAAGTAAGTGGAAAATGGCATTAAAAAGAAAATCAAGGCTTGGGGGCTGGAGTTATAGCACATCAGGTAGGGCATTTGCCTTGCACGCAGCCCACCTGGGTTTGATCCCCAGCATCTCATATCGTGCCCTAAGCACTGCCGGGAGTTAATTCCTGAGCACAGAGCCAGGAGTAACCCCTGTGCATTGCCAGCTGTGTGTTTCTCCCCCTCACACCACCCCCAGCCCCAGAAAAAAAAAAAAACAAAGCTGGGGCAGAGAGATAATACAGGGATTAGGTTCATTTCTTGCATGTGGCTAGTCCCTGGCACTACCGGTCCTCTGAGCACCATCAGGTGCAGACCTTCCAGGGTGGCCTAGCTAACCCCTGGCACTGCAGAGGCCCAAACAGCACTGCATCATCAGGACTTCTCATAGAAGCTCGTTTATTATATGCTGCACAATACTTGGGTTTATTGAATAATGAACCCCAAGAGAGTTGGCCAAGAATCTTCAATGGGCTCCACTGGTTTCCAACTAAAATCATAGCTGGACTAGACCAGGCGTCCATTTCTCTAGAAAGTAAATCTACCATCCCCCTTCCACTGGGTGACCTTATAAGGCTGTAACCCCTCCAGAAATCCTATTGCTTTTCATCCATAAGTACCTCCACTCCTATGTTCCAGGCCCTGAGCAGGAGGAAGACATATGACAGCCTGTTTTCTCACCATCAACCGAGAACAGCTAGCCAGTAGACACTGAGAACTTTCGGGAAGGAGGGAATTCATACATCGGCAGCACAGTCTTACACTTTTTCAGAGCCTGTACAATTCACTCTTAGTTCAGTCTTTTTTACACTAATTCTTACACTAATTGGGAGGCAATGTGTGGACACACACACTCACAGACATACATGACAAGATTGGGACTTCAGTTTAAGGCACACCCATGTTTGCTGCCACTGACCAATCGCCTTCCTGACAAAGCTGACCTTAGTTAGCCCTCATCTTTTCTATTTGTAAAATGGTAACACATGAAAAGCTCCTGTGAGATAACACAATCTCGATGAATCACTCTTAATACAGTGCTCTGGAAACAGAACACCTAGATCACCAAAGTTTGTTCCTGTCGTCATGATGGTTTTAATAATGATCACTGTATCACTGTCTTCCCATTCATCATCGATTTGCTCGAGCAGGCCCCAGTAACATCTCCATATGTCCTGTCTCATGCTAGTAGAGCCCAAGGGCATCTGCTTGCTCCAGGAACATAAAGAGTCTCAATCCATTCCGGAATGAGGTCTATAATTGTTACTGGTATTTGGCATATCAAATACAACACGGGTAGCTTGCCAGGCTCTGCCGTGCAGGTAGCATACTCTTGTAGTCATCTCTAAGTCCAGCATTTATTGATGAACTGTGTGGCGAGCTGAGCTGTGATAGGCTGGTCTGCTGGGTGGAGTTCTGAGAGAGAAGTCTGGATGTGGAAAATGGAGGCCATCATGGAGTGGGGGGGGGTCGTCTGGCTTGTTGCGAGGCTCTGCTGGGGTGGCAGGCCAGGGCTAGAACCCACCATCCCTCCTGGGCGCCTCGTGAGTGGCTGGGCACAGGGAGAACCAGTAGCAGCTCTGCCCCATGTCTGTGATAAGAATAATTATATGCCAATGTGGGAAAAGAGTTAGAGAGGTGTGGGGTGGGGGTCCTGTGTGTTCTTCCTCTCATTCACTGAGTCTCTGCTAATCACATTCTCTAAAATCTGGTTTTTCAACTACAAAATTTATACAATAAATGTACAACTCTCTCTAGGTCTTATATTGTGTATTTCTTTGGCTTTAATATTTGATGTTCTGTGTTTATCTCATGATTTGCTTCAGTTCACATTATAATCCGTTATTTCTCTTAGCACCTTGCCTCTAGCAGTCTCCAGCCCAAGTATTGTGCAGCATATAATAAACAAGCCTAGTTTATAACCTTACCACACCCCCCAAATTAAAAGATATACAATAATCAGATCCCTAAGAAGCAAGAGCAGAATACGGACAGCAACTACCAAAGCAAGCATTGACCCATCAGAACAAGAGGCCTGGTAGAGGTTCCTGAACGCTTTTCCCAATATAGAAATAGCCACAGTTTGTAGCAGCCAGCGTACTCCATGCGTTCACGTGACAAGCAGCCCCAAGGCTCAGTGGCAGGAGCAGAGGCTCAACTGCAGAGCAGCTAACAGGTGCATCAGGGCTGTCACCTGCAAGGCCGGCCTCTTGATGGTGTCAAGCAGAAGGCCAGCCCTGGTGGCCACTGCCGGGTTGACGTCCTCCACCGCCGTCAGGAAGCAGCAGAAGGCGTGGGCCAGAGAGTACTTCAGCAAGTGGTTTTTGGTCACTGAGTGAATATCCAGAAACCTACAAATGACAGCCACCTTTTCCACTGCGATGCAAAGGGCAGAGGAAAAAGAAAAAAAAAGACAATTATTTAGAGAGTCTGAGACCTGAGCCCCGGGATAAAAGGTGAAGTCTGGGCCCCACATGCTCCTTTTCAGTTCCCAGCTGAATCCTAGTGCCCCCACGGCCGTTTCCTCTGTGCCGGTGCCACTGAGCCCACAGCTACTGAGCACGCCAGTTCCTACCAAGCAGCCACCTCGAAGTTAGCCCTGGGTGTCCTCTCAGTTATTTTTTAATGGTCTTTCCCTTTATTTAACTTCCAGCTACATTTACGTGACATATTTTTACATCGAATTCCTTCATGCTCGCTTCTTTAGCCAGCATGCAGAGAGCTGCAGATGAGAGGGACCCACCAGGCTTGGCTCTGGGTTCTGGACACATTCAGTTTAGTGGGTCCAGTGATGGACAGCGATGGACAGTTGTCATGGGGCTACAGAGGTCATGGATTTCTTTGAAACAGGCCCACCCTTATTTGACTGAGTTCTAATTATTCTGCAAGTTTATCTAAAATTATTCCAGTCATTCTCAAAACAAGCAGAGCCTCTAGTAACCGGAATATAATACTGTGTCCTGCAAATACAGTTTAACAGTTGGCAAGAGTGAAGATGTTCTTTCTGCTCCATTTTGCTTCTTGATATTCAACCCTCTTTAAACAGCCTCCTCTGAAATTCAGCTTGAACTGTGAATCCACTATTTCTAGAAGTCTTTTTTAGACTGTTCAGTTCTACAAAACAGCAATTATGTGCTCTCATATCTTACACACCGGAAATCTTTCATGGGATTGACTTATATTTATTCTTTTTAATTTTTTTTTGTCTTCAGCATTATAGCCCTTTTTTCCCTCCAACTTTTCTTAATCTCTTTAAAACTGTCCTATGGTTTTATCAATTCAATTAGGAGCTTCTTGCAGGTGTTGGCTGGGGTGGTGAGCCAACCTTGGCAGTGCTTGTGCTTGCTGACTGCTCCCAGCAGCATTTGCGGGGACCATATGTACTGCTGGGGATCGGACTAGGATCATTACCTGTAAGTCGAGCACCCCTAAGCCCTGAACAATCTCTCCAGCCTCAGCTAGGAAGTTGCTCTTTGTAAAGAGCTATTTTATATTCCTATTGCTCCCTTAATGAGTAGCACTTAAGGTATTTATTCAATAAATTCAGACATTTTTAATTATATAAGGCACAGATATAGATATGTAACTAAGAACATAGCTAAGAAATGTCCCAGGTACTTAGAAGAGATGGAGGTAAATGGAGGAATTAACTGTTAGAATGGAATCTCTGTCTCTCCCCACTCCCACTATAATTCACGGGTAAAACCCTCAGCCCAGGTGACAGTTTGGGAGTGAGGGGCCCATAGGACAGAATCTGATTTAGTTGATGAGGCTACCTTGATAGTTAGCATCCTTATACGAGGATCATTATTATGATCCTCCTCCTCCTCATCTCTCTCTTCCTCATCCTTATCCTTCTCCACATCCTCTTCCCCCCCCACCCCCTCTAAAGAAGAGAACCATCTACAAGCCAGGAAGACTCCCTTGACCTTTGCCTTCCCACCTCCAGAATTCCCAGAAAACTGATTCCTGTTGTTTAAGTCCATGGTTTTGTTATGGCAGCCCAAATGGTCTGATCAACCATTTACAAGTTTCCACCTCAAAGTCATGCCAACTGGCCTAAAGAGAGTGTAGAGGAGTTGAGGTATTCACCTTGCACCCCACTAACCCCAGTCTATATCCCGTACCGCAAAGAGTCCCCCAAGCACTGTCGGGTCATTCCTAAGCATAGAGCCAGAAACAGCCCAGGAGCACTGCTAGGATTTGGCTCCCCTCCCAAAATAACAATAAATAAATAAATAAATAGATAAATAAATAGATAGACAGACAGACAGACAGATAGATAAAGACCAACTAGGAAAAAAAGATAAGACAGGAATATAATATGAGCAGTTGGCAATGTGCCCGATGAAGGAGCTAACTAATTAGGTGTAAGCTCGTGCTGCAGAAGATCAAGGTAAAGAAATGACTTTTCAGGGCCAGAGAGATAGTATAGAGGAAAGGCACTTGTCCCGCATGTGGCTGACCTCAGTTTGATTCCTGCATATGACTGCCTGAGCATAACCAGGAATAAGCCAGGAGAAAACTGTGCACCGCTGGGTGGAGCCCTGACACCCACCCACACACAAACACACACAAAAAAAGGAGGGAGGGAGGGAGAAAAGGAGAGAGAGAGAGAGAGAGAGAGAGAGAGAGAGGAAGGAAGGAAGGAAGGAAGGAAGGAAGGAAGGAAGGAAGGAAGGAAGGAAGGAAGGAAGGAAGGAAGGAAGGAAGGAAGGAAGGAAGGAAGGAAGGAAGGAAGGAAGGAAGGAAGGAAGGAAGGAAGGAAGGAAGGAAGGAAGGAAGGAAGGAGGAAAGGAAGGAGGAAAGGAAGAAGGAAGGAAGGAAGGCAGGAAGGAAGGAAGGAAGGAAGGATGGAAGGAAGGAAGGATGGATGGAAGAAAGGAAGGAAGAAGGAAAAGGATTTTTTCCATCAAGGCAAGAGAGGGAAAGTAAAATTTAATGGTGGCATCCTAAGGGGTGCAGACAGCAGTGACACGGAACACTTACAGAGGACAGAAAGGCCAGGCCCAGGTGAGGGAGACAGCAGGGGGAGCAGCAGGGGAGAGTAGAGAGAAGAGGCAACCAGAGCTCTGAGAGGCTCCACATGTTAGCAGGCCTCTGAGCTCCTCCCCTGGCACTGCACACCCATCCACGGTCCCTGAGAAGGCAGCATCGCCAAAGCTCTGATTCAGATTGCCTGCCAATCATCTAATCCTTAAATTGGAGTGCAAGAGCAGAGTTGAGTATTTGTCTGCCTTATTTGTATTTAAATGGCTGCAAAATGTTGCCAGTCCTGTGCAGTTTTGTTAGAAGGGGTTATCTAATTCCCGACAACATCATGTGTTATTATTTAAATAAGCCTGGGGCTTTATGGGGCATTTAAAAAGCAGTAACATGGAGCTAGAGAGATAATACAGGGGCTCGGGCACTTGCCTTGCATGTGGCCTACCTAAGTTTGATCCCTGGCACCCCATGGTCCCTTGAGCATCACTGGGTGCAGCCCTGAAGGCCCACAAGCATTTCAGGGTGAGTCCCATGAGCCCCCAAGCATTGCTAGGGTGGCCCAGGTAATGTCCCTCACTGCAGTGCCTGAGGGAGGGAACTCCTGAGTAATAGGTGGGAAGTCCCCTGACCCCCACCAAAAAAATAAATAAATAAATAAATAGAAAGCAAGAACTCTTAGAGGCGGCAGATATTCAAGAACTGAACATTTACTGACTGTGGCCACTGACCCACCTAATTAGACTTCCACTTCTTTGCCAAGTTTTTGGGACACTAAAATATGAAGAATTAATCTGAGAAAGCACATGATGGCCTGGAGCTGCCTCCCGAGAATGATCATTAGCAGCCTGGAGTGACAGCGCCCGAAGGCAGATGAGGCTGAGAGAAGCCGCCCTCCCTCACCATGCTCCTCTGATATCACTCTCCTCGGCACCAGGGAATGAGACTGTCACAGACCAGACTCAGTCCCCAACGCCTCCTTGATCAAGAAAGATGTTCCTGACCTCAGTCTGAACGACTGAGGAAGCAGATCAAGGAGGGGTCCCCAGTGTCTACATTCTTGGCAGGTATCCCCCTACCTACTCTGACATCAGAAACCTATTCACCAGTTAATAGATGTAGCTAGATTTATCGGGTAGTTGACTGAGCCGGGACCGACTGGAGAGGAAACAAGGGTGCAGATAACAGACGACTGAGCAGTAGGCAAACAGGCGGACTCTGAGGAAACCTGGGTGGACAAGACTGCCTGAGGAGCACAGAGGAGTTCCAGAGTATGGGGTACTCAGTGGAAGCATTGGTACACCAGCAAACAGGAAGCAGTACTTCCAAAGAAGAGGCAATATAAGAGAGAGAGAGAAAGAGAGAGGGAGAGAGAGACAGAGAGAGATAGAGGGAGAGAAAGAGGGAGAGAGAGACAGAGAGAGAAAGGAGAGAGAGAGAGAGAGGAGAGAAAGGAGAGAACGAGAGAGAGATGGAGAGGTCACAGGGTTCTAGGGATTCTGGCTCAATCCCCAACAGTACTCGTGCCCCAAGCAGCCTGGATGGAGACCTGGAGGCCAATGAAAACCCCAGTGTGGTCCTGGTGGCTCCCGCATCAATGACCTGAGCACAGCACCCTTAAACCTTGTCACATTGAGCCACCCCAGAGTCCCCTAAGCATGGCATCTTATGGAAGGGCCCTCCCACCTCCATACACACACACACAAAAAGAATGAAAAGGGGGAGGAAGAAGGAACAAAACTAGGTGTCATTATGGGACATCTGGTTTACCTCATGACCCCGAGAGAACAGTTTAAGCTAATACAGAGGTACCTGCTTCAAACCTCATCTTCCAGTCTTTGCTGTTGAAATTGCCGTTGATGATTGTCCAGAAGATGTCAGCACCATGAGGAAGGGACAGTGCATGGAGGAGGAGAGGGACGGCCAACGAAGACAGCTGGGAGAACTCCGGATTTGACAACTCTCCACAGGCTGGAGACCAAGGAGCACAGCAGTTACAGGCGTGCCAGCCTCACTAGAGTAAGGCCCTCCTCACCATTCAGAAGTGTGGTCCATGGGAGCTGGGTGGGGCTGAGATGCAATGGTGCCCACCCACACACGGGGACCCAAGAAAGCTGACTGTGCTCAGCTCTAGAAATGTTTTCTTTAAAACGTGACTCTTGTATAGAAGCATAGAAAAATACCAGTTGGCATTACTTTGACCATAAATATTATTAATGTATATTATAAATCCAGTCACATAAATGAATAACAGTTATTTTTAAATCCATACTGGTCGAGATGATGGAGCATAGTGATTTTTAATTCTTTCTTGCTGTGACCATTTGGGATAACTTGAGGGTTTTGGCTTTTCTTTTTTATTCTACCAGAAAGCAATGCTTGCTCTATGGAAGCAGTGTTTCCACCACCTGGCAAGGCTCTCCATCCAGGCTGTACACTTTTTCTCTGGGAAGAAGCAGCCCAGACTCCTCAAAGCACATGGCTATGGTAAAGAGTGTTTTGTGGCCATGTGAGCCCAGCACAGGAAGACCAGAGGCATCCTTCTTAATACTGAGATAGTCTCTGAAATAACTTTCTCCTGCCACTTAAAACTATGTCATTTTAAAATTTGTGTGTCTTTATTTCCCACCTCATGGACATATCCTGATAAACAGCTATCCTGAGTGGTCCTAGGTCAAATGATGTGGAGTAAAACAGAGAAAGAGACAGAGAGAATCCTGTAGTGTCTTATATTAGCCACACCTCGAAGACCACTACTGATGGCGAAATGTCTCTGAGTAAGTGTACATGTAAATGTCACTAAACAGTCCCTACTAATTTCTACTCAGCATTCTAAATGTTCCTGGCAAAAATTTATTATTGACTTCAAATGTTTTACTCCTTTATTTCAAGTCTGCTTCTTGTTTTGTTTCTGTTTGGCTCCAGAGTTGATATCAGAGTCAAAAGGATTTGTGACTGGTAAACACAAACACAGTGTTTTCAGAGAGAGTAACTGGTCACTCTCAGTTCCACATAGAAGGTACTGAGATGTAGCCACAAGTGTGGCTTCTACCTGAGAAGACAAACTAGATCTATGGAATGAAAAAAAAAGAAAAGTAACTTTCCAACGTTTTCTACTTCTCCATGTTTCATTTGAGAAGTGGAAATCCTGCAACATGGACCCAAGTTCCTGTGGTGACATTGGCTGGCTGTGTACACAAGTGTCAATTTCCCTAATTTCTTGTCCTAGGAGGCCAAGACCAAAGATGCTGCTCGAGCACATCAATGAACCCTGTGAAGAAAGCTCTGATCTGCACCTCGTGGAACTTCAACTGGGTCCAAGATGGCAAACCACAAATAGCGCTGCTAGAAACCCAGTTCAGGGACCCACACTCTGGGTCTGACTATTTCAGGGGCATTCCCAATTCTCTAAGACATCCTTGTATTAAAGAGGAAGTATCCCTTTCTCCACCTTCCTTCCTTCTCCACCATGGCTTTTGTGTCCAGATGGCACACTGGGACCAAACTGGGCTTGGTAGCCCAAACGCTGAGGCACCGATAATCCAATTGGACCAAGCACATGTCTGGTGGTGGCTGTTTTCCCAACAAAAGTGGCTTCCTTGGTATATCCATCCTGCTGGAAAATGATCACCAAAATTCTATCATCAGCTCAACATCCATCCAAATGGAATAGGTTCTAGTGTCCTGTCTCATCATCCAAAAGTGATTTCCCTCCTCTGAACTGTACTGAACAATCACAGCTCCCACATTCCTTGGTCCAGAAGGATTTCTCCATGCTCTTGGGAACTGCGCATCTTAGCTTACCCACACTCTCAGTACTTTATTTTGAACTGTCTTGAGCTTTGTGTGAAAATTAGCTCTGCTTCACTCTCATCATGGATAAATTGGAATAATAAATTATATTGTTGCCTTCCACACACCTAGCACACACCCTCTTCCACACTAGATTCCGAACTTCCCTAAGTAACTAGACTAATACCTACAACAAAAACCTCACTAACATGTGTTGGAACAATGGAAAAAGGAATCAGTTCACAAAATGGGTCAAGTGAGAGAGGGCTTCCACTAGGCTGACTTTAATTAACCTGAAACCACCCTTTCTTCTCTTAGTGACCTCATTCTCTCACATATAAAATGAGGATAATACTTTTCTGATTCACTTTCATAAAGACTACAAGAGTTAAAATAATTGGGGATGGGGAAATAAGGTATGAAAATCTCAGGTGATAGTTTGTTTTTCTTGAAAATTCATCTTGAAAATAGTCGTTTTCTAGCAAATGGCTACATTGTCAAATGACAGTTTATTGGCAGTTCTAATCGAAGTAAGAAACGGAGGGAGTCAGTTATGTCAGGTAAAAAATGGTGCCTGCTCAAGTTTCCTGGGGCATACTGTCTGCTTAAGCCATTGAACATATGGATAGCATGAAAGAAATCTGATTTTACTTTCTCTGTAGCTACAGTGTCTAGCAAAGGAAATTGCTATCCCTCACAGTGATGTTAAAAAAAAAAAAATTAGACTGAAGAAGTACTTAAACTGTCCTGAAAATTGTAACCCAGATGAGTTGATGTATTTTGTTCTAGTTTCATTTTTACAGCAAAAGTCAAGATATAAACAAAAATAGATATAAACCCAGAGAAAGACATACCTTGCAATCAACATATGATCCTGAATATAGGCTAAAAATTGAGGGTGATCTTTTCTAGCAATGTATAAACACTCTCCATGGAGACAGAGAATCTTCAGACAATTGAGCATATTAAAAGAATGTCTGGCTCTTCAAATTTAGCCATTTCCTATACAAAGAACCACACAGTTACCAAGTTATCAGAAAGAGACTAAAATGCTTCTAAGCCAACAATTTGAATATTTCAAAAAACACACCTGGAAAATGGTATATATTAATCTTAAAGTTACTGGAAGCTGTTGGTAACAAAACTTTCTTTCAGTGTCATTCTTTATTGCTGTGAAAAAAAGAATAAGGCAAAGGTTAGTCCAACTCTTTCTTTCCAATCCTGTTCATGAACACTCAAGATCATCAAACCACAGGAAGAAACTTAGATCAAGGCTCTATTCAGAGGTGTGGTCTGGTGCTTGCATTTGCTCTCTGGGTTATTAGCACATACCCTGCTCTGAGGAAGTTTGTTTTCTATTAAAGAACTGTGATTTACAAAGTTATTGGTAGTTTAGTTTTGGTAGTTATTGGTAGTTGAGTACCAATTGAGTTATTGGTAGTTGAGTTTTAGGCATATAATATTTCAACACAAATCCTACCACCAGTGTCAACTTCCCTCCACCAGTGTTCCCGTATTCCCTCCCCACTCCATCCCCACCCTGTCCCTGCCTGTCAACTTGACAGGCACATTACAAAGTTACAATGGTTGCAGCTTAGATTTCATGTTTTCAGTGTCGTTGTGTCTGCGTTGTGGATCTATGGCTGGGAAGTCCACTTTCTACTCAGTATGCCGGTGTCTCAGGCTCTGTGAAGTAGCCCGAGTCCCACCCGACACTCCTGTGATCTACAGATTCTGAGGTTGGATGGAAGGGTGGGGGCTTGGTATTGGGGGTCGGGGGTCAGGTAGGGGACACTATCTGGATTTCTAATTCCCAGGCTCACATGCCAGCCACCCCGAGAGTTGGGTGCAGGAAATAACAGCCCATTCATTGTGTTTTTGTTTCAACTCCTCAGATAATCCCCTGCCCCATTCCAGTCCCAGGAGCAGGCAGAACACCTAGATCAGGAATGAATGACACCATGGGCAAGTTGTTGAACCACCCATGTGCAGTTTCCTCAGCCGCCACATGGGAAAACTTAGCTCTATCGGCAGATTTTAAAGTTGTTCTCTAGGGAACATTTTGTTTAAAGAAAATCATACTTGGCATCTCAGCACAGGAAGAGAACAAACAGGAGCTCCCTGGAGAAGCAAGGCAGGAAGCCCAGGCCTTTGTCATTTGTCTTCACACCGCTGGCACCCCAAATAAGAAATGTCCCAAAGAAACAACCCAGAGTTTTTTTACAATTTCAAGGACAGGTTGAAAACCGAAGAAGATGGTCATCTCTTTGTTGCTGCCAATGTCATAATTTGGGGGCCAGGAGATGGCTCAGTGGGCTGAGCACATGCTGTACATGTGGGACACCTGGATCCAATCCCTGATACTGCACGTTCCCTCAAGCACCCAAGGGAGTGTCCCCAAGCATCAAGGAGTAACCTCTGAGCTCTTGCTGGGTAAGGTTCCCAAATAAACAACACAAGACAAACATGGCACCAGCCATACCACCTTCCGGGTGCTAAAGTGATTCTGGGGTGTGTGGCCTTGGGTGCAACTGGTGTGGGGCAGAGGGTAGGGAGGTTTGTCATTTTCTGTGTTTTCACCTAAGGGAGATTTCTAGCCAGTGCACCAAGGAATTATTTTTTCTGAAAAGGGATCAGCAGAGCATGTAAGATTGGCTCTGCTTTGATCCCACCACTGAGAGATTACACCGTCCATGCAGAAGAAGCGAGCTCTGAGCAGGAGTTTTGCAAGAGCAATGGACTGCCACTGGTTGGAAGAAGACTCCAGAGCCATTACTGACTGGATCCCCCGGGATGTCAAAAGATCACGTGGCCGCCCACCTACAAGATGGTCAGACTTCCTTGTTAAGACCCTGAAGGAACAGTTTGAGGCTCTTCATATTCCTGAATCAACCAGATGCCATTGGGCTACATTGGCACATGATAGGGTCCAATGGAAATGTTACTGGGGCCCGCTCGAGCAAATCGATGAATAACGGGATTCAAGTGATTCAAGTGATTCAAGAAGACTTAGTGGAAAGACTAAGACTTTTCTCCTGGCCCAGAGCTGAGAGATTGTACCTCTGAGCAAGGGCTATGGCGCGATCCCGGATCTGTGATTGATTCTACTGCAAGCACCTCCTGAGGGCTCACTCCCTAATATAAGGAAACGTTTCATGTGCACTGGCTGGTAGCAAGCACTTGTCCATGTGACATCCACGGGCTTGTCCACGTGGTCAGAAATTAGAGTTCTGAACAGGCGGTCAGTGCTCACAAGGACACACGCCAGCACCCCCTACAGCCCCTCCAGAATTCACCTACCAGCATGTTCCACGGGCTGAGTGCGGTTGCCTGGGTTTTCCCCAGGTTTGGTTGCTGGGTTCTCTTCCTCCTCGGCTTCAGGGCCTATGAGAAACTCAGGCCTGGAAGAAAGGAGACTGTCCTCAAGGCTGTCTGTGGGCTCCTGAAACAAGAGACGACAGCAGCTGCTTCAGCAGCCCTGTGGGAACCGAAACTACGGTTCTGCTTAGCTCAGCCAAGATCAGGCCACAACCCTGCGCCGAGCCCTGCAGGTGCCCAATACCTGCACCTATCTCTGCAGACACTGGCTCTTCCTACCAGAGCAGTTAAAGGACATCAGCATCCGCTGTGACTTGAGGATGCTCACTCTCTCGAAATAAAGATGGAGAAATCCCAGGGCCTTCCTGAGCCTGCTTTCCCAGACCTGCTCTCTCTGGCCTGGGAATTGATTACTCGGCTAGTGACCCACTCACGGTTGAGCCCAGTACACACACATTCTCATTCTGCCCTAACAGGATTTAATTAGCAGAGAATGATATGGGCCTCACATGTTAGAATGCAAATAAATAGTGCTAGCCTGGGAAGTCACAGTTTTCAGAGCAAGAACTTGCTGTAACCATCAGCATGCATACAGAGAAACTGGCGAGTTCCTACAATGGCATCACTCTTAGAAAAGGGCTGGAAGTTTGAACTGGGCTAGAGTGGTTGAGTCTTTAGGTCACTGTGCTGAGTGAAATAAACCAGTCATGACGGTGCAGGTGGTCTATGACTCCACTTAGACAAGGCGCCTGCCGCTACCACACTCACAGGGAACGGAGGGAGGACAGGATGGGGGTTCTAGGGCACAACATGTCCATTTTACTAAATGACTGTGCCCTGCAGACCTGGTGCACAAGAGAACAAAGGCGCCCCTTCCTCCCCCGCTCTGCACAGACACAGGTGCGTGTTGGACACGCTGCAGCAGGGGAGAGCTCCGGGTTCTCTTTCAGCTTCTCCATACGCTCTGGCTCCGTGGTATTTTTTTTTTCTTTTCTTTAAACAGCCTCTTAAAATTTATCTTCCTTTAACTAACATTCTGATCTGTCAACGTTTTCTCCGGAATTATCTGGACAGATAAAACCAAATGACCTCCAAGCCAGAGCCAGGAGAAAGAGGCGTGCGAAACAGGGGTTGGCGCATGGCCGCTGCCCGCCTTAGCTAAGATTCTTCCCAAACAAGACAAAGTTGTTTGTCATGGGGGTGATACAGGGAACCCGTGACTTCACCTGTTCACCTGGACCTGCTGGAGCACAGCGATGCTCTCACAGGCATGAAGGAAAAGGAAACAGGTCCCGGCCGGACATCCCTTCATGTGAGGACAAGTCGGAGAACGAAGAGGGCCCAGCAGGCACCACCTTGCCGGAACATGTGGCCTGGATCTTAGGGGAGTCCCCAGGGCACACCATGGCAGTCACCCCATGTTCAGGCACCACTCAGGGAAGTGGGTGAAGTGCCAGCTGCCAGGCCACATGCTAGGCAGCAGAGCACCCTGGGAAGGGCACCCCCATAGCCCCAGGAGCGGCTCCTCCCGGGAACCAGCAGGCACCAGGATCGTTTGGACAGAACCAGCGGTGTGGACCTCCAGGGAAGCACCTCGGAGGCGACCGGTGGTCCCTGACGTGCACCAAGAGGACCGAAGCAGGGATGGGGAGCTGCCATAAAAAACAGTCAATCTACAATTTAAGGAACAAAATAGAATCAAACTATAAACTGAGTCTGAACACTTTTTAGTGGTTGAAAACCCAGGAACCCGTGCTGGTGTCCTCCCGCCGGCCTGGGCCCACCTGCCTTAGCCTCATGTCCCTCCTTCCACCTGTGGGGTTACATGGCGGAGTCTGCTCCAGGCTGGAGGTTCACAGCACAGGGCCAAGAGGGTGCGTGCTTCCCTCCCAGGACACTAGCCTTGGCTCTGCCTTTCCGCCCACTAACTCCTGAAGTTCAGGCCAGCTTCCAGCCGGCTCCCGTCAAGGGGCTTTTCACATTCTTCAACATCTTCCCGACTTGGCCCTTACATGCTTGATTTCTGTTTCTGTTTCACATCTTGACTGCTCTGTAACAACCGTCTGATGGCCAAGGTGAAGGAGCAGACCACGGGCAGGCGGGACTGGAGAGTTCAGCACGGCGCAATAGGTGACAGAAAACAAACCAAAGGAGATGTTCCTACAGGCCGTCCCTTAAGGAAAGACTCACCCACTTCCTTCCTATCCCAGACAGGTATTAGGGGAAGGAAGGAATCATGGCAAACTCTAAGTCATTTATCTCACTCCGACTAAGAGAATTGTGGCGGTAGGTGTGTCTGAGGTGAAAGCCGGCCGAAAAGGAAAGGCACACAGATGGGAGGAGCTCGCGAGTGGCCACCAGACTGACTCCTGCCCTATTTTGACCCTCAGGAAACAACCTGAGAGTCACCAGGAAATGAGAAGATTTGACTGTGGCCGATAAAGTCAATAGGTTTTCACCAACCGAGGTCTCCGAGGACTCCTCAGCCACACTTCCAATCAATTTAGCATTTATACTTTACAGAGTGAGATCTAACCTTTGTAACAAAAAATTCTTTCCAAAGAACCAGTTTAAAGAGAGAAACACTTGCTTGTGTTCACGAAGACTGAATGCATTTCTACAGGCATTGCCCTAGACACCAAGGAGAAATCTTCCCCAGGCGGCGCCATCTTTTCTCCCTTTCTGGGGCCTGATTGGCAGGAGTATTGAAGACCTTCCTTTAACCCTGCCTTGGGCATGCCTCAGCAGGGAACCCAAGAGAACAGGGGAGAGAGATGCCATTAGAGCAGCGACTGGCATCTTTATTACCATCAGACCCGGGCAGCTCTGTGCTCCTGGTGCTTACCACCAGCCGGCTTTCTTCTTTGGGAGCTAGTCGCTCCAGGAGCTCACAGGCAAGCTGATAGCAGAGGATGCTAGACTGACACAAGTTACACTCCGTTGCCTTTTCCTCCTTCTGGCAGGTGTGGGAGCCCCCAGGGGGCTTGGAAGACATTGTTTATAATGGAAATAATGTCCTTTGACAGGCTGTGCTCTAACCCCATTGTGATCCCATCATCTTGCAACTCCATCTGAAAGACACCAAAAAAGAGAAAAGAAACAGAAAGAAGGAGTTTGGTCCTTTTTTTTCCAATATTCTACTTTTTCACTAACAGTGGATGATTTCACTCACTGGCAGTCACAGACTCTTTTTAAATGCTAGAGCATGAATATTCGCTGCATTTCATGGGTTCTTCCAAGCACATGACACAGGGGATTGTCTTTTAAACCATGACGAGCATTTAAAACTCATCACATATGGAGCTTTTACACATTTAGAAGGGGAGGGGTGGATGCTACTCCTGGAGCCAGGCAGACTGCTCTAAGGCTGGGTCCCAGTTCTGCCATGGTCGAGGCCACACATCTTGTCCTGCCACCGTGTGGCTCCGAGCCCAGCCACCAAGGAGAGCCCTGAGCACTGCTGGGTCCAAGCAACACGTCACAGGCCCGTCTTGGTCAGAGGACCTCTAGGTATAGTTCCCAGGCCCCGAGCATAGCTGATGAAGATCATAATTAATTGATTCATTAACTATCACATAATTAAAATGTGGCACTTTCCCTCTTCTCCAGATCTTGGTTTCTAAATGCCACTATCCATTAAAAAGAACCAAGGAGATTCCAGGGTTAGGGTTTAGGAAAATGGAAAGTGAGCCAGGAACACCTCTGTCATGCCAGAAACTAAGGAAGTGTCTGAGAAAAGGACAGAAATATGTCAAAGGAGGGTGGGAGTCAAGCGGGATGGGGCTCCCATGGCCAAACAGGGGACAAGGGGAGCAGGGAAATAATCATAGCGACAGATTTTAACCCTCAGAACAAAATGCAAACATAGTCCATGTAAGTATAAGCAGCTA
This sequence comes from Cryptotis parvus, assembly GCA_021461705.1. NCBI lineage: Eukaryota > Metazoa > Chordata > Mammalia > Eulipotyphla > Soricidae > Cryptotis > Cryptotis parvus. The sequence continues at coordinate 160,943 of JAJIBD010001116.1, read as the reverse complement.
AAATAGTTATGTTTGTCAACAGATCAGAAGAGGAAAGAAAAGCTAATAAATCCAAAGAGATGATGGATTTAGAAAATTATCCTTTGATAACCATCATAATAATATAGTGAGCAAAAAAAAGAGGGTACAAAGAAAATTCCAGCCTGATTCATCCACAGATGCTAAAACTAGCAGGTGCAAGTCTGACACAAAACAGGAAATCTTCCCATCTTCACATCTCTCCCTATAAGTTACTCATTCTTTACACAGGGGCAAAGAGCAGCTTTTCATAGAGAAATCCAGAAGTCATCTTTAGAGCTACTGCCATTAGTCATGGGACATGACCAAGTCATGTTTCCCCATAGGTTGGGACATAAAAGGACAGACATCACAAGTTAAGCTAAAAAGGCTTAACAAAATCAACATCTAAGAAATCATCAGGTCAACTCAAATTGAGGGAGAGACTCCAAAATAGCTGGATTGTATGTAGGAAAATGTCAAATATATATAAAATGAAGAATTATTGTTCTAGATTAAGGCTGATAACACAGGGCAAATAACTGCAATAAGGGATGCGGAATTATATCCTTCAAATAGATTCTTGGCCTGGGGATGTGGCTCAAATCATAGAACACTTCCTTCGATGTTCAAGGCTCTCGGTTCAATCCCTGGTGGCACAGGGACCCTGGAAGGGTTATTAGATGTAGCTTTGATGATTCTCAAGCACTGCCAGAGTGCTCTTTGGGGGAAAACTGGGGCCACCCCAGCAGGGGCTTAGGGGGACATCCCAGCACAGACCTGGGAGTTGCTTCCAGTAGTGCTAGGGATCTGGTGGGGCAGGAACTGAACCAAGGCCTTCAGCATGCAAAGCACGTGCACTGGCTCTTTAAGTTCTTTCTCATGCTTCCAAAACAATTTATTTTGCTATAAAAATTATATGATAACAGTATCAATTTTAGTGAATCACTTAGTTTAGAGACGCATTCCTATTAGTTAGCTAATAAGTAATAATATAGCAATATTAATGGACTGATCTGGGTGACTTATGTGGTTATGTAATAAAACACCCTTATTTTTAGAAAATGCAGTCTTAGGGTTTCAGGGTAAAAGACCTTTTGCAATTTAGTCTCAAACAATTAATTTAAAAGTCTACAATCCCTGAGCACAGTGCCAGGAGTTAAGTCCAGAGCACTATGGAGTATGCACCAAAACCAAAAGACAATGATAATAAATTTGATGATCCATACATATGCTTAAAGGTTAAGGTCAAGAAAGAGAAGTAAATACAGTAAATATAAATATCTGGAGAATTTGGGGGAGGAGTATTTTAAAATCTCTGAACTATTTCTGAAAAGACTGCAGAATCTACAATTCTGAAATGATTTCTAAGAAGAAATACTATCCTGAGCAAAACCTTTCATGCTATTAAATTATCTTCAAAAATCTGTTTGACAGCACAGCGAGTAGGGTGTTTGCTTTGCACACGGCTAACCCGGGTTCGATCCCTGGCATCCCATATAGTCTCCTGAGCACCGCCAGGAGTAATTCCTGAGTGCAGAGCCAGGAGTAACCAGTGAACACTGCTGGGTGTGACCCAAAAAGAAAAAAAAATCAGTTTATAAGGTTGAGGTACAGCAGCACTTGCCTTGAATGTGTGAGGCCCTAAATTATTCAGTCTCTGACACAGTGCTCCCAAAATTTCAACAACAAAAAAAAGGCAATTTATAAAGGGCCAGAGAGCTAGCTCAGCAGATTAGAGTGCATGCTTTATATACAGGACACTTGCATTCAATCCTTGGCACCACATGGTTTTCCAAACACTGTCAGAAGGGCTCCTAACACTGTGAAAGGCTCACCCTCACTGCTGGGTGAGACTCAAAAAACAAAGAAACAAACACCAGGTTATAAAATATGTTCACATCCATTCGTCTGTATAGCGCTTTACTGTGCTCGTCCCAACAATACCATTACCCAGTTTGTTTACCAAATTTGTGCAAGACTCAATTCTAATGATACTAGGGTGTTGCTGAAATTGATGTCTTCTCATATGTCAACACCACTGCAGATGTTCATACACAAATCTTTCCAAGTGTTTTAGGGAATCCCCAGAGGAGCTGGCCAAACGTCTTGGGTGAGGCGGCATCGTTCAGTCAGCGTGAAGATGACCAACACGACAGAACGAATCTCGCTAAACGGTGCTTTCACTCATTCTTCACCTCTGACTAAAGGACGCTCATGGTGCAGCTACCTGCTTCAGGAGAAGGTCAAACATGAGGATGAAACAGTTTAGATTCATTTCATCATCTTCACAATCAAAGTCAATAGTCCTTCCTCCTGGGTGGCCAAAATTCTTGAAAGGACTTCGAAAGGGACTGCATAGGGCTCCGAAATGGACTCTGGAAAGGGCTATGAAATGGACTCAACATATTGTGTTGAACTCGCTGCCCGGGTCCGAGGCAACACTGGCCTGGAAGAAAGAACAGAAGTGCACGTGGGGATGAACCAAGCCCAAATGGCTGTGGCAGTAACTGGGACTCGGGAGCTATTTTCAGTAGTCACCCGGCTTTCTTGGCCATTAGCATTCATACCTCCAAATACTGTGGATCTTCTTAGAGTATGAAAATAAGAAATAAAAATCATCCAAAGTGACTGTTAGTCACTTTCTGACTAACAGTAGGGAGGATGAAACATCAGCACCAGGAAGAAACAATGGCAGCCTCACCCCCATCATCTTCTTCATCCCATCAAACATCCCCCAATTAAACTTCACTGTCTCAATCTCATGGTGAGCAGCCCATGGAGTTCCTGGCGGAAAAGCAGAAGGCTCAGCCAGCACCTGGTCGTGTCCTACATAGCTCCTAGGGCCTGCTCACCACGCAGATGGCTGCACCTGCTGGACTCGGAGCAAGGATTGGGGCCTCCACCTAGTCCCCAGCCTCTGGGGTCAGTGGGTGTGACCCTGAGTCCAGTCACCACAGCCAACGGCCGCAAGACAGAGACTCAAGATCCACGGCTGCACAGGCACCGCCGCGGTTTAATCTTAGACTCAATGTATTTTAGCACCAGGTCCTTTCAGGATCTTTCTCATTCATACACTTCAACAATCATTCTATTTGCATCCACCTGGAGAGTTTATGGGGAATGAGGAATTATGAGAGATTCACACACACGGGCAGAGCTGCTACTTGCTCTCCCTGTGCCCAACTGATCACTAGGCATCCGGGAGGGATGGCAGGTTTTAGCCCTAGCCCACCACCCCAGCAGAGCCTCGCAAGAAGCCAGAGGAACCCTCACACCATGAGGGCCACCATTTTCCACATTCCGGACTCCCCTCTCGTCAGAACTCCACCCAGCAGAAGAGCTGATTGCAGCCCGGCTTGGCCGCACAGTTCATCAGTAAATGCTCGCGTCTTGAGGTGACTAAAAGATTATCCCACCGCATGGCAAAGCCTGGCAAGCTACCCGTGTCGTATTTGACATGCCAAATACCAGCAACAATTATAGACCTCATTCCCATGACTTGATGGAATGGTTTGAGGCTCTTTATGTTCCTGGGGTGGGCAGATGCCCTTGGGCTATCTCGCATGTGACAGGACATATTGAGATGTTACTGGTGCCCGCTCGAGTAATCGATGATCTATGGGACATCAAGTGATCAAGTGATCAAGTCTCAATCTACTATAAGTCATTACCTGAAAAAATGAGAATTCACACAAGGAAAATATATTGTGAGCGCAGTTTCAGAGTCACAAACACAGAATCACCAAGGCCATGAGCAGCCAAAAGAGAATGACTGTGGGACCGGAGCAATAGTCCAGCGGTAGGGCATTTGCCTTGCATGTGGCTGGCCTGTGTTGGCCCAGGTTCGATCCCTGGCATCCCATATGGTCCCCGAGCACCGCCAGGAGTAATTCCTGAGTGCAGAGCTAGGAGTAACCCCTGAGCATCTCTGGGTGTGACCAAAAAAAAAAAAAAGAGAGAGAGAGAATGACCGTGAAGTGCATTATGGTCATTTTGAAAACAACTTAGGTCAAACTGTTAACTGCTGCCTGTCCCTCTGTTGGTCACTTCTGTCCTGTGTTTCGTCCATCCAGCCTCCATGAGCCTCCATCAAGCCTCCATGATGACTACCTCCAATCTGGTTATAGCAGGTACCAGCAAAGGCCTGAAGCTGGAGCACTGGCAGGTGGTGGGGGCGTGGTCTGGTTTTCCCCAGCCCCTGCCCTCTGTATGGCTTCATCTCTGGCAGTAGCTCTGTCCCTCTACCCTTCCTCTATTTGATCCTTCCTTAAAATTTCAGCTCCCAGAGGTCACCGGAACTCTTTTCCTTGTTTTCTCAGCCCTCTGTGTCTCACCAACACTTATTCCTCTTCCTGGGCTTTCCTAGGACTCTATAGGCAGAGCCCCAGGAAAAGCTTCATCTGAGCCACTTGGAATCAGTTCTGCAGCATGACTCTGACTGAGGTACTTGAACATCATGCTGGGGTTCCCCAGAGATATTGCTAGTCATGAGAAAGTTCTTTGAACACCCTATTTTAAGAGAAGAGGGAACCATATGAAGAATCACAATACTCTGAATACTGGTAATGTTGTCTATAGAATGTCATAGAATAGGATACTGGTAATGTTGTCTATAGAACGTCACTTCACTTTCTGAATCTCAGGTTCATGAAATGAGGATAAGTAGTCTCCCCAGAGTCTCAAGCAATTATGCATGAGCGTTGATGGTGAGCTTACTGCAAAGTATGAAGGGCTGTCACTGTCACTGTCACTGTCTTCCCGCTTATCATCGATTTGCTCGAGCGGGCCCCAGTAACATCTCCATATGTCCTGTCTCATGCTAGTAGAGCCCAAGGCATCTGCTTGCTCCAGGAACATAAAGAGCCTCAATCCATTCCGAATGAGGTCTATAATTGTTACTGGTATTTGGCATATATATCAAATACAACACGGGTATGAAGGGCTATCGGAATTAATAAAATATTCAAGATTACAGGAAAAACGTTCATAAGTTTGGCAGTGAGCTCCCATGAGGCAGATAAAAAAAAAAAGTGACTTTCCTAAAACACTGAATATAAACTATGTCTCTGTGGTTATGATCTATTTTCTGATCTCTACATCCTAGGTAGAATGGACTAAGGAGACCTCCAATGGGGGAAATGTCTGTGGAGGTGCTTGAGAAAGAAAGAGCTCAGCACAGTCCCTGCCACCCATCAGATCTAAGTCAACCTCGCCCAAACTGATCATGGTATATGAATGTTTTGTCAGAAACTCCATCATGTCTGCCTAGACAAATCATCAAAGATTCCCATCCTCTTGGAACAGTTAATAGTGAACCTCCCTCATTTATAAACCAATATAAGGTCAATCCAAGGGACTAAGCTGGTCCATCCTAACAGCAGCGCTCCTGGCGATCCCGATTAATCTCATCTTCTGAAAACACAGCCGCAAGAAACTACATTAGACACTCACCCAAGAAGGAAGAGCTGATCTTTCCAGCAGCTGGAAAATTCTCCAAAAAAATTTTGGAGATTAAAAAAAAGTATTAAAAGGAATAATGCCCCCCAAAGCTACTTTTTTTTTTCATCAAGGTCAACAGAAGAAAAAACTTAAAGGAAAATGGACAAGCTCAAAGAAAAATGAAAACTCAGTACCTTTTTAAATACAGTGTAAACCAAATATGTCTCACTGAAATGCATTCTATTATTTTAAGGTGATTAAAAGAATGCAATGGAATTAAAAAATAAGTTTCATGGAAATTGAGTCTGATGCTGCCACTTCCAGGCCCCAAAGATTTAACAAATGTTTTCAAAGTCTTAACAAATAATTACCCTTCTTGTAGCCATGTTCCCTGCCAGCTCACTGACTCGGATTTCCGCTGATTCGCCAGCTCTTTGACAGAATTAACTCCATCAGAAAACATACTTATTAGTAGCTGAAGTGGAACCATGATGTCCAACTCCGACAATACCTGGAGAGGAAACAACAGGCATATGACCCCTCAAACATCAATTTCCAAAGTCAGAAAAATGACAGACTGTGCTTTCCCAATGCAACAAGTGAACATAAGGGTATTCAGCCTCATTCAGGCATTCATGTGCACCATTCTCAGGCCAAGAGCGTTAAAGCTGTCACTGAACTTTCCTTCTTCCCATCTCCCATGTTATTGGCGTCACCATGTTCTTCTTCAAACTTCTAAGTATCCTTGACACTGACCCTCCCTGGTGCCCTTGTTTGTCAGCATTTCCCTGGACTGATAAAATCTGGTGCAGTCTTCCTTCAGCCCTGCTGTCCCCATCAGATTCTGCTCTCTGTTGCTAGCTCAGATGTCCTTGGGACAAAGATAGGCTATCTTATCTGTAATGAAGGTGACTCCTTCCTTCAGAACTCATTAACCTGACCTGGTTGGATACTTCAAACATATTTTGGAGGTGTAGAAGTAATGGGACACACCCAACTTTGCTTGGGGCTTATTCCTGGCTCTATGCTCAGAGATAACCCTGGCCAAATCTTGGACCCTACGGGATGCCAAGAGTTGAAACCAGGCTGGCTGCATACAAGGCAAGTGCCCTACCTGCTGTTCTCTCTCTCTGCTCTGACTCCCAAACATATCTGTATCAGAGCACTCTATTTTATCTGATTATTTGATAAAATTTCTCCTCTGTGAGACTCAAAACATAAAGAATAAAGAATCCCATACTATCCCTTTTTGCCCCCTTGCGTAACAGAGTATGTGGCAATCAGAGCTTTATGTTTCCCAAGTTAATTAATGAGTCAACTCCACTCATTTCTCACTCTGTTGCCCAAGTGGAGAGACCAGTGGCTTAAATGGCCTTCAGTTATAGTCTACCTTTGAACCAAAGCTATGTCCACATTGGCCCACAAAACCCTCATTACTCTAGCTATCGTGAGTCATAGAGGTTTATACCCTCCATATATCGGTGCAACTTAGAGGGTGTGTGACTCGAAGAACATCACAACTTCTAAGAATGGTCTTGCCTAAAATGAGAAATGCGGGTCGGAGCGATAGCACAGCAGGTAGGGGCGTTTGCCTTGCAAGTGGCTGACCTGGGTTGGATCCCCGGCATCCCATACGGTCCCCCCCAAGCACTGCCAGTAATTCCTAAACCCCTGAGCATCACCGGTATGACCCAAAAAGAAAAAAAAAGAAATGCTCTTACTGACATCTTAAAAAAAATTACAATACTGGAGCTTCCCCACAAGATTATTTTGAATAACCCCTGAACTCTGTCATTTATGGAAAATGTTGTGCCTTAGTTTGTAATCCAGAAAAGGTGTTTTCACAACTTGCCAACAAGCTTTTGCAATCACACCCTCTGTGACATGGAAATGTAGCTGAACCACTAATTCATCTAAGTGAGGACTCACCTCCTTTTGGATACTGCCCCAACTTTCTATCCGGTATTCAATTCGATTTAATGAAGGTGTGTGTGTGTGTGTGTGTGTGTGTGTGTGTGTGTGTGTGTTGGTGGGGGTGGGGTGGGGAGTTGGGATGCTGGATACTGAGCCCAGGTCCTCATACATGTGGCACTTGCTCTCTGCCAATGACTCAGATCCCCAACCCTAATAAGCTGGTATTGAACAGCCACTAAGTATAAAGCACTTGTCACATGCTGAACGGGAAGGATGAGCCTGTTAAGTAAAAGGGACCTGGGCCCGTGTACACGGCCTCTCTAACGGGGAGGGAAAAGACCATAATGTAACCCAGAAATAGAATCTACAGAGAGGGACTGGATGAATACTGGATGAAGGAATAATGAATTCGGGAGGCTGGGACTGTGAAGTAGCAGGAAACTTCAGAGATGAGAAATTTTAAGCTGGACTTTAAAGGAAAAAGGTGAGATTCATAAAGGCGGACAGGAAAGACAGTTATTCTAGGTGGAGGGAAGGACATGAGTGACTTCCTAAATCAATAGCTCTTTAACCTTTTCAACTAAAGGACCTAGTTAATATCAAAAGATTAGAATCCCACCAGACAGCTATTATTATTTTTAGTATCCATTGATATAAAACACATAAAGGACCAAAAACTGATAGGAATTCAGTTAAGACAAATGTATAAATCTGTCTTATTAACCACAGCTCTGGCAACAGGTACTCGCAGTACATTTATATCTGTATATGAGTGACGAGTCCACAGACAATATTCAACAAGCATATAGGAATACGCACTCTTGGCAATGACTGCCCCCTCTGCCCCAGGATCTGGCATTTCAAGACCAGCTCCTCCCCCATAATGACCAACTGTGCCATCTACTTACATGCAGCCATAGTAAAGCTTGTTCCTGTACAGAGGAAGGGTAGCCTGTGAACCGACAACTGATAAAGCCAAACATCTCTTCCATGGAAAAAGGGAGAGGACAGAGCTCAATGTCAAACATTTTGCTGGAAAGCAGAACAAAAGAGTAAATGACCAATGGGTCGACAGCAGGTCCGACTGCTGCATTTCCAATTGTAGCTTACCTATAGCTAACTCTGAGCAACCCAACATTTTCAAATACATACAATCCAGACTGTCACGGGCATCTTTCACTTTGCTGTAAGAGTTTGTGTCATTGGAATAGAGGTAATTCATATAGTTGTTAGTTAAATTCTTGTTCCAACTCATATGAGGCTTAACAGAAGGAATTGCACTTTTGAGGAATTCAAGCTGTTCCCCCACACATCTAAAAACATTTCCCCATCACATTTACCCCACTTGATCCAAATATTTGGGAAAAAAAAGCAAAGAAAATAGATAATTATGGTCCCTCTGTTTATTATACAAGGTCAATGTTTTAAAGCAATTTCAGTAATCTTAATATGATTTAAAAGAGCACTGGACCCTGGGTCTTTGAATTTCTCTCCCTTAAATTTCTCTCATGGTTGTTAAAGAGTCCGTGAAATCATATAAAACGCTTAGCACAGAAACATTCTCAATCAGTGGTAACATGATAATTACAGCGATGGCTTCATTAACTACTTACCCACCTTAATACTTCCCTGAATTCTTTTAACTGATTATCTGGGACTTCTGTTCTGATGGCTTCCAACCACTCAGGCATTATACACTCCCATACAGATTGGTTGATCACATTGTAGGGGATCAGACAGAGAATTCGGTTGAGACCTTCTTTCAACTGAGTCACTGTGCTACAGGATTTATCCCAGTATCCACCAACCTGATGGCATTTCCGTAGTCACAGGGGAAAAAAACAGAATGAGATTCAAAAACTCCCAACACAAAACAGGTACCAAGAAACCCCTTATTCCATCACATCTGAACCAGGTACCACATCCCTTCTCACTGAGATCTTTGAGAATTTCCTAATCACTGGGGTCAACAGCTGAAGGAATCCAGAATTAATCCAAGAGACTCATCACAGTCCAAAACCTGGACTCTTAGAATGCACATAGACAAACCACATGTGACTCAAAGCTCCCAAGTGTTGTTCCTAACGGGATAAACATACGGAACTGGAGCATGATTTCTGAAATGTAACATACCCATTCCACACGTACTGTGCTGTGGAATATAGATTTCTACTACTCCAATCTTCTACTACTACTGCAATCTTCAATGCATTACATTGAAGATTTTCCAATCTGGGGATTAAAATAATGAAGAGGGCAATGCCACAGAACTAGTCTGCCACCTTTGTTACCCTAATATGTTCAGAGGCCAGATGAATCCATGACCATAAGGCATGTTCCATTTGCTCATTAAGATGGCATATTAATCTCATGGTGGTATAATAAAATATTTTTTAAAAAGATGGCATATTAAGTTTGTGCAAGAAAACGTGAAAATTACTAGTATAAGTTCTTCTTACAATTCTGATTTTAAATAAAGATCCTATATTTTGTCCCAAATCTTGACTATGCCATGAAATATATGTGAAAATGATATAAAATCCATTCAATTTCAAATTAATTTAAAAGAGTTTAATTTTAACAATCATTGTAAATGTTTATGTCAAGAAGTCACTTTTTTCAGAACTCTATATTTTAAACAATCACATCAAATCTGCTTATTTTACTTTTTAGGCACTGTGATTCCCAATACTGTTAATGGTATGATCTCATGCATACAATGTTCCACCAACTCAATCACTACATATCGAGGAAAATTCTGTTTAAAGCTCAAATGTCTATTGGGTTTGATTTGGTGTTAGGGACACACAAGGAGGTGCTCAGGGCATACTGTTGACTCTGCATTCAGGGATCACACCTGGAAGTACTCAGGGCACCATACGGGGTGCTAGGGATTGAACCTGATTGGCCACATGCAAGACAAGCACCCTGCCCACTGTACTATCTCTCCAGTCTCTCAAATATCTACTTAGTATCATATTGACAATATTCCAGATGACAAATAATAATTTCAGGAAGTAACTATTTCTGGGGCTGTGGTTGCAGATATAGCCTCTGAAGAGTATGATTAGGGACATTGAGAGAGCGTACAGATGATATGGAGAGCCTGAAGACATCATTGCTGAGATCCCATTGAGATCCCATGACTATGTAATTTATAATTAAGCCATATAAAGACTAGTTGGCTTTAAATCACATTTGGAGGATCTAAAATCTGTGATTTTAGTTTTGATGATGCTTTTATTGGCATGGAAAGTTTTCACATGTAAAAGAATTTGGGTGGCCTTTCATCTATTTTGATATGACTCTTGTGCATGGCATCAGAGGTCTGAGTTCATTTTTTTTTACATGTAGTTATCCAATCTTCTCAGCACCATTTGTTAAAGAGTCTTTCCTTGCTCCACTTCATATTCTTGCTCCCAAATTGAAAATTAAGTGATCATATACTTGAGGGTGTGTATCAGAATATTCAACTCTATTCCATTGGTCGGCAACTCTGTCTTTATTCAAATACCATGATGCTTTCATTACTACTGTTTTGTAGTACAGTTTGGAGTTGGGGAAGGTGATGCCTCCCATCTTCTTTTTTTCCCATGATTACTTTAGCTGTTCTTGGGGGTTTATGAATTTCAGGAGTGTTTGATCAATTTCTTTGAAAAATATCATGAGTATCCTATAGGGACCTCACTGAATCAATATAATAGGTAAAATAGAGAAGACAGGTAAGATAGAGAAGGGACCAGTCTGACAATAATAGTTGGAAGTGGTCACACTGGACTAGTAGATAAAGGGATATACATGATAACTCTTGCAAACCACAATATGCAAAAAGGAAAGAGAAATAAGAGAGAGAGAGAGAGAAAGAGAGAGAGAGAAGCAAGGCACCTGCCACAGAGGCAGGTGGGGAGTTGTGGGAGGGAAACTGGATACCGGTAGAGGGATCTTCTGGTAGAGAGACAGGTGTTGGAACACTCTATGACAGAAACCCAATCATGAACAGTTTCATAATGGTCTAAGTCATGGTGATTCAATTTTAAAAAAAAGAGAGAAAGAACTTCTAGGGACAGGCAGATAGCTCAGTGGGTAGGACACTTGCCTCACATGTGCAATGCCCCGAGTTTGATCCCTGGCAGTCCTCATGCCCCCTAGCACTTCTAGCACTTCACAGACAAGCATAGAATAGTTAGGGGCTGCACCTTCGGGCCAAGCATTCCCAGGATTGGCCCTGCCCCCCAAACACCAGCTGCCGGGATGGTCCCTTTATTTAAAATCATGATCACGATCACGATCTTCCCGTTCATCATCTATTTGCTAGAGCGGGCACCAGTAATATCTACATATGTCTTGTCTCATGCCAGTAGAGCCAAGGGCATCGGCTTGCTACAGGAACATAAAGAGTCTCAAACCATTATATTAGGTCATGGGAATGACGTAATATAATTGTTACTGGTATTTAGCATATCAAATACTACACGAGCAGCTTACCAGGCTTGCCGTGTGGGTGGCATACTCTTTTAAACACCTCCAAATAAAGCATTTATTGATGAACCATGCGGCCGCTTGCAGCCACGCAAGCCGGGCTGTGATGGGCTGGTCGGCTGGGTAGAGTTCTGACGAGAGGGAAGTCCAAATGTGGAAAATGGCGGCCCATGGAATGGGGGGGTGTCGCCTGGCTTGTTGTGAGGCTCTGCCGGGGTGGTGGGCCAGGGCTAGAACCCGCCATGCCTCCCGACTGCCTCATGAACGGCTGGGCACAGGGAGAGCAAGGAACAGCTCTGCCCCATGTCTGGGAGTCTCTGGACCAGCATACTGGACCAGCACCTTCCCCAACTTTTTTTTTTTTTGTTTTATTTTAAATAAAGGGACCATAAAGTATGCTGGTCCCTTTATTTAAAATAAAACAAAAAAAGTTTAAAGTCATAAAGGAGGGCGGAAATGACAGTACATTGGGTAGTCGATCCAGGTTCAATTCCTAGCTCTCCATATGATTCTCAGAGCCCTGCCAGGAGTGGTCCCTGAGCCCAGAGCCAGAAATACTGAATACTAGTAGGTGTGGCCCAGAAAGAAGAGTTGCAAAGGATAGAGCTCCCTGAGATACTCATCATAGTCCTACCTAAGATTTTCTAAGTTGTTAAGAACATGCCTGAAGATTTTTCACTTGGGGTAAAGAGGTTGCTGAAGGGGCCAAGTGCAGGCCTTGCATGCAGGAGACCTGGGTCTGGTCCCCAAACCACTGGACAACCAGGAGTAGGCTGACCACTACCCACTGTCACTTGGGCAAGTGGACTATTTTCAGCTAAGACAGTGAAGGCCTGCTGACTCCAAGGAAACTTAGCACTCCCTGAACTAAACCAGGATTTCCAACACTTCACAACAGCAGACCGGCACTGGCTATGGACTGATGTTTGAAAGCCGGACTGAAAGGACACTGGAAAGTGGGGGCTCTGATCCAGTGTCACCTGGTCGCCTTCTATGGGAGGAAGTGGACAAACGCAGCATCTGGTTTTGGTCGTGGGTTCCGTGCTGTCCTCACCATGGACCCTCCTTTCTCTGCTGGGCTCTGTCGCAGTTGTTCCATCAGGGCTAGATTCTCATTTCGCTGCATTTGTTTTAGCACTTGCTTTTGTCTAGATTCTCCACACATCTCTAATTTAATCTTTTCTTTCTCCAATTAATCCATCTCATGCTAATTTGCTTAATCATTCTAAAAGAACCTGGGAAGGGACAGCTGGAGGAAAATGTCCTTTTCCTACAGTGTCTACTGGAAAGTCTCTGCTTCTGGGACTGCACGATAGCATAGCAGGTAGAGCATTTGCCTTGTGCGTGTGGCTGACCAGAGTTCGATCCCTGGCATCCCACATGTTCCACCCTGAGCTTGCCAGAAGTGATCTCTGGGTGCAAAGCCAGGAATAAGTCCTGAATACCGCTCGTGGCCCCAAAACAAAGAACAACAACAAAAAGTCTCTATTTCACCTTGTATGTTGCCAAATGTATGTTTTGCTCCTGTTATAGTTTCCTACCTCTCAAGATGTGGTATATATTGCCAAATTAAATATTCCTAAAACTCTTAATAAGATTAATTTAGTATCAATGACCTAATAAATGTATCTGTGCCTATTGAATTACCAGCACTTGAGTATGTGATGAACATACGCTCTTCTACATGCATTTATTGGTAGTCAAATAAGTTCATATTATATTCACTAGCTCTTTAAGATGATAAAACATGCAAATTTCATTTAAAAGTATAAATTTAATTTAAATCATAGCAAATACTTATTTATACAAAGTTTGTTTTAACAATACTGTCTTTTGTAATATATTTGCTTAGTCAGAGTTTCCCAAAACCTTTGACTAACCTAGAATTAAAATTAAAGGAAGTTAGGGAAGAATTTTAATTAAAATTAAAGGAAACTAAATGACAGCTATTCATTAAAAATATTGCAGGGAAGCAAAAAATGTGTATTAGGCATCATGACCCTGACTTCAAGCTATATTATAAAACTACGGTAATTAAATCTGTATGGTACTGAAATAAAAACAGATACACAAATTAGAGAAATGAATCAGAGTGTTAAAAAATAAATCCACATATATATAGCTTGTAATATATGTCAAAGGAGTGAGAAAAGCCATACAAAAGGGTAAAGAAAGCCTTTTAACTAACGGTGCTGAGAAAAACTGAACTGCCATATACAAAAGGAGGTGGGGAAGGAAAAAGAAACCAAGTTATTAATACCATACACAAAAACTTTACTTTAAAAAATTGAGCCACAGCCAGCACTACTCTGAGCTTATTCCTGGATCTGCATTCAGGGATCACTCCTGAGGGGGTCAGGTCACCATATGAGGTGCTGGGGTTGAACCTAGTCAGTTATGTGTAAGGCAAGCACCCTACTCCACTGTACTATCTGGCTCCCATATACAAAAATTAATTCATTTCTTGACATCTGTCGCAAGGGTCCAAAAAACTGTAGAAAAGAGATGAGCAAACACTTTTTAAGACATGTAGATGGTCATTACGTATATGAGAAAATGGTCTGCATCACTTATCATTAATGAAATACAAATAAAAACAATGGATATCACCTCATACTATTGAGACTGACACACATTGAAAAGAACAGAAACATCCAGTGTTGGTATAGATGTGGGAAAAAAAGAAACCTCATCATTACTGGTGTGAATATAGACTGGTTCAACGTCTCTGGAATGCAATATGGACACTTCTCAAAAAAATAACAGGCTTCATAGGATCCAACAATCCTACTTCTGGGCATCTACCTCTGGGGCCCAAAAACTACTCAGAAAAGAAACTGACTTTCCAATATTCATTGTAACACCATTCACAATAGTACAAATCTAGAAACAACCCAAGGGTCCAAGAACAGCTGACTTGAACAGATACACCATAAAGGATCTGGAATAATACTGGCCATAGAATAAATAATGGAATAATATTATTCCACACTGGAATAATACTCAGCTATAGAATAAGCCAAATCCTACTCAACCATAGAATAGATCAAATCACTCACTTGCTACTATGTGAATGCGACTGGAAGATATCACATGAAGTCAGCCAGGAGGAGGGACAGATACCGAATGATATTTTTCATATGGTCCAAGACAGCAGAACCTGAGAACTGATCTGCAGAGCTGGGCTTACCTAGAGTGGTGCAGGGGGAGGCAGAGGGAGGTGGGAGGGACCCTGAGACAATCACTATTTCAGGAGGGGCGTGAATAGTCTTGTGGAGGATGAGGGTTTAGAACACTATGTACGAAACCCACCCTGCACAGTACTATAAATCAAGGTGCTCCTTTTTTTGGCAGCAGCACAACACAGAGTCAACAACTGTATCATTGTATCACTGTTTTCCCTTTCATCATCGATTTGCTCGAGCGGGCACCCAGTAACATCTCCATATGACCTGTCTCATGCTAGTAGAGCCCAAGGGCACCTGCTTGCTCCAGGAACATAAAGAGCCTCAAACCATTCCATCAGGTCGTGGGAATGAGGTCTATAATTGTTACTGATATTTGGCATATCAAATACGACACGGGTAGCTTGCCAGGCTCTGCTATGTGGGTATCATACTCTTGTAGTCATCTCTAAATCCAGCATTTATTGATGAATCACGCAGCCGCAAGTGGTCGCTACGAGCCAGGCTGTGATAGGCTGGTCTGCTGGGTGGAGCTCTGACGAACTGGCACAGTGTCAGTAATAAAATACTGTCATAAGATCATGTTTTCTGTTTGGAAAATAAATATGTAGGCCCGGTTTAAAAAAAATAGCAACACTCCACAGTTCTTTTCAATACTATATCAGAGATATGACTCATTACAGTAATAAAAAGGGGGCACTCGAGTGACTGTAGAACACAGAGCCAGGAGTAGCCCCTAAGCACCACAAGATGTACACCATCACTCCCCACACACACAGAAGGGAGGGAGGGAGGGAGGAGGGAGGAGGAGGGAGGGAGGGAGGGGGGGAAGGAGGGAGGGAGGAAGGAAGGGAGGGAGGAAGGAGGGAGGGAGGGAAGGAGGGAGGGAGGGAGGGAAGGGAGGGAAGGAAGGAGGGAAGGGGAAGGAAGGGAGGGAGGAAGGAGGAAGGGAGGAAGGGGAGGAAGGAGGGAGGTGAAGGAAGGAAGGAAGGAAGGAAGGAAGGAAGGAAGGAAGGAAGGAAGGAAGGAAGGAAGGAAGGAAGGAAGGAAGGAAGGAAGGAATGAGGAAGGATTGAGCAAATACAAAAATTAGAAAAAAATAAATTGTTTCTATTTGCAAGAAAGTATAGTCAGGCACAGTACGCCCACACTTGACGCCATAAAGAGGTTCTTGGAAACTGACATTAATCAAATAGACATAAGAGGAAAATGTGTCTTGAGTGACGACAACACTGAAATCATTTAAGTTTGGGGGTGCCTGTCGAGGTGGCAGGCTGGGTTGGGGAAGAGAGTGGGAGAGGTACCCCACAAACACTGGACAGAAGCTGACCCTGGTTGTGGTACTGGTGATGAAACATTGTATGTCAAAACCCAACTATGAAGAACTTTACAAATCACAGCACTTTCACAAAATGAAATTTGGAGAGAAAAGAAGCAGCAGCAGCAGCTGTGTTCTAACACTCCATGGAATGCCAGTCTGCCATTAAAGATATGAATTCACACCATTTAGGGCAACAGAATAGATTGGGGGCCATTATATTAACAGGACAAGCAGGACGTCAAAGACCAGGTGGGTCTCACTCAGATGCAGAAAATGGATAATGAAAGCAAAGGGGCATCAAAGCTAACTAGTGGGTACCATGATAAATGGAGAGGTTACCCAAGGGAAGGGAAAGCTTTGGAGAAGCCAGTCGAATGATTTATTCAGGGAGCATAAGGAGAAAAGAACTTTGCAAGGGGCAAGGTGAGATTTGAAACAGAGGAGTGAAACTTTTCTCCAGAAGCCTGTTGTCACTGCAAAGCAATGAAAAGCAACAGCATTTGTTCTAAAAATGAATCACCAAAGCCAAAGCAATAGTAAAGCTGGTAGGGTAACTGCCTTACAAGTGGCTGACCAATCTAGAATCTGTGGCTCTAGCACCGAATATGCTCATAAAATGTGCGTCTAAGTCACAGAACGCTGGTAAGAGTCATTCCACATTTCCTGACTTCTTGGTTATCTCTGAAAAACAGATTCTGAATGCTGAAAAATTTTAAATATTCATGAAACTACTAGAAATAATAGGAACTTTTTTAATTCTACAGGAAATATTCCATGTGTAGGATGTGATGTGTTTTGTTAAGGGGGAAAAAAAAAGTAATTGCCGAAGATGTTCACAGAGGCCAGATGAAGACAAGGAGGGGGTGGGGTGCGGGGGGGGTAAATAAAGAGGAAATCCAAATGTAAATAGAAAAGGGTCTCTGTAGGTATGTGTGGGAGTGGACCCGGACCCTGATGCTTAATTATTTAAGAGAACCAAGTCTTCTCAACCTTAAAAAAGAAGTCAGGGGAAAGAGTCGGGAAGCAGGAGTGAAGGCTCAGGGCAGAGCTCTGCGCCGCTTAAGTCCCTGGACTTATCCCTAAATTCATTCACATACCCCTAAAAGCTAATTTTTTAAAAATTAATCATGTTACATCTATATTTATTTTTAAAATATTCTTTTGCCATTTTGGTCAAATAGATTACCAAGTATTACTATTGTGTCCACAGTGACCTGCAGTCCTTGTTAATCAAGTAACTAAACCTTTAGACATTGGACATTTTTAAACAGCCTTTGGTATTTTACTTTTCCAAAATCAAAATCCCAAATAGACACTTGATCTCAAACTGACCTAAAAAACTTTTATGGGGCTTGTGAAAAATCTCAAAGGATTTTTGTCTCCTAGTCTTAAAAAAAATTGTTCAAACATACCCTCCTCATCAAGCTTACTTGATACGTTTAACTGCATGCAAAACAATGCCAAATAAAGGGTATTTGCCCTTCACTAGCTTAAAACCATAGAGGTAAATGTTATTAATATTTAGGGAATTGTATGACATTCCTAGAAAATTGCCAGGCCCCGTCTATTCATAATATGTGCTGAATTTGCTTAACCTAGTCTCAGACAACATAATAATATAATGTTATAATGCCAGGAACTGCCCCAATCTTTCATCACAACCATTTTAAGCCTTTCATTATTCACAACTACTTACTGTCTTACTCTGAAGCTTTTAGCTTACTTCCTTTCCCAGAGAAAGGGCTTGCTCTAACCCTGGGGAAGAACTCAAACAGGTACTCAGAGGCCCACATTTCTGATGATGGCAACGTTTATAAACCAAGTCCCTGCAGCACTGGTAGAACTTTACAAGAATAAAACAAACAACCCCATCAAAAAATGGGGAGAAGAAATGCACAGAAACTTCAACAAGGAAGAAATTCGAATGGCCAAAAAACATATGAAAAAATGCTCATCATCACTAATCATCAGAGAGATGCAAATCAAAACAACAATGAGATATCACTTTACACCACAGAGACACATATTCAAAAGAGCAAGAACAACAAGTGCTGGCGTGGATGTGGGGGAAAGGGGGACACTTATCCATTGTTGGTGGGAATGCCGGCTGGTACAGCCTTTCTGGAAAACAATATGGACATTCCTCCAAAGACTAGAAATTGAACTCCCATTTGACCCAGCCATACCACTCCTGGGAATCTACTCTGGGAAACCAAAAATACGCAGCGGAAACACCATCCCTGCTTTTATGTTCATAGCAGCATTATTCACGGTAGCCAGAATCTGGAAGCAACCAGAGTGCCCGAAAATCGATGACTGGATAAAGAAGCTTTGGTACATCTACACAATGGAATACTATGCAGCTGTTAGGAAAAATGAAGTTTTCCTATAAATTTGCCTATAAATGGATGGACCTGGAGAAGATTATGTTGAGTGAAATTAGCCAGAAGGAGAGAGAGACAGATACAGAATGACTGCATTTATTTGCATAACATAAATATACATGTACATATTATGATACCAATATCCAAGGTCAAGTGAAGCATATATCAGGAGGTCTTGTCAAAGGTGGAAATTATCACAAATGTGTGGGAGTCAGAGGCTAGGTAAGACAGAAAATGGAACAGTGTGCTAACAATTGTCGAGGGTACTAATGCCAACCTAGAACTGAGCATTAAATAGAGGCAAAAAGATACATATGACAACCCTTTAATGTATGTTATGTAATCCATAGTCTGGAAGGGAAGGAAAAGAGAAGAGAGAAAGGGAAAGAAATAAAGAACCTGCCATGGAGGAGGGCTGGGGGAGGTGGGAGGGAACCGGGGACGTTGGTGGTGGGAGATGGGCACTGGTGGAGGGATGGGTGCTGGAACACTGTATGACCAAAACCCAAATATGAACTTTTTTAAATGTAAATCTTTGTAATTGTAAAAATAAAAAATAAAAAACCAAGTCCCTGCAGCAGGAAGGAATACGCTATCCTAACAGAGAAGCTGTTCAGCAAGCTAACCCAACATCAGGCAGAACCTGAATTAATCACAGGGCCCTCCCTGAACTGATGCAGAACAGTGATTGTTTTTGATGGGTTTTCTTTGTTTAGAGCATTGTAGGTCCTTGAAAGTTATATTTTCTAGACATAAAGTTTCTCTTAAGCAACAGAGTTCAAAACAATTTAGTGAATTATACCTTCTAATTTTGCTCTTACACTGTGATACCTCCAGAGTTCAGAAACTCTTCCTGATGAGTCCTGTGTTCAAATTCAGAAAGAATCTATATCCCTTGTATCAGATCGTGACTGGCACAGTTGGTTATATTATCATAGCTTTGACTGGCACGTCAGATTTAAGAATACCACACATGGACTCAGATACAACCAGAGAGCTTGAAGGAACAAAGATGGACATTCTGGCATTGATGACTATAAAGCCCTCTGGGGTGCCCAGTACAGGGGTGAAGGCACATGTCTTGCATGCAGCTGACCTGTAATCAATCCTTGAAATGGCATGGTCTCCCAAGCACTATCATGACTGATCCCAAAGCACAGAGCCAGTACCCCTAAGCAGCTACCAGAGCTGGCCCCTTAAAAAAGTCCAGTCTGAGATTCCTTATTAAATTGTCAGCAAGGTAAATTTATAAGGGAATTCTTACTGCTTTCATGGAAATGGTCAGACTAAATTTAGTAACCTGAGGTTTATCGTAAATAGGTTCCTGGTGGAACACAGAGACAGTGACTTGAGAGTGTCTTGAAAGCTCATGGTGATGAGTTCAAATCCCTGGTGTCTCACATGCATCAAGCATAATCCTGACAGCTCTGCTACAGGCAGATGTGGAGGCACCACATCCAGGAAATGGCATCTTGGTGAGCCAGCGTGAGGGTATTGCAACAAACCCCCAATGGACACCACAACCACAACTTGTGCACCTCAACAGAGCATGACCCCAGTGAGCAAAGGTGCAGACACCACAACCAAAGGAGCACAAACTTCAGTGAGCACCACAACATGATGTATGACCCCCAACAAACACCACAGTGAAATATGTGTGAGCTCCACAACCAGGCATGTGTGCTAACACTGCTGCTATTGGAAAAAGGAAGGAAAAGGGCGGGGGGAATAAAATATGGGGCCTGAAGGATAGTACAGCAGATAGGGCACGTGCCTTGCCTGTGGCTAACCCAGGTTTGATCCCCAGTATACCGATCCCCTGTGCCCCAAACAGAGTGATCCCTGGAGTGCAGAGCCAGGGGGTGAGCCCTGAGTGCAGAGCCAGGGGTGAGCCCTGAGTGCAGAGCCAGGGGTGAGCCCTGAGTGCAGAGCCAGGGTGAGCCCTGAGTGCAGAGCCAGGGGTGAGCCCTGAGTGCAGAGCCAGGGGTGAGCCCTGAGTGCAGAGCCAGGGGTGAGCCCTGAGTGCAGAGCCAGGGGTGAGCCCTGAGCATTGCCAGGTATGGCCCAAAACAAGCAAAGAACTTCTCCTGCCTTCCCATTCATAGCCTTGCAGCCCTGCACACACATTTCATCCACTTGATAGATAAACCTACGATCTCTCAGTGGGGCTTGTCGTCATTGCAGGCTACGTGGGCGAGTCATGAACTTTGTTTTTAGGGTCAATGGACACCAGCAGTCCTTGACCAACCAGATCAACTTTTCTCTTCTTCCAGAATCAAGTCTCTTCAATCTTTGGCTGTTTCAAATAAAATCGTCATAGAAAACATGGACACAAGCACAGAATGCCTGGAAATTGGAACTTTCCATTATGCAAAAAGTCCCATTTCTAGGACAGTCAGTAGGTGGCACCAGAGAAGAATGATAAATGTATAAATGGACCAAACACCCTGAATGCAGGGAACCTAACACAAGCCTCCTTGGGATGGGCTGTGTCCATTTAACTGGAAATATCACTGCAACTGAAAACCGCCTCAAGTCCTTGGTGCAAGCACGCGCACACACACACACACACACACACACACACACTCACAAATAAAAATAATATTTTGGAAATAGGGGCTGGACCTAGGTCATCCTTGACACCAGAGTATAGGAAGGGGAAGGCAAGAAACAGAGTGAAGGGAAGGGGAGGGAGAGAGCGATAAGAAGCAACAAGGGGACCCAGGTAAGCTGGTGATGTCAAAGAAGGGTCGAGCTTAATATCCAAAGCACAGAGCCGACAACACTGAAATCATGAGATCCAAACTTTAATAACCAAATTCAAAGGAGCCTGTTGAGGTGGCAGGCTGGGGCTGGGGTGAGTGGGTCAGAGAGAGAACCTGGGAACACGGGTGGAGGGAAGTTGACTGGTGACTGGGCTGGTGAAGGAACATTGTATGTCAAAGACCCAACTATGCATAACTTTGTAATTCACAGTGCTTTCATAAAATAAGATTTTGGAAAAAGAAAACAGGGGCTAGAGAGACAGTACAGCACGTAAGGTACTTGCCCTAGAAACAACCAAGCTAGGCTCGATCCCTGGTGCCACATAGAGTCTCCTGAGCCCACCGGGAGTGATTCCTGGTGGAAGAGTAACCTGTGAGTGCTACTGGGTATGGCACCCACCTATGCCTCACCCCAAAATAAAAACAATAGTTGGGGTGAGGGAAGGCATTTTGTATCACTGAAAAAGTGGACCTTGCTGGATTAGACATGAATTAGATTGTACTCAAGAAATAAGGAGTCTCCGTAGCTGTACCCCTGGAGTCTGTGATCCCCTGGGACAGAAATGAAGGTCCAAGCATAGACATGTGTCCTCTAAGCCAGAGGAAAAGGCATATTTGGCCTCCTAAAACCTATTATCAGTGTCCGGACATTAAAGAATGGATATCTTCATTTATCTCTAGGAATAGACAGGAAACTGCAGAGAGTTTCCTGTAATAGTATGCAAACTGGACTTCAGATTATTAGGGGACTGAGCCCCTAGCACCTGCACAGAGAACCTGTTCCAATTTTAAAAAAAAAAAAAGACTAGACAATCAGAGCCACAGAGCTGGCACAGAGGCGTAAGGCCTTTGCCTTGCATGCAGCCAACCCCAGTTCAATCCCCAGCACCACGTATGGTCTCACTGAGCACTGCTAGAAGTGTCTTGAGCACCACCAGGTGTGACTCATAAAACAAATTGCTCAGGCGTTTCAGGACATATTATTCCCTTAATTTTGTTTGTTTTGCAATTGTGGTGACCACACCAGGCCAATCCCTTAAGTGGTCAGGGTCCACCAAGGCCACACCCAACATTACTGGGTTTGTAGGTGGGTGGCATGCGTGACCCAGAATGGAACCCAGGTGGTCCTGGTTTGGGCTCTATCACACCAGTCACATTCCCAGTCATCCCTTCCCTGTTCCTTCTTGAAAACCATATCAAAGAACCATGTCAGCTAAGATGTTCCCAAATTTGCCTTTCTCCCAAACATCGACTGACAGCACAGAGATCCCATTTCTACAGACACTGAGAACACCAAGGGCCACAGGAGCACCACTCCCAAATTCTCACCTAGAAGGTCAGGTCAAGGGCCATACATAGGCTCCACTTACCCTTGCAAATTCCATGGGTTTGGGAAGAAGGCACATGACCATGACGCCAAAGCGAACATCACAGACTGTCTTTAGCCACTTGGTCACAAACTGAGGCTTCAATTTTTCCACCAAACTTCCAACCTCGTCATCCATCATGTAGGCCGTGGAGTGGAACCACTGAAACACCATGGCCACCAGCCGGGCCAAGCTCTCCGTGGGCGTGTTCTCCCCGGGGGTACAAAGGCTCACCTGGGAAGGGGCAAGTTCGAATCGGCTTCAGCCTCCAGCTGTCCTCAAGGTCATTCAAAGGCAGCTTTACAAAATGGCAAAAGACCCCTTCTCCCCAGTGCGAACATGAACATGGGAGAGATGCACAGCAACAGCGCTCTTCTAATGTGGCTCCTTCCACATTAGCCTTTTCTCCCAGGGCATATCTCTTCTCTAGATGAATGCATTAAAAGTTCAGTCTATTCCGGGCAAGAGCAATAGCACAGCAGGTAAGGTGCTTGTCCCAGGTTCCATCCCGAGCATCCCATAGGATTCCCTGAGCACCGCTAGGAATAATTCCTAAGTGCAGAGCCAGGAGTAACCTCTGACCATTGCAAGGTGTGGTCCCCAAACAAACAACAACAAAAGTTAAGTCTCTGAGAGTGAAATTGTGGTTTCCATGAAAAAAATAAAGCACATTTCTGTTCTAAAATGGTTCAACTTAGGTAAGAATTTCCATCTGTCATATCTGTCACCATTCTGAAACCCTGGTGCTCCCCAATTCACCCCAGTAAAAATAATACTTTTAAAAAGAGATCGTCATTTAACCAGAAAGATGGACTATTCCACTGAGTACTTTAGTAGGGTGCAGGAATGCCATCAACAAGCAAAACAGCTCCTTGTTTTTAAAAACTTCCCAATAGTGCTCATGGTAATAAGTTCTGGGACAAAAACATGAGAAATCACAATTCAATCCCAATTTGGTATTTTTTTAAAAGTTTATCTTTCAGTTAGTCACGTGAAAGCATAAAGGGAAATGTATCACAACAAAGACTGAATTCACATCTCCAAAGGGCCAAAACGAAAAAGGCTATTTTTCTGCAAAATGTTCAGTAGAGATATATTTGATCTCTACTCAATGAATAATGCAACTGAATGGGGCAAGAGCAATCAGTTGTGTTGGTTTGGCAATAATTGTTCCAGCTATAGACAGAAGTGCCATAAATAAAGAGCTCCAAAGAGCTTGAACTTTCAAGAAAAAACGTCATGTATACGGTCATCTGGAAGGAGATGACATGCAGATGACCTGGAATGCAAGCTGTGACAATCTACACCAACTCTCCCATTTGTTGCCTGCCCCTGGTGCTTCTCAAAGAGCCAAGGGCCTGACACAGTAGGTTTCCACACGGAGTTATTTATTAGAATCAACGTTGGGAAAAGTCCCAAGATTTGAGGGTACAATCCGTGCATTGTTGCTCCCCGCCATCACCACCAAATAATAACTTCTCAGTTAAATTAATGTGTGGTACTGGGTTGAGAGTACCTCCCTGAGAGAATAAAGACATTGCTAAGATTAATTCTCCACTATTTACTTCTTTTAAAAGAACAGGAGAAATTCGCCACCGGTGCCATGCTGGAATGGGAATGAAAGCAGAGAAGAGGGAACTTCTCTTTCTTACTAAGAACCAGATGCCAAATTGACTGAGCAGCCGCTGGTCGTGCTTATCGTCATCCTTGTTATCAAAGTCAGCGTTATCCAGGGAATGATGGGACGAGGAGAGGCCCAGCTGCCGCCGCCGATTCAACTCATATTCCCGCTGCTCGGCATGGAACTCGGCTTCTTTCAACAAGCTTGCCAGAGAAGGAAGACTCCAGGTTAGACCACTGACCCCACACCCGAAACTGATCTCTCCTGACCACCTCTTGAGCACATCCCGACCCTCTGTGAAATCAGGAGTTGCTCCATGAGAACCAGAAGCTCTCATTTATTTACCATTTTGTACCCATTTCAAAGATGGACAAACAGAGGCACTGAGACTTCTTCTGCCCATTAGAATCAAGCAGAACTGATGCCTTCTGGCTTCTGGTTTGTCCTAGCCCTTTAGAAGTCATTTTCCCCTGCACCTGTGCAGATATTTGATGTCTTCACAGTTTTACAACAGATACATGATGACAATACCAGGAGAAACTGAGGAATTTGGACCCCAGTGGAGAAAATATTCATTCAGAAGCATTCAAACACCTGAAAAGGGAACCACAAATTCACCTTTTTCAATACAGTAACTGTAATTCTGGCTCAGGACTTAATCCTGGCAGGGCTGTGCTCAGGGATTGATTCTGGGAGTACTCAGGAAACCATATGTGGTGCCAGGAATCAGACCAGGGGTCCCATTGCTTAACTTTCTGCTACAATTATATGGCGAACTTCTGTTATCACACTGCTACATGGGCAGGCTGCTGGTCTAATAAAAAATGTAAAAGGCAGATTTGGAGCCGGAGCAATAGTACAGCAGGTAGGGAATTTGCCTTGCATGCAACTGACTTGGATTCAACCCCGGCATCCCATATGATTCCCCAAGCACCACCAGGAGTAATCCCTGAGTGCAGAGCCAGGAGTAACCCCTGAGCATCACCAGGAGTGGCCCAAAAAAAGCAAAACTTTTTTTTTAAAAAAAGGCAGATCCTAGCCTTAAAAACATACATTCCAAGTCCAGAGAGAAAGGATAAGGGCAGGGCTCTGGCCTGCATGCAGCTGGCCCTTTCTCTGTCTGGCACCCCACACGGTTCCCAGAGCGCACCAGGAGTGCCTCCTGAGCACCTCCAAAGGTCACCAAGCTTCTTAAGACTAAAATAAGTAACGTGCATCTCATACTGCTCCTTGAGTTGGGGATGTGCTCCCAGGCGGAGCTGAAGGGTCTAGAGGCCCAGGGGCTATTCCCAGAGATTCCAGGCCCCACAGCCAGGCGCGCAGTGCACCGCAAGGGCCCTAGGACCAGGGGCTGCTCTGTATCACAGTGCTCTCGGGAGTCTCCATAACCACACCCAGCAGTACTCGGGGAATCATAGAGCAGCAGGGAGAGAACCCTCATCAGCAGCCTCACCGGTGCCTCCCAGGAACAGAAGCGCCAGGCCTATCCCCTCCCCACTGGCTACTGCGGCTGTCAGTCAAGTCTCAGCCCCGTCTCTCACTCTGACACCCCTGCTTCCGACCTACCCGGTGATCCCTGCTCCCAGACCTGATGCCAATTAGGGGCATCTATTGCCAACAGTCTCCCTGCACATGCAATTTCGCCTGGCACGTTGTTGGCCTGCGAAACATTTTCGTGCAATGAATGAATGAGACCATTGCCATTGTCACCTGGGTGGCATGACCGGCCCGCTGCAGAAAGTGGAGCGAGTGGTACCTGTGACATGGCAGGTGAGCAGTGGCTCAGGCCGGGCCTCGTACCTGATGACAGCCTCCACGGCGCACACCAGCTCCTCAGCGCCACACTCCCGGGTGTTGATGGGTGGCGGCGAGGTCTGATATAGATGCGTCTCTGAGGTGGCGCCCACCTCGTTGCTGTGGTGGTTGGAGTGGCATCGCTTGCAGTACCGCACCGGCCTGTTTCCGTGGCGCCCACAGCACCCAGCTGAAAAGCAGGTGACCACGGCTCTCCGCACGTGTGAACTGCAGTTCTGCAAGCAAAAGTGGCCAGAGCGAGAGTGGAATGAATCCCTGGGAGCAAGGGGCAAAGGACGGAATAAAGGGAGGCTTCCAAGGGGCGGTCCAGTCAGGGGGCATTTGTCTTGCCCCGGGTGTCCCAATTGGATGCTGGATGTCCCATATGAGCCCCTGAATGTGGCCAGAAATAACTCCTGAGTGCAGAGCCAGGAGAAACCCCTGAGCATCGCTGGCTCGGGTGTGACCAAAAAATCAAACTAAAAGTAATAATAACAATGATAATAATAATGATAATAACAATGGTAATAATAATGATAATAATGATAACAATAATAACAATGATAATAATAATGAGGATGATGATAAGGTGATAATGATAATAATAATAATAATAATGATGATGATGATAATCACTTCTTCACTTGTATCACTTGTCTTCCCATTATTCATTGATTTGCTCGAGTGGGCACCAGTAACATCTCCATATGTTTTGTCACATGCTAGTGTAGCCCAAGGGCATCTGCTTGCTCCAGGAACATAAAGAGCCTCAAACCATTCCATCAGGTCATGGGAATGAGGTCTATAATTGTTACTGGTATTTGGCATATCCAATACGACACGGGTAGCTTGCCAGGCTCTGCCGTGCACATGGTACACTCTTATTAAACACTGTAGTAAATTATTAAGAGACTGGGGTGGCCAAGGGGTAGCTCACTGATTAGAACACCTGCTTGGATTGGTCCAGTCTGCGTTTAGCCGATACCATTCAATGAAAGTGTCCTCAAGGACCTGTTGTTATGAGCTGGGCTCTCTGGGGGCCTGAAAAACACCTTCGGCAATTTCTGGCTGAGCTACAGCCAGGTGTATGCAAGCACCCGGATGGAAGCCCCGCAGGCACAGGTGAGCTCTGCTAAGGATAACGAATATGTGAGCAAGAGGCAATGAGGCTGCCCCAGAGAAATTGACGGTTATAGAGAGCCTGGCCATGGCACATGATGGTAGGTGACCTGATGATTATGATAAGAACAATGATGATAATGATAACAATGATAATAATAATAACAATGAAAATAATGATAACAATGATTTTATCAATATTGACTGTATATAATTATAAATAACATATTTATCATTATATGGGTCAGTCATTTTCAACATATGGACTCCACAGCTCATCAGAGCTTCACCCAAGAGAAAAGCTGATCTCAAGCCCTGCTCATCAGAGTCCCACCCTACTGCGAGGTCTGTTTCAAACCCAGGTATGCCAGATCCAGAGACTCAGATACATAGGGCAGAGCTGCTACTGGGCTCCCTGTGCTCAGCTGATCATGAGGCGCCCAGGAAGGAAGGTGGGTTCTAGCCCTGGCCCACCATTCCAATAGAGCCTCGCAAGAAGCCAGAGGAATCCCCACACCAGGAGGGCTGCCATTTTCAACATCCAGACTCCACAGTTCATCAGAACTCCACCCAAGAGAAAAGGCCATCTCTCCCTGTTGCAGTTCATCAGTAAATTCACAAGATGAGAGTCTACTATGAGAGGATTCCACCCACATGGTAGATTCTGGCAAGCTACCTATGTCATATTTGATATGCCAAAACCCAGTAAAAATTATAGACCTCATACCCATGATGTGAAGGAATGGTTTGAGGCTCTTCATGTTCCTTGAGCAAGCAGATGCCCTTTGGCTACACTAGCATGCAACAGGACATATAGAGATGATACTGGTGCCCGCTGAGCAAATCGATGAACAACGGGAAGACAAGTGATACAGTGAATGACAACAATGATAATAATAATGATAATAATAACAATGATGATGATGATGATAACGATGATAATAATCACTTGTATCACTTGTCTTCCCATTGTTCATCGATTTGCTCTAGTGGGCACCAGTAACATCTCCATATGTCCTGTCACATGCTAGTGTAGCCCAAGGGCATCTACTCACTCCAAGAACACAAAGAGCCTCAGACCATTCCTTCAGGTCATGGGAATGAGGTCTATAATTGCTTGATAATAATGATAACAACAATAATAATGATAACAACAACAATAATAATAATAGCAATGATTATGAATGAAACTCTTGAGCTCATTTGCCAACGTGGCAAGGCGCGAGCCTCAGGAGACCAAATGCTAACGTCCAAGCTTTCTAAACGGTGCAGAGAAGCGATAAAAGAAGACCTCAAAGAGAGAAGAGCAGAAATACTGGAAGATGCAGCAGAAGCCGGGAAAAGCATTCGCACTGCCCGCCTCTCCTTTGCCAACTATAAGACCAAGATGACTGCCCTCCAACGCCTGATGGATCTATCACATCTTCCAGAAAGGCAATGGAGAAGATTATCCATGACTTCTACTCAAATCTCTTTGATAGCCACATCCACCTGCCCACATACCAAATTCCACAGGATGGATATGAAATTCCCAACGTTCTCCCTTCTGAAACCGACATACCATCTCGGTCGGTAAAGAAGGGAACAGCACCAGGCCCAGACAAAGTCAGACCCGAACACCTGAAGAATCTGCCGTCGGTACTCATCAATACACTAGCTCGGCTCTTCACACGCTACCTGTCCGAATGCAAGGTGCCCTCCCAATGGAAAACCAGCAGGACAGTTCTACTGTTCAAGAAGGGAGACATTCACGACATCGGCAACTATCGCCCCCACCTGCCTATTGTCCGGTCATCTACAAGCTGTTTACACGAGTCATCCTGTACAGGATTAGCAAAACACTAGATGAAGGGACAACCATGCGCAAGCAAGCAGTCATCGAAGCCCTAGCCAAACAGGGTATTCAACCCCAATACATCAAGATCCTTCATGAGCTGTATTATGGATTCACCACCAGGATCTCACCATTCTACAAAGAAGTGATCATTAATGTGAAAAGAGGGGTTCAACAGGGTGATACCATTTCTCCAAAACTCTTCAGCGCCACCCTCGAGAACGTCATGCGACAATTAGAATGGGAAGGAATGGGAGTGAAGATAGATGGTCGGCAACTACACCACCTCCACTTCGCTGATGACATCATTCTAATAGCACCAAACATTAGCCAAGCGGCACAAATGCTGGCTGACTTCGACCGAGAATGTGGAAAGATAAGTCTACAGCTGAATCTAAAGAAAACAATGTTTATGAAGAATGAACTAGTTCCAGAGGCCCCATTCACTCTCAATGGAACAAACATCTCTGAATGCAGCAGTTATGTGTACCTAGGTCGAGAAATCAACATGATGAACGACCTAAAACCTGAGCTGCGCAGGAGGAAGAGAGTGGCATGGAATGCCTTCAAAGGCATCGAAGAAATAGCTAAAAGGACAAAGAACCTCCGGCTCCGGGCACATCTCTTTGACTCCACCGTTCTCCCTGTATTAACATACGCCTCAGAGACCTGGGCCCTACGAAAAGCAGGATGAGAATGATATTCGGGTCTCCCAGAGAGGAATCGAAAGAGCTATGCTTGGAATATCACGCCTCACTCAAGTGAGAGAAGGAATCGAAGTTCTGACCTCCGTCGCTATTCCAGAATCAGGGACGCTGTCTCGTTTGCCAAGGCATCGAAAATCAGATGGGCTGGACATGTAATGCGATTTGGAGACTACCACTGGACTAGAGCCATTACCAACTGGATCCCAAGGGATGTCAAAAGATCACGTGGCCGCCCACCTACAAGATGGTCTGACTTCCTTGTAAAGACACTGAAGGAACGGTTTGAGGCTCTTCGTATTCCTGAATCAACCAGATGCCATTGGGCTACATTGGCACGTGATAGGGTCCAATGGAAATGTTACTGGCCCCCACTCGAAAGCAAATCAATGAATAACGGGATTCAAGTGATCAAGTGAAGTGAACAATGATAATAATAATAAAATAAATGGCACACCCAATACTGCCTCTGGAGCACTCTCCTGAAACCAGCTGGATTAATAAACCTACTATTTACTATTTAAATAACCCCACCACCACCACCACCACCATCACATCACAGAAGTTCCTAGATAATTCCAGCTACCAATTACTTGATTTTCCTAAATGCGCTCCCAGACAGTGTCAAGCAGAGACACTCTGATTTGGTTTTGTCCAAATACCTGACTCAGAATCTTGGAGCCTAATTCAGGGCTAGTTTTATGATGATCTGTTTCATGTGAGTTCCTGTGTGGTTTTACAGATACACTGCATGTATCTGAGACACCAACTAAAAGGCCCTCTGCTCATCAGCATGCACTCATAACTCTAAACAGCAGCAATAATGTAAAGAAAACACATTGCCCCCAAAGGGCTTCTGTTGATCTAAACCCCAGTGGTGGTTCCTACTGTTTTAATAAAATATTTCTAAGTCACAGTCCTCTGTCCAGGGGGACTGGGCTATAGGCTTCTATTTCAAAAGTGGACTAGAGAGACTGTCTTTAGAGTCACACTCAACTGGACACGGTCTGCAGTGGTTCTCCCCGGTCATTCTGTTCCTCTCCTTTGATTTATAGACACACATAGACAACTCCAAGTGATCGCTTAGGATAGTGAAACTGGCATAGATCAAGGTCTTTTTCTTTGTCAGTCTTGACACTATTGTTATTATTATTATTTTAATCCTGCTGTTCAAATGTACAATGATGTAGAATTTTTTAAATGAGACATAAACTGCTCCCAAAGCAACTATGAACAATTATGAGCTTAATGGATATTCTCAAATTAATGTGTGTGTGGGGGGGGGGGGGGGGGAAGTGAGGGGGATACCAGAGATCAAGCCAGCCTCTCACACACTCAAATCAGGCTTTCTGCCACTGGAGTTACATCCGTGGCTCTCAAAATTAACTTTCTGATAAACCATTCTATTTTTAAAGGATATAATTTTAAACATGCTAATTTAAAGTTTATTTCTAAAAAGTAATTTGCTATATAAAGTATATTAAAAATTATTCTCTCTGGAAGTCAAGTGTTGGTATAGCACCAAAGCAAGGACATGCTGGTTTAGAAAAGCAAACTGTTCTTCACCTTTGTCTTTCTGGCTTGTAAAGGACCCTCAAGCTCAGAACATGAATAAAATGAAAAGTATGATGAATGTCTGAAAGATCCTTTGCTAAAACTTTAGAAATTTGTTAAGCACCAGAATCTGGTCTTTTTTTTTCCTTTGTGGGTCATACCTAGCAAGGTACAGGGGTTATTCCTGACTCTACACTCGGGAATTAATCCTGGTGATGATTGGGAAACCATGTGGGATACCAGGGAATCAAACCTGGGTCAGCCACGTGCAAGGCAAATGCCCTCCCGCTATGCTATCGCTCCGGCTCCTCTGGTCAGTTTTAAAACAGATGGAAATGCCCGAAGTATATAAAGAGTTTTCTAAACAATTCTATATCTGATTTTCGAAGTACAGAACCTGCTGTACTTAGAAATCCACAAAAGTTTTTTACAAAGTTTTTTTTAAAGGAAGTTTTACTACACAAAAAGGACGGCCAGCTTAGTCCAAAGAAGACAGGCTCAGTTCAACACAAGAGGGTGCATGAACCCCCCAATCTGTCCACATGGAAGTTGACTGAGTTACTTAGATATTACATGGATTATTTCTCACCCAAAAGCAAAGCTGTCCCACTGAGAAGAACGAAGAAGCCTAGACGCTAAAGAGTTAGAGACCTTCTCATGGGAAGCAAAACCAGATCCTAAGCCAGGTACTGCCACAATTCTGGAGACCATGAAGCTGTTTCCCTCGTCAGGGCTGAAGCTGCTACACATTACTGACTGGTCCCTGGTGGCTTCTTCTCTCTCTGAGCAGAGCTCTACCATCACCTTCCTGCCCCTATGTCACTGTTGTGTGCTTGGTGAGCAGGAGGCAAACAACTTGCCAAGTTAACAGGTTTCTGGGTCAAGGCAACTTCGCACACACGCGGAAATCCACTGGTGACCAGAGTGCACGCACATTTCCAGGCAATTGACTGCACACCTGAAGCTCTAAATGCATAATACTGCTGCAGGTCATGCAAGGCGGGTGGCTGAGTATTTTGCATATGATCAGAGGGTGAATAATTACGTCTAGAGGCAGATTATAGTAGACTAAATATGACTACAAAATTCTCACTGTTCCTGCTACAAAGAGGTGTTTCGGCCACTATTCACAGAATCTGGGTTGGATTTGGAATAAGCTTGGCCAAAGGAGGGGTGGGGGACAGCAAAAGAGATGCTCTATGACTTCTGAGCTTCAGATTCCCAAAATGCCTTGCAACCTCCTCCCACACGTTCAAAACATGGCTGCCTTGTGAATGAATTTAGCTTAGCCTCCTGGAGGATGAGAAGCTGAAGAGAGAAAAAGGCAAAGACCCCCCCTTCACCCCAACCAATCCAGTCATCCAGCTGAGGTCCCCACTATGGAAGTAAGACCATCTGGGACCAGCCAGTCCCCAACTAATCACAAATAATATTAAGTGAGCCTAAAAGGAACTTATTTCACTCTCAATGGAACAAACATCTCTGAATGCAGCAGTTATGTGTACCTAGGTCGAGAAATCAACATGATGAATGACCTAAAACCTGAGCTGCGCAGGAGGAAGAGAGCGGCATGGAATGCCTTCAAAGGCATCAAAGAAATAGCTAAAAAGGACAAAGAATTTCCGGCTCCAGGCACATCTCTTCGACTTCACCATTCTCCCTGCATTAACATACGCCTCAGAGACCTGGGTCCTACAAAAGCAGGATGAGAATGCTATTTGGGTCTCCCAGAGAGGAATTGAAAGAGCTATGCTTGGAATATCACGTCTCACTCAAGTGAGAGAAGGAATCCGGAGTTCTGACCTCCATCGCTATTCCAGAATCAGGGATGCTGTCTCATTTGCCAAGGCATCGAAAATCAGATGGGCTGGACATGTAATGCGATTTGGAGACAACCACTGGACTAGAGCCGTTACTGACTGGATCCCACGGGATGTCAAAAGATCACGTGGCCGCCCACCTACAAGACGGTCAGACTTCCTTGTCAAGACCCTGAAGGAACAATTTGAGGCTCTTCATATTCCTGAATCAACCAGATGCCATTGGGCTACATTGGCACGTGATAGGGTCCAATGGAAATGTTACTGGCGCTCGCTCGAGCAAATCGATGAGTAACGGATTCAAGTGATCAAGTGATATGATATGATATGATATGATATGATATGATATGATATGATATGATATGATATGATATGATATGATATGATACAACTCCTCAACTTAAGACAAACACCTAAATGGCTTAGAAGCTGGTATCGGGGCCTGAGAGATGGCAGAGCATTAAGGTGCTTGTCTTTCACACAGCCAACACAGGCTCAAGTCTAAGTACTCCATATGGTCTCCTGCACCCTTGCAAAGTGATCCCTGAGCACAGAGCAAAAAAATAGGCCTTGAGCACAGTTTGGTGTATATCCCCCAAAAAGTTATCATTAAAATTAGCCAGAGAAATTATTTAATTCAGACACAAATAAAACACTTTTACTTTCATAATTGGGCTGAGAATGATTCTGACATGCAGCAAGTAGACCATTTGGACCCACTTCAGATCTGTAAATATGGTTCACATACAAGTGTTCTTTTACCAAGCTTAAGTGGCATCGACTGCACTGTCATTGGCACATTCTTGAATTAAAAACTAGCTCAGAGCTACATGTATGCTTTGGTTTCAGATGGCGTATCGAACACTGTGCATAAGATGGCCAAGCAAGAGCAGAAATGGAAATAGAGACCATTCCTATAGCGCAATCTCACATGCTAAATTATTCCTGCCCCCCACAAATACAGTGACATGTATATGCTGGGAAACCAGGGTGCAGAAACGAGGCAGATGTCAACGAGCGAATTTACATACAAACACAGCAAGTCATGCACCACCACACAGATGGTTGACTCTTACCTTCTTTTGACATATAGCAGATATCTCGGCTGTAAGAGGAAGGCATACAAATATCAACACAGAAAGAGTCTATTTTAAATCAGGACCACCATAAAAGGAAGTGAAACATAGGGTGAGCAACACCATCTACACAGGATTAAAATAGCATTTTCGTTGTTTCATTGACTTGCTCTGTTTGCACGGAACTAGAGTTGCCTTAGGGAGCATGAATTAGGTCTCTTCCTCATCAGGCAGCAAGCAGCGGGTTTATTGCTGATGAGGTTACACAAACACGGCCAAGGTGCAAAGGCTTCACCTCTACTTAAAAGTAATTCAACCAGGGCCGGAGCAATAGCACAGCATGGAGGGCGTTTGCCTTGCACACAGCCGACTTGGGTTCAATCCTTGGCATCCCATATGATCCCCGAGCACTGCCAGGAGTAATTTCTAAGGGTAGAGCCAGGAATAAATCCTGAGCATTGCCAGGTGTGATCCAAAAAAAAAAAAAAAAAAAAAAGTAATTGAACCAACTCAGACATGACTGAGAATTCAAATCAACATAATGTCAAGGTCCCCTCCTCGTTTCACAGAGAATACAACTGAGGGGTGCTCTGGCCACACAACCTCTGTGACACTGCGCTCTCAATGACAGCAGCAAACCCAGAAGTACCATCTCTGGGTCACCCTGCTTGAAGTGCTTTCATCCATGACACTGAATCCATACGTCGGAACAGAGCAGCGCCATAGAGATGATTGGGTATAACAGCAGTTATTTAAGAGAAAGCAATTTTCAGCCCGAGGCTAACTCCTTGGAGGCCAAGGACTATCTCCCCTCGGGTCTGAGTTTTGCACATGGAGAATTCTTTTGAGTGAGCATGCCAATTATTTTCATGAAAATCAATGCTTGAAAATAATTTTTCCAAGAACATGTCAATATTTCCCCGAAATAGTAAATACTCAAAAAATAGGCAAGATCCCTAATCATAGTATAGATGCTGCTGTCATTTATGATAAGATCAGGGCAGGGGAAAGCAGAGCACTAAGGGAACACAAGCTTTGCACCCACTTGGACCCAAGTTCTAACTAACTACCTGCCCTTAAACCTGACTAAATATGACTTAGGAGACCCACCAAGCCCCTCCCCACCCAAAATGGATCATAGGTGAAGTCCTGAATTATAAATCCTGATTTATAAATTAAGGGGTATCAGCTAAAAAAATTATAACTCCTTTTTTTTAAAAAAATCTCATTTTGTATAATTAATTGTTATTTGTTTGCTATCTCAAGAGCTGATCTCAATTTTGGGTGAGTGTCACACCTCTAAAGAAGTCATGAAAAGTTACTATCAATTTTCTTGCAAAGATAAATAGCCCCTGGAGAAAATGAGCAAACTCAGCAACCCAGCTCCACTGAAAATGTAGTTTAGAACCTGACAACTCTGCCGGGGGAACAGAGAAAGAGCAGCTTTGTTTCAGAAAGCGACAAGTTCACTGACAAGGTAGCCTAATTTTTCAACTTTACAGTTTTATTATACTTAGTGCTAGATGACTATATCAGTGTCAAAGTACATGGTGTGTTAGTGACGGCATCCACCACCAAGGCAGCCCAATTTATAAGGGAAACTTTCCTTAGATTAGTGCAAACCCAAATGTACAAATATTCCTCTGAAATTTTCCAAAAGTCTCTCTGAAGTCTCCGGAGGCCTTTCTGGTTTCTTCCTACAGAGAACACCTCACCAAGTTTCTTCCTTTTTTTTTTTTTTTTTCAGTTTTTGGGCCACCCCCATTGGTGCTCGTGGGCTTCTGGCCCGACGGCTCTGGGGACAATGTGGTGACAGCAAATGAACCCAGGGCACCTTAGTGCAAAGCACAAACTCCAGCCTCTGGAACTAGCTCCCCAATGCCCATTTTGTAGGTTGAGTGGACCTCATCTTAGTATTTAGAGGGTCCATACAGCATTACAAAACGAAGAGTGCACAGAATACAGTTCACAGAAGGTTGTTAAGTTTCTTTTGCAATGCAGCTTTTGTATTAATTCTTCTGTCATCTATCTCTAGAATCCTAGAGCAAGACCCCTGTGCACCGGAGCAATACTCACTCAGCACCCAATATTTTCTGCCTTTTATCTTTCCTCTGCTTTCCTGGAGTCTTCTTCCCCTGGCAGCCTCCAGTTGGGCAACTGGAATTCTTTTTTCCCCCTCTGGAAAGAGGAATACTGGGACACACCAGCTTCCAGGGCCTAACTTCTGAACCCCATCAACACACACACACACACACACACACACACACACACACACACACAAATATTCCAGTTGCTCTCTAGGGCTCAGATACTTCATCCTTGTTTCACCAAGGCGATGGCTGAGTATCAGAGCAATAAATGACTTTCCCTAAAAACACATTTTTCCTAGAAAGGCATAGCAGCAGCAGAAAAAAAAGAATTCCACCCTTTCCCCACTGGTGTTCCTTCTTTCTTTTATAACCTGGCACTCAACAACCCCCACCCCCGGCAACACCTGCAACATGGACAGAAAATCCTTAAAGATTTTCATAATCAGCCACGCTTCAATCTTCCTATGGATTCCCAATTCCAACAAGAGCATTTAACTTTAATAATAAGGGAAGAGGTATCCGTGGGAATGTTACAAGAAAGACATTGACAAAAAATGCTTCATATCAATGAATATTCATAAAATTTAATACTGCAGTAACAGTCTGTAACATAAAAATACAACCAGGAGAGACAAATCAACCAAGCCATTAGTCATGATTACTCCTTATTCATCCTTTTGGAAGCAAACCATACCTTGCGGCAGAAGAACATCAATCAGCCATTCACTGTGGTCTCTACAAAGGAAGACAAAATGCATTTTTGAGCTTCTCTGCAATGTTACCCTTCCACACAAATGTTTATAAGTTGCACCATTGCTAGGAGGCTTTTAATAAAAAGGCAGTGTAATTAAAAGCACTACCATAATAAAATTTATAAATGTCTAATGCAGTCCAGCTAAATCATAAATCATAGGCATTTCCTCACATTCAGTTATCTTTAAATGATACTTTCCAGATGCTAATTAAGCCACCCAAAATACAGTACAATTTGTAGGAAGCTGAGGGTCATTCTGTGGAATGAACAAGCAAAGAGAACTCATGTGAATTTTAAGTCGTGTTTGAAAGCCACTGCTATTTTTTCTCAGTGGCCTTTTAACCAGGTCACTTGACAACTGGAGCTGCCTTATTAAGTGGAATTGCTTCCTCTTGACATGTGGGAGAGAAACGTAATATTTTAGAGCTAAAATCTTTCCCAAGCAAGGACTGGAGGTTAAATATAGGACATACTAACCTTTGAAAAACCCAGAGGTTTAGGGGGAGTGGGGTAATAGAACTGATTTCAGTAGAAGACGCATCTCTGTCTTGCCACTGGCACACCGTCCCTGGGCCCCTAACACAGACCTACCCGGCCATCCTCTGGCTGCACTCTTCACAGAGATAGAGAGGGGTGGCTTGTCCCCCAGAGCCACTGCCAGAGAAGGGTCGATACACATCTGAAATACAGAAGGGACAGGATGAATGTTCTGTTCATAGCCAATGACATCACAAGCACAAATATTTCAACAATCACAGATTTTCTAAAGCAACTTAGAATAAATATTTTCCTTTTTAGTAAGATACGTTCAACCCCACAGATCTTTTCCCATCATGGCTGAGCTGCTCTCAGTGGGGGTGAAATGTGGCTAATGTTTTTCATTTCTCTGCTTAGTTTGTTAGTCAATAAACAGTGTCAAGAAATCCACCTTCGTTCTGCAAAGATGGAAAAAAAAATCCTTGGGTTCAGCGTGTGCTCGAAGTTACCTCGATGTCACTCATACAATCATTTCTCCTCTAAAGTGGTAAACTCGAGTCATCTCCCTTTACGAAAGGGAAACGTATATCAATGTTAAAAATTTAGACTGCTAGAATAATGCTAGCAGTAGAGAATTTGGCAATCTTAAGGCCGGCCTCATTCAAAATACTTACCACACTTTACTTTCCTCTTTCTGGAACCTGAGTTCTAGATCAATTAGACAGTACTCCATTTTTCTGTTATTTTTCCCTGTCACGTGTGGTCTAAAGTTTGTTTAATCCTGCTGTGCTTTATTTAGTTTTGGATTGTTTATGTCTGGTTTTTCAATACCCAAAGCAAAGATGAAAAGCATTAATTTTGCCATTTTACATAAACATAAAATTATATTTCAAGTATCTGAATATTGTAAGTAAAATAAACAAAAGCACTCAAATGACTAGCTAAATTCTTTACTTTGCACAGATTAAAGTTAGTTCTGTGATTTAACAAAGTCACTTTTAATTTATTCCAGCACTTGAAGAAATAAACAATCCAAGCAATAGCTCATTATATAGTAAATATGCCACGTATGCAAATTCTTCTAGAAATTCATTCTATCTCTTTTATTTAGTTTTTTTTCTAACTAATGTGAAGGGAGGGGAAGCAGGAATCAACCCAAATAGCCTGTCATTTAAATTAAAAGTCTGGGAAGCAGCCGGATGAGACTCCGCCCACCACACTAGCCACCACCTTCACTGTCCAGATGCTGGGAAACTACTTCACGACCAGATTAACAGAGCAAAATCAGTTCGAGCCCAGGTAGGCAGCTCCCCAGAAGCGGGAATCACTGGGAACTCGTCAGATGGAGTCAGGGGTCGGCCATTCCCCCTCCATTTTGTCCAGCCTGGTGGCCCCACCCAGGAGCTGCCCTGGGGCGACCAGCCATAGCATGCAGGGCCTCAGACGCAGCTGGGGAAGCTGGAACTCCGCTTTTCCCAGGCTAAGCTGACCATGGGGCTCCCAGGAGGACAGATGGGTTTTGGGAGTGGGCCAATCACCTCTGGGGGTCCCGGAAGCAGCTGGATGAGACTCGCCCACCACACTAGCCACCACCTTTGCTGTCAGGACTCTGGGATACTACCTCACAACCAAATTAACAGAGCAAAATCAGTTTGAGCCCAGGTCGCGCGGCAAGCGGCAGCACGGTCCATCAAAATAGTGGAAACAGTCATGTCTTTTAATGCACTGCATTCTACAATGTGCAGGAAATTTAGGCGGGAGGGAGAGATAGAGAGGAGAGAAAAGACATACAGAACCTGCCAAGTAGTTGAGGTGTGGGAGGAGGGAAAGAGGTGGGGACATTGGTGATGGGAGATTTGTTTGGGTGGAGGGATGGGTGTTGGAACACTGCAGAACCAAACTCTACATGAGCATCTGCAATTGTATGTCTAAAATGGTGTAATAAAATTTGGGGGAAAAAGTCTGAAGAGTTTCAATGGCTGGAGAGGGGCAGAGACACAGAGTCAAGGGGGCTGAGGTGCTTGTCTCTATACAATGCAGTCCAAATCCCTTGTCATCCCGTAAGGAGTGATCCATGACCACAGAGACAGGAGTAAGCTCTAAGCACACCTGGCTATGGACCAACAAGAGAAATCAACAACATCAATGGTGAGCAAAACAATAGGTAGGAGAATTTAATGGCACCATTAAAAACTGTATCCCCTGAACTGTGTATATCTGGCCCCTTTTGTTGGCTCACACCTGGCAGTGCTCTGGAGACGTATGTGGTATAGGGGTAGGGGGGAATTGAACTCTGTGGGGTACAAGCAAGGCAAGTGCTTTAATCCTGTACTGCCTCTGGCCCATCCTACTCTTTTTTAAAGGGTTAGATCGAATGATCTAACAGAGACTCACAGACATGGGGCAGAGCTGCCACTGGCTCTCCCTGTGCCCAGCCACTCACAAGGCGCCCGGGAGGGATGGCAGGTTCTAGCCCTGGCCTGCTACCCCAGCAGAGCCTCGCAACAAGCCACACAACCCCCCACTCCATGAGGGCCTCCATTTTCCATATCTGGACTTCCCTCTCGTCAGAACTCCATCCAGCAGACCAGCCTATCACAGCCTGGCTCTGCGGCTGCAAGCGGCCGCACGGTTCATCAATAAATGCTGGATTTTGAGATGACTACAAGAGTATGCTACCCACACGGCAGAGCCTGGCAAGCTACCCGTGTCGTATTTGATATGCCAAATACCAGTAACAAGTATAGACCTCATTCCCATGACCTGATGGAATGATTTGAGGCTCTTTATGTTCCTGGAGCAAGCAGCTACCCTTGGGCTCTACTTGCATGAGACAGGACATATGGAGATGTTACTGGTGCCTGCTCGAGCAAATCGATGATGAACAGGAAGACAGTGATTAAAAACTGTCAAATCTATACACCCAGACACTAAAGATTCAATACAATATTTCTAAAGCTTCCTACTTCCTTTTATACGATACATAACTACTTTTCCATATGTCACATGAAGGAATAGAAAATTTTCTACAAATTACCAGAATATGTATTTTAAGCTAAGTTGGTCATTTATTCTCTCAATGGCAACACTGAGGAGCAGTCATGGGCAATACATAAGCAAAGGAATATAGATTACTATCTTCCCGTTAATCATCTATTTGCTAGAGCGGGCACCAGTAATATCTCCATATGTCCTGTCTCATGCTAGTAGAACCCAAAGGCATCCGCTTGCTCCAGGAACATAAAGAGCCTCAAACCATTATATTAGGTCACGAGAATGACCTAATATAAATATTACTGGTATTTGGCATATCAAATACTACACAAGCAGCTAGTCAGG
The DNA here is from genome assembly GCA_021461705.1 of Cryptotis parvus. NCBI lineage: Eukaryota > Metazoa > Chordata > Mammalia > Eulipotyphla > Soricidae > Cryptotis > Cryptotis parvus. The sequence goes on along the minus strand of JAJIBD010001116.1, from coordinate 119,907 downwards.
CTTGCCGTGCAGGTGGCATACTGTTGTAGTCACCTCTAAATAAAGCATTTATTGATGAATCGTGGCTGCAGCGGCCGCGGCGAGCCGGGCTGTGATAGTCTGGTCTGCTGGGTGGAGTTGTGATGAGAGGGAAGTCCGGATGTGGAAAATGGCGGGCCCCATGGAGTAGGGGAGGGTGGTCTGGCTTGTTGTGAGGGCTCTGCCGGGTGGCAGGCCAGGGTTAGAACCTGCCATGCCTCCCGGGCACCTCATGAGCAGCTGGGCACAGGGAGAGCAAGTAGCAGCTCTGCCCCATGTCTGAGAGTCTCTGGTTCAGCATACCTGGGCCAGATTGAAAAAAAAAAAAACCTGCTGCAGGGTGCGGGTGGCTGTCGATGATCCGGGCTATGATAGTTTGGTCTGCTGGGTGGAGTTGTGATGAGAGGGAAGTCTGGATGTGGAAAATGGCGGACCCCATGGAGTAGGGAGGGTGGTCTGGCTTGTTGTGAGGCTCTGCAACAAGCCAGACCACCATCCCCTACTCCATGGGGGAGTATAGATATGTTCCAATAAAACTTTATTTACAAAAGCAGACAAGCAGACCAGGTTTGGCTGTGGACCACAGTTGGCTATTTCCTATGTTGGATAATGATCTGGGCTCAAAAGCATTTTATAAAGTGATTTTCTGATAAAACAAAGTTAAACTCAAGAGCAAAGTATAATGAAATGAATGACTGAGTTCTTTAGAGTTTTATTTTTAATTCTGTCACAACCTACTGCAAAAACTTGGGAATTTTTGGAAAACTCGATCATGAACAGCTTTATAAAGGTTTACCTCACGATGATTCCATTAAAAAAATTTTAGTAAGTTATGATTTGGGAATTAAACTAAGATCAGTTGCATACAAAGCCACTGCTTTAACACAGTTAGCCTCCCTGCTCCTATTAGTGTCATTTTTAAGATAAATCTTTATTGTAATATACAACTGTGTTTTGTTTTCCCTTTTTCCCTTCTCACTTAATATTATTGTACGCATTTTTGATGCTGTATGCCCTTGCTTGAGTGACCACATCAACAAGCACTTACAGAGTGTTCAGCCTGAAAAGAAAGAACAAAGCTGACCTCGATCACCCATGGTGTGAGATGACTAAAGAACAAGGAGTGCTCACAGGAATGTAACCTTTCTGAGAAGTGTAAAGTTAGAATAAAAAGGGAGCTCTTTGGGAAATCCAAGGGGGTGCATGTCAGGGGTTCAAAAAGTAAAATTTCTGGGGCTGATTACAATGTTTTGGAATGAGACAGCGCTATTGATGGCATAGTATTCTCAAAGTGCCACATGCCACTCACGTGTTAATATGGTAAATTTCATGCCATATGAATTGCACCTCAATTTAATTTAAAAAATAAAAAGGACTTATCCCATGCTGAAGCACTGGCTTATGGAAAAGTAAAGCCAGCCCGAGGCATGGACAGGGCTGTCTGCCTAGAGAAGGAGAAAAACTAATTAATGATAATTTTTGTGAGTCAGGGATCAGAAGGCATTACTAATCAGGAAGTCAGAGGACACCAAAAATGTGGTATGACATGAAATCAAGGTGGAAATTACTGGCAAAATGAAAAGACTAAAGAACCTCTTTTGGGGGTCAGAGGAGAGGACAGCACTTGGGCACCCATCCTAGGTCTCATCCCCAGCACCTCATGGCTCAGGATTAACACTAGGTGCATCCTAAGTGGTCCTCGGGACCTCTGGGGTGGCCCTGGTGGTCCCCTGCATCCTGCACCAGAGGGCCTGAGTTGCACCGCATCCTCTGGCCCTGGCACTGAACCGTTGAACACATTGGCCGTTTAGCACCAGGCTGGGTTACTGGACCTCCTGAGTACCACTTAGCAAGCACCCAACCCTCCCCGCCAAAAAAAAACCCATGAAAATAAAGATATCACTGAAGGGGGAGCTGTGACTTGAGCAGGAAGAAGGTGGGTTGGTTGTAGAAACAAAAGGAAGAGACTAGCAGGTAAGTCTCAGTACTGGGAAAAGTCAAGTGAACTCCAAGAAGTCACATGTATTCAGCTTCACATGCCCTCCCTCTGTAAGAAGTGTTTTGAACTCCAAACCTCTATAAACGTTCAGAGGAAGGTGCCCAGAGTAGATTGGGAGAGGCCTTACAGTCACTGGTGGTGACAGTTTCGATACAAATTCACTCCATCAGCCTTCATGAAAGCAGAGATGGAACAGGATGATGCAAGGAGGCCCACAGTAGGTGAGCTCAGCCGGAGAGGCACTGGTTTGCCACTTTTGGTAGATGAAACACATTTTTTAAATTCTATCTGTATTTTTTGTTTCACTTGCATCTCTTATATTTCATTGCTGAACCTCCTACTTAGCTTCTGTAAAATGACAGCACTGATTTTCCACTCTTTGAATCCCTTAACCTATCAAACAAGGGAAACAAACTTCCAATACTCCAGACTCAAATAGTAAACATGGTGGACTCAACTCATTTGACTTAACACCTAGTAATCTCAGTAACGAACCAACTCAGTCACTGGTCAGTCAAGTGTTTCATGTCAACAATCATTTTGTCAAAATGGGATATTAACATTCAACATCAACAGTCAGAGAAATAGTACAGGGATTAAGGTACTTTGCCTCGCATGCAGCCAGACCCGTTTAATACCTGGCACTGCATATGGTTCTATGAGCACAGTTACACATAGCTCCTGAGCACATCACTAGGAGTATACCCATGAGTATCACTGGGTGTGGCCAACCCATCTCCCACTCCCCTCAAGAAAGAGCACTGTAATATTCAAACTCAAAGATTCAGGGCTGTAACAGGTCAGAAGCAAACTGATGTGTTAGAAAAAAGAATTGAGAAAGAAAGTCGATGTGTCTATGTTTCTGCCTATATCACCTTAGAAAGTGACTTGATCTGAAACCACAGTAGTAGCATCACTTTCCCTCTGTTTGTGTTCCAGCCCCCTCTCAGTCATTTCAACCAACTCATATCTGCAACTCATATCGGGCAATGTGACACCACTTTATCTATTTTCGTCCTGTGCCTCTAGAATCCACAATGACACACTACCCATTGAAACACTGGTGTGCTTCCCTGAGGTTACTACTCTAAATAGTAACCACAGTTGAGGTCTATGGGGTTGTTTCATGGGGATTATTCCGACCATCTGCACTGTGTCTCATGACACTCATCTATGAACTCATAGACCAACCTACAAACACCACTCTCTGCTTCTCTGCCTAGACCCCACCTGTGAAAGTATAGTCAGATTAAACATGGAAATGCTGGAGGTTACTACAGAGCACCCGGCAACCTTCTTCTGATCCTTTGAGCACTGGCAACACAGCAGGGCACAAGGTTCAATCACACAGTACCTTTACAGCTGGTTTGTTAATTGCATTGTGGCATTCGATGTGCTGGCAGTGGATGGGATTCCAGGCTGGAAAAGCAAAACATAGCTGATGAGTATCATACTGAAATTATGCACCTCTAATTAAAGCAGAATATATATTAAATAGGATTTTAATTTAATAAGAAACATCTCTTTTCTTTTAAAAAGAGGCATCAGAAGGCTTCCTGAAAGAATCATTTCTTTTTAACTAAAATACATTAAGTAAAGGTATACAACTCCATTTTCCCATGAGAGAGACAAACTAATAACAAATGGAATGCACAATACTGTACCATTACCTCCCAAGGATATATCATTAATAGGCTTTCATTGTTTACAGCTATGGTTTCACTTAATCCTCTCAACAACGCTGTAGGACAGGAATGACAGATTATTAACTTCATTTTACATGAGGAAGGTAAAGTTGAAGAGGTTATGTAAGTTGCTAACGTCACAAAGTCAGCAAATGACGAATTGGAACTACAATGTTATCCTTTGATTTTATTGACAGTTGGTTGACTGTAGCACGCACAATGCTGGACAAACTACATTTCTGGTAACAGAAAGTGTTTCAAGCTGACAATAACTGAAATGAGTGTTAAGAAACTTCTGCCATTCCATTTCCAAGCCCATCCCCATAAAAATGCTGAGAATGGAAATATGAGTTTCTTGCCCAAATGAAATACATCGCTCTCTCACCAGGAGCCCCAATCTAAACCTCTCTAACTTGATAAGACCCAACTCCTTAACTTTATATAGACATAGACTGAGCAAAAGAAACAGATAATCTATGACAGATCAGAAAAGAGTCATACTGGTCCCTATTATTAAGCAGATATAATCCAACGGTTAAAAATGGTCCACCATTAAAAAGTAATAAAATCATAAATTTTAAAGAAGGAAATTTTTCTAAATTACCACATTCTAATTTTTATTTTTAATTGTTTTTATTATACCACCATGAGATATACAATTTCAAAGATGTTCATGTTCAGGTTTCAGTCATACAGTGTTCCAGCATCCATTCCTCCACCAGTGCCCATTTCCCACCACCAATGTCTCCTGATTCTCTCTCCCCTCCCCCAGCCTACCTCTATGGCAGGCACTTTGCCTCTTCTCTCTCTCTCTCTCTCTCTCTCTCTCTCTCTCTCTCTCTCTCTCTCTCCCTCTCACACATACCACATTCTAATCTTAAAGGTCCACAATTGGCCTAACATGTAAGAACTTGCAGATAAAGAATTTTCTGCTATAGATTCAATTACACAAAATATTTATTATTTATGAATCAGGGCTAATTTACATGTCCAACATTTTGTATGATATTTTACATTGGGGATTCCAATGTTAGGTCATCAGTGCAACTGTCAGAGCATATATAGCAAAGCTACTGGCCTTAACTAAGTATACAACAGGTATAATTATTGAAAAAGAACCAATAAGAACATTATGTATTAGATAAAGATTCAAATACTTAATAACATACTGATTGGAATTTAGAGAAAGTGAAAGTAAAAATGAATAATTAAGAAGGAATTTTGATGTTGGTGGGAATGCCGGCTGGTACAGTCTTTCTGGAAAACAATATGGACATTCCTCCAAAGACTAGAAATTGAACTCCCATTTGACCCAGCCATACCACTCCTGGGAATCTACTCTGGGAAGCCAAAAATACGCAGCGGAAACACCATCCCTACTTTTATGTTCATAGCAGCATTATTCACAATAGCCAGAATCTGGAAACAACCAGAGTGCCCAAGAATCGATGACTGGATAAAGAAGCTTTGGTACATCTACACAATGGAATACTATGCAGCTGTTAGGAAAAATGAAGTTATAAGATTTGCCTATAAATGGATGGACATGGAGAAGATTATGTTGAGTGAAATTAGCCAGAAGGAGAGAGAGACAGATACAGAATGACTGCATTTATTTGCATGGCATAAATATATATGTACATATTATGATACCAATATCCAAGGTCAAGTGAAGCATGGATCAGGAGGTCTTGTCAAAGGTGGAAATTATCACAAACGTGTGGGAGTCAGAGACTAGGTAAGACAGAAAATGGAACAGTGTGCTAACAATTGTTGAGGGTACTAATACCAACCTAGAACTGAGCATTAAATACAGGCAAAAAGATACACATGACAACCGGTTTAATGTTCTGTAATCCATAGTCTGGACGGGAAGGAAAAGAGAGAGAGAAAAGGGAAAGAAATAAAGAACCTGCCATGGAGGAGGGCTGGGGGAGGGGAGGGAACCGGGGACGTTGGTGGTGGGAGATGGGCACTGGTGGAGGGATGGGTGCTGGAACACTGTATGACCAAAACCCAAATATGAACTTTTTAATTATATATCTTTGTAATTGTATATCTCACGGTGGTATAATAAAATACTTAGAAAAAAAGAAGGAATTTTGAGAGAAGGGATGGGCAATCAGGGGCCGGGGCTTCAGCTATTCTAGTGATGTGGGAGAATGGTTTAGGTATATATCCAAACACAGACTCAAGAACATTGCAAACATGAGATCTAAGCTGTAACCACCACAGTTAGTAATGTGCCTGTCAAGGTGACAAGAGGGGAGGGTGGGGACAGAGGTGAGGACAGAATATGAGAAAGTAAATTAACCCTGCTGAAGGTATAGTGATACTGGTGGTAGTATAGTTGCTGAAATATTAAATGCCTAAAATTAAACTATCAATAACATTTAAGCCACGGTTATTCAATTAAGCAAAAACATTTTTTTGCCTTTTTGGGTCACATCCGGCAATGCTTAGGGGCTACTCCTTGGCTCTGGACTCAGGAATTACTCCTGGCAGTGCTCGGGGACCATATGGGATGCTGGGGGTCGAATCCAGGCCAGTAGAGGCCAGCCGCGTGCAAGGCAAACACCCTACCAGCTGGGCTATCACTCCGGCCCCAGCAAAAACATTTTTTAAAAAAAGAAATTTTGAAAAAAAATACCCAAAGATTTGAACACAAACACTGTCTAACTCTAAAATGTCTCCTACATATGGAAAAGTTAAGATGTACATAAAAGAAGCACACATTTTTCTTGTGCAAACAGCCTTTATTTAACCAGTGTAAGAGTATGATACAAAAAGACAGGTGCCTTGTTTCTCCATTCCAAACCAATCTGTATCAATATTTTCACCTGCGTTGAGGCCACAATGGCTTGAAATCCTCAGCAGAAGCAGTCACCATAAACTGCTGGGTTCCCTTTGGTTTACAGCTCTGTGCCTCCCTCCTACTCAGTAGGTGACAGTTTCCGAGTCAGGTGCAGTGACTTGCTAAAATGTTGCTTTTCTCTTTCCTTTGTGCCCTTTGCATGCTCTTGTGTTAAAATGGCCTTTTGTATAGACACAGGAAGATAGTTAAGATTTGTAATCTAGGAGTTAATTAACACTGAAATATTTATTCCTGGGCATCCATCATATTTCCTAATTGAAAACCTCAGTTGCCCTTAGATTGATTCTAATTCCTTATACCCCCAAATGAGGGTCCCATAACTGGACTGGATGGACCTGGGGCAAGCCGTGAGGGCAAGCTACCCTGGCCTTGACATGGGATCAACTAAGTGCCATGAGCAATATAATAAGTTAAGAACACAATCATGGAACAAACTCTGTCCTGACCCAAAGATAAGCAACTGATTAAGGACCCTGTTTGGGTTAGTTAGGAAAAAACTAACCTGACTTGAGGGCTGTAGTATGGAATATATCAAGAAGTCCCTAGGAATAGCCACCCTGTAAGCTTAATCCCGAATGCAGATAAATACCTGTATCTCTTAACTGTGTTTATATAAAATGACTAGAAATATTATTAAAATGATTGTTTACCAGCAAAGGAAATGAGAAAACAGCACGCTGGGATTCAGCCTTTGTCCTGGGCAGACCTAGGGTCCCAGAGCAGGATCCCATCTCTCAGGGGAGGTCCCCCGTTTGCTTTTTACTTTATTTTTTTTTATTTTTTAAATTTTTTTATTTTTATTTTTTATTATACCACAGTGAAACATACAATTACAAAGGTGATCATAATGTTTTGGTAGTACAGTATACCAACCCATCCCTCACCAGTGCCATTCCACCACCAAGTACCCCCCCCTCCTGCCCACCCCCATGCCCTTAATAGCAGGTACCCCAGTTTCCTCTTTTCTCTCTCTGTTCTCTTGTCTCTGCATCTCTCACCTCTTATTTTACACATTGGCTAGCCCTGTAGGTATTTAGAGTTTACACTTAAGTTCTTGTGTATATTCAATGGTGAGTCTTAATCTGCCTTACCATTCCACATTTAGTAAAACACTGGTATCTATTATGTCGTATGCAGTCTTCTATATCGTCCTTTCCTTCTGACTAATTTACTCAGCATGATAGTCCCATGTCCCTCCACAGGTAAATTTCATAATGTCATCTTTTCTGACAGCGATAGTATTCCATATATGAACAGAAGCTTCCAAAAGAGAAATTGAATGGCCAAAAGGCATTGAAAAAGTGTTCTTCATCTTAATCATCAGGGAGTCAAATCAAAACAACGAGGTACCACTCAACACAGAGACTAGCACAATCAAAACAGCAAGAACAACCAGTGCTGGCGTGGATGTGGGGAAAGGGACTCTGATCCATTGGGAGTGCCGACTGTCACCCTTTGGAAAACAATATGGGCATTCCCCGAAAGCTAGATATTGAGCTCCCATTTGATCCAGCAATAGCACTCCTGGGAATATACCTAGAGACCGAAAACACATAGCAGAAACACTATCTGTACTTCTTTATTCTCCGCGTATTCATATAGCTAGAATCTGGAAACAACTAAATGTCGAGAACAGAGGACTGCTTTTTACTTTAAAGAAGAGGACTTTTATTCCTCATTGTTTCAAGGTCATTACCTCTGTAACTCCCACCCTTCAACCTTTTGTAAAGTATATAACTAGCAGACTTGAGTTGAGATGTGTGGGTGGTGTGTAGAGTGGAGAGTAGAGAGTAAGGAGCGATAAAAAAGAGAGAACTTCAGACTTTCGTGAGCCTGTGGTCTTGTTCCTTTGTCCATCAGTCAGGGAGAATGATCGTTAGCCCCAAACGTGGCGAGGGATCCTGCTGAACCCCACTATCTGTGGGGGGACCCTGCTGAGCACCAACAATTAAAGAAACAGAACTGAAACATAAAATGAAATGCGGTCATCATTTCTGAATCCATCTCTGAAACATCTCAGAATATTATCAGAATAATATTATCAGAATATTATCAGAATACTGGCATGTCACTTTATAAATACTACAAAGAAAGAAATTCTTAACACCAAGAAGCAAGAATATCTTTAATGTATGTTCTGTAATCCACAATCTGGAAGGGAAGAAAAAGAGAAAGAGAGAGAAAGGGAAAGAAATGGGGAACCTGCCATGGAGGCAGGCTGGGGGAGGGAGGAGGGAACCGGGACGTTGGTGGTGGGAGATGGGCACTGGTGGAGGGATGGGTGCTGGAACACTGTATGACCAAAATCCAAATATGAACTTTTTAATTGTAAATCTTTGTAATTGTATATCTCACGGTGGTTTAATAAAATACTTTAAAAAAAAAAAGAAGGAAGAATAACAGTGAGCTATAGCACAAGCACAAAGCAATCAAGTGTGCACAGGCCGCAGCACCTGATCAGGGCTCTAAAGATTCCTACTCTACCAGAAACCAGTGCTCACCCAGTATGTGGGTGGTGGGGAGATCCATGGAGTCCTACTTCTCAAACGTTTAATTCCATCTTTACAGAGTCACCAATAACAGAACATAGGATACCTCTTTAAATTCAGCAAATCTCACTAGTTTTATGCTGACTTCAACAATTATCTTTTTTTTTTTTGCCTTTTAGGGTCACACCCGGCAATGCTCAGGGGGCTACCCTGGCTCTGCACTCAGGAATCACTCCTGCGGTGCTCGGGGGGCCATATGGGATACCGGATTGAACCCAGGCCGGCAGAGGCCGGCAACGTCAGGGCAAACGCCCTACCCGCTGGGCTATCGCTCCAGCTCTTTTAAAATTTTTGTGTGCATCAAAAGCCACCTATCAAGGTTCCAAAAATAAGACCCATGTTAGGTTTAACCATTGGATAAAAATCTCTAATGACAGCCCATCTATATTTAAATTGAGAAAAGTCCTACAGTTGATTCTCAAAGACAATCTTCATTTGACATATAGTAAATATAGTCATCATAGCTCTATCTTATTTGAAGTAAAAATTTTTTTAAATAATTAAAAATGACAGGCCAGAATTCTCCTCCAAACTATAACTGAGTAACTAGTATTTATCCTCCCACCAAAAAACAATTAGAAAACCAGAAAGTATATAGGAAACAATCATCTTAATAACTATACTAAAAAATAGTGCCAGAGGATGATCTTTGAGAGAGAAGAAATGAAGCAGTTCCTGAATTCTTCTTGAAGCAATTTCCAGACTTGACCATGAGAAGGGAAGAGAAACAGAGTTATAGTGGATTCTCCAAATTGAGGAGACAAAAAATGGAGCTTTAGAAAGACAAAGTACATGAAACTGACTAGACAGAGTCACAAAGAGAAACAGGCTAAGAGAGACAGAGCTTCAGAAAGCTAAGGAGTATTAGTTTGATGTCAACCAAAAATGTATAAGGCAACTCCATTAGGCTGTACAGAGAGCAGTTACTGGGCAATATGGGAGATTCTATTTCATTTCTCTTTGCCTAAAGATAGTGATATTATCCCGCCATTGACGGGGCAACTCCACATCTTATTGGGCACTTAAAATCGGAGCCCAAGAGACACAGCACTCCACAGCACTCCTATTGGTGAGTAATTGGAATGGAATGATATTTAAAGCAGAATTCCTGAGATATCATTCTTTGTGCAAGTGATTCTTTTAGATTCTTGAGTTTCCCTGGTAAGGTTTATTTTGCGTTAGACGGAGTAAGCCTGTGGTGTCTGATTCTGAGTTTACTCCTAGGAGGAGTTGAGTCATGGATGAAAACAAGGAAAGGGTGGAGGGAAAAAGTATTTATAGATCCCGTTACATATAAGGCAGTAGAATCTTTTCTTTCATTCTTTTTTTTTTTTGGTATGGGCTGGGGATTGAACTCAGGGCCTCATATTCTTAGCATGTTCTCTGTCACTGAGATGTTTCCAACCCCACAGGACATTAGAGTATGAGGGCTAAGTAGTGATAGAAAACTATATTATAAAGAAGAGACAGAAGCTAGTATAGAAATATTATGCATTCAGTTCTCTGGCTAAACATCTGCTGCTTGACAGGGCAAGAAAGCTTAGATCCTCCTTCCCGGAAGCAGCCGGTAGTCTGCTACATCGACCTATTTGTTTTCTCTAGTCAGTGCTGGGAGGCATCAATCATGTCCTATGGAGTCTCCTGCTACCTATGCCTGGTGATGGCAGATGTGGGTTGGCTGAGGGCTCAGGCAGCATCCTTTGTCCAAATGCAGAAGTGGAACTGAATCCTGTTGCTCCTCTTAAGATCAGGTGTCAGTACTAGTGCGTAGCTGTTGATACTTGTAACAGGATCTATCCGAGGAACCCCTCTTACTCCTGCAGAGCCCTGGAGCCAAGCAGGCAATTGATTTTGTTTTTCATGTTTATATTTTAGTTTCTGTCTTCCCCATGCCTCCCTTCTTTCAGGTCTTAGCAATTGTCCAGAAAACACCATAGCAGCCAGTGTGGTGTCTGAAAGCATGGTGGAGACAAATGATCCTATACTTGAGAATGAAAAGGAAGATTCTGGGACTACCCCAGAAACAGATAAGTTGTGTCTAAGAATGAAACTGTTTGTTTAGTCCTGAGACTGAGGCAAGTGAAGAATCTTTGCAGTTTAGCCTAGAAAGTAAGTTTTACTTTATGCAAGTCTTGGGTAGTAGTGAGAAACTCTAGACTATTGGGAAAGTATTGATTTTTTTTTCCTAATAATAGTTGAGATTTAGTAATTATTAATGTATTTGTAATTTATTTTTTGCTTTTTTTTTAGGTCACACCCAGGGACGCTCAGGGTTTACTCCTGGTTCTTTGCTCAGGAATTACTCCTGGTGGTGTTTGGGGGACCATATGGGATGCTGGGGAATGGAACCTGGGTCGACCGCATGCAAGGCAAACACCCTACCCACTGTTCTATCACTCCAACAGAGCCTGGCAAGCTACCCATGCCGTATTTGATATGCCAAAAACCAGCAACAATTATAGACCTCATTCCCAAAACCTAAAGGAATGTTTTGAGGCTCTTTGTATTGCTGAAGCAAGCAGATGCCCTTGGGCTACACTAGCATGTGACAGGACATATGGAGATGTTACTGGTGTCCGCTCAAGCAAATTGATGAACAATGGGCAGACAAGTGATACAAGTGATGGGAGATCTTTAACAAAATAAATTCAATGTCTCAAACAGGAACAAAAGATCAGCATATAGAAAACTTAGAGAAAAGTTTGAACATTCAATAGAAATGCTAAAAGTTAGGATTAACTTAGTAACAAGACATTAACATTTCAGAAGGTTGCTCTAGGTTCACCATAACAAAGCATAAGAAAAAAACCCTGGAAAATGTTAAGCTAATTCACCAATAAACTGATGAACAAAAACCTCAACCTAATGAAATGAAAACTACAGACAGTGAGTAATATAACATTCATGAGCATGACATTCCGTTAAAAATTACTTGATAGGGGACTGTAAGAGTACTACAATGGCTTGGACACCTCCAAGTGTCAGGTTGAGAGCACAATTTCCTGTGTTACCTCATGCACCAAGCACAGTCCCGATGGTGCTTCTGTTTGAACCTGGAAACTCTGCTTAGTGTGATTCCCAGGGCCACAAGTGATTTCCAGCTGCACAACAGTTAGGTGCATAAGCGCCACAACAAAAGACCAAGAGCCCAGCAAGCACAGCAACTAAAAAAAGATGTGCTGGGTCCATGGCCAGGAAGTACAAGATCCTGGTGAGCACAGACACAACTAAAGGGATGCAACCCTTGGTGAGCATTGCAATTGTATGTGTGTGTATGCACCACAGTCTGAGGTGCAACCTGGGGAGCACCACAGACAAAAACATACGATCACCAGAGGCTGCATGGGTGCAACACTGGTCATCAGACCTACAATGAAGGGAAAGGTGCACCAGAAAGTTTAAGAAATTACTTGATATTTGAAAAGAGGGGGAAATATTAGCCACAACAGAAAAACACTGACAGCTAAATAAAAAACAGAAACCACAGCAATGATTAAACTAGCAAACAAGGGATTAAACGCTGCTACTATTAAATACTCAAAGGAAAGCATGAACGTTAGGAGGACTGAAATAAAAGAGCAAATTAGAATTTCCAAAAAATAAACACAATGTATAAAAAAGAAAACTTCACTAAATGAACTTTATAGAAGATTAAACATTGCAGAAAAGATCAATGAAGTAGAAGATATACTAAATAAAGTACCCAAACTGAAGTATTGAAAAATAAATAAATAATCAGAGTTTTGAGAAAATATTAAGCAACATAGAGTATGATGAACATACACGATGAAAAGTCAAGACGCAAGGTGGGAAGGGCAGTTTTTGAAGAGACAATGGCCAATATATTTTAGATGAAAATTTTAAACACAGAGATCCACAAAAATCAATGAATCCCTGGGTAAGATAAAAGGGAAGAAAATCACATCAAAACTCATTATAGTAAAATTGATGCAAACAAATGATAAAGAGAAAAATCAAAAGCAGCCAGGAAAAAATAAGACACATTACTTACAGGGGAACAAAGATAAGAATGATCGCTGATTTCTCGTCACAAACAATGCAAGCCAGGGAACAATGGAAGGACATCTTTTAAAGGCTGAAAGAAAAAAACTGTCAACCTAGAATTCTATACCCAGTGAAAATATTCTTCACAAAATGAATATGAAATATTCTTTGAAGATAAATAGAAAAGAATTAATTTCCAACTGAGCTCCCACAGAAATATTAGAAAGAAGGGCTTCGAGGTGGAAGAAAACTAGATGGAAGCTCATAAAGCTATAAAGATACTGGGTATGGCAAATACAGTGGTTTTCCTCTACAAAAAACATTCCTACTCATATTAACATGTTACTAAAAGATGATTTCCTATGTAAAATTAAAATCATGTACTTTGTAAAACAAAATACATTACAAAATGCATTGCAAGACTAATTATATCTAGAGATCAATAAAATCATTTATAAAAAAGAAGTAAAAGGGCCCTCTGCGCACGGGTAGCTGTGATCTCTAACTACAAACAGTGTGAGGTTTGATAAGTGGTGGATATGGGCCTGTTGAAATGGCAAGATTGGGTCTAGAAGCTGGAAGTTAATCTTTGACAGGGTGCAGCAGCAGGCAGAGGTTTGCTGTGGCCATCCACTGAAAAACAGTCCGTTATCAGAGTAGTCGAGGTCCGAGCCCAGGTAGGTGGCTCCCAGAAGTGTAAGTCTTCGGGCATTTGTCAGATGGAGCTGGGGCCACCCCTTCCCCTCTTCATCTTGATCCAGAACCTGGTGGCCCCGCCCAGGAACTTGCCCCGGGGCAACCAGCCATTGCATGCAGAGTCTCAGTTGCAACCGGGAGGGCTGGCATTCAGCTCTCCCCTAGCCCAGCTGACCATGAGGCTCCCAGGAGGACAGATGAGTTTTGGGTATTGTCCCATCACCTCTGGAGGGCCCCCCAGAAGCAGCCGGATGAGACTCGCCCACCACAAAAGCTGCCATTTTCACTGTCCGGACGTGGTTCATCAAACTAGCTTAACCAATCATGTCCTAGAATATACTGCATTCCACGATGTGTAGGAAAGGTAGGCAGGAGGGAGAAATAGAGAGAAAGAGAGAAAAGAGATTCAGAACCGGCCATGGAGGTGGGATAGGGGAGGGGGAGAGGGAGGTGGGGACATTGGTGATGGGAGATGTGCACGGGTGGAGGGAAGGGTGTTGAAACACTGTAGAACCAAAACTCAAGCATGGGCATCTTGTAACTGTATGTCTAAAGGTGGTGTAATAAAATAATAAAAGAAGTAAAAGGATGGGAGAAGAAAAACTAAAGTGCATTCTTTCATTACATTTAAGCTGATATTATTTGAAAATGTACTTTGACAAATGTACTTTGACAAATGTACATCCTATAGGAATTCCTTTTAAAAAGAGGCATCACTGAGATAAACAGAATTTTTTTTTTGTTTTTTTGGGTCACATCCGGCAATGCTCAGGGGTTTCTCCTGGCTCTGCACTCAGGAATTACTCCTGGTGGTGCTCGAGGGACCATATGGGATGCTGGGGATTGAACCTGGGCTGGCACAGTCCGTCTGCATGCAAGGCAAACGCCTTACCCATTGGGCTATCGCTCCGCGCCAAACAGAATTTTTTTCTAAAAATAATATAAAAATAATTAACCCAAAAAAGAGGTAATATGCCATTTTTTAAAGTTCCAAGAAATTATTGGGCAAATAGAAAGTCAATGAAGATTATAGGCTTAAACACAATCAAACATTATATATATAAATGGTTTAAACAATGTTACATAAAAGTGGCCTGAAAGATATAAATTGTTAAATAGAACTTTTATTCAAAATGTATAATGATATGCACTGCCTATTATAAACACACCAGAAATACAATTACAGGTAAATTCAAAATAAACTGAAAATTTTATATCATGCAATTACTAATCATAAGAAAGCTGGAGTGTCCATAAGAATATTAGACAAGTAGACTCCAGGACAAAGAATATTGTCAATAATAAAGAAATTTCACAATGACGAAAGGGTTTTCACCAAGACATAAAATCATAATATGTGTGCATCTAGTGACAGAGTTTCAAATTATACAAAGGAAAACTAATAGAAATAAAAGAAGAAATAATCCATGGATGATTTAAACAATTTTTGACAACTTAATCATATAGTGATATAATTCTCTGGTCAGTCACCATGGAATAAATTATTTTTAAGAACATAAACAACAGTGGCTAAAATGGACATCACACTGCTCCATTAAAGAAGACTCAAAAACCTGAACAGAGTACTATATATTTTTTTTCTGGATAATTTAATTTGGATTAATTTAGACATAAAATTTTATATGAAGAATCACCAAATATAGGGCCAGAGTGATAGAGAGTTGGTAGGATCTTGCCTTACACACAGCTGACCTAGATTTGATCCCTGGAATCCCATATGATTCCTTGAGCCCATCAAGAGTGCTTCCTGAATGCAGAGCCAGGAGTAACACCAGGAGCATCACCAGGTGTGGCCCAAAATGAACAAAGTCACAAAATATTTGTATTTAAAAACATGCTTCTAAACAATTCATAAATCAAAGAAGAAATCACAAGGAATATAAGAAAATGCTCTCTTAAAATTCAGTGGGTGGGGCCAGAGTGATAACATAGCTGGTAGGACATTTGCATTGCACCAGGCAGAGCCGGGTTTGATCCCCCGACATCCCATATGGTGGAGACTGAAGTGGTCATCGAAGCCCTAGCCAAACAGGGCGTTCAAACCCAATACATCAAAATCCATAGTGAGCTGTATTAAGGATTCACCACCAGGATCTCACCATTCTACAAGGAAGTGATCACTTGATCACCTGAATCCCGTTATTCATTGATTTGCTCGAGCGGGCGCCAGTAACATTTCCATTAGACCCTATCATGTGCCAATGTAGCCCAATGGCATCTGGTTGATTCAGGAGTATGAAGAGCCTCAAACCGTTCCTTCAGGGTCTTTACAAGGAAGTCTGACCATCTTGTAGGTGGACGGCCACATGATCTTTTGACATCCTGTGGAATCCAGTCAGTAATGGCTCTAGTCCAGCAGTTGTCTCCAAATCGCATTACATGTCCAGCCCATCTGATTTTCTATGCCTTGGCAAACGAGACAGCATCCCTGATTCTGGAATAGAGATGGAGGTCAGAACTCTGGATTCCTTCTCTCACTTGAGTGAGGTGTGATATTCCAAGCATAGCTCTTTCGATTCCTCTCTGGGAGACCCAAATAGCATTCTCATCCTGCTTTCGTAGGGGCCCAGGTCTCTGAGGCATATGTTAATGCAGGGAGAACTGTGGAATCAAAGAGATATGCCCGGAGCCGGAGGTTCTTTGTCCTTTTGGCTATTTCTTCGATGCCTTTGAAGGCATTCCATGCCGCTCTCTTCCTCCTGTGCAGCTCAGGTTTTAGGTCGTTCATCATGTTGATTTCTCGACCTAGGTACACATAACTGCTGCATTCAGAGATGTTTGTTCCATTGAGAGTGAATTGGGCCTCTGGAACTAGTTCATTCTTCAGAAACAAAGGAAGTGATCATTTATGTCAAAAGAGGGGTTCGACAGAGTGATACCATTTCACCAAAACTCTTCAGCGCCACCCTCGAGAACATCATGAGACAATTAGAATGGGAAGGAATGGGAGTGAAGATAGATGGTCAGCAACTACACCACCTCCACTTTGTTGATGACATACTAATAACCCAAACATTAGCCAAGTGGCACAAATGCTGGCTGACTTCGACCGAGAATGTGGAAAGATAGGTCTACAGCTGAATCTAAAGAAAACTATGTTTATGAAAAATGAACTCGTTCCAGAGGCCCCATTCACTCTCAATGGAACAGACATCTCTGAATGCAGCAGTTATGTGTACCTAGGTTGCAAAGTCAACATGATGAACGACCTATACATACATATATACACATATATGCACACACATACACATATATTAGCCTCACTCAAGTGAGAGAAGGAATCTGGAGTTCCAACCTGCATCGATGTTCCAGAGTCAGGGACGCTGTCTCATTTGCCAAGCCATCGAAAATCAGATAGGCTGGACATGTAAAGCGATTTGGAGACAACCGCTGGACTAGAGCTGTTACCGACAGGATCCCACAGAACATCAAAAGATCACGTGGCCACCCACCTACAAGATGGTCAGACTTCTTCGTCAAGACCCTGAAGGAACGGTTTGAGGCTCTTCATATTCCTGAATCAACCAGATGCCATTGGGCTACATTGGCATGTGATAGGGTCCAATGGAAATGTTACTGGCGCCCGCCTCGAGCAAGTGGATGAATAACAGGATTCAAGTGATCAAGTGATCCCATATGGTCCCCTGAACACCGCCAAGAGTTATTCCTGAGTGCAGAGCCAGAAGTAACCCCTGAGCAATTCTGGGTGTAACCCAAAAAGAAAAAAAAAAAAAATTCTGTGAGGACAATGTATCAAATTTATGAAGGCAACCAGAGTAATGTTTAAAGGGAAATTTATGGCTTTAAATATTCTAATTTCATTATAATTCATATTTTATACTATTAAATGCATATATAAGAAAATATAAGCTGTCCAAAATGAATAATTTCTATTTTACTTTTATAATATTTTTAAACAAATTTTAATGACTGGAGAAGGAAGAAAAAATAAAAACAGAAAAACAGAACCAGAAATCAATGAGACTGGAACATAAAAACCAATATAAAAGTATAAAACAGGGCCAGAGCGATAGCCCAGCGGGTAGGGCGTTTGCCTTACATGCGACTGGCCTGTCCTGACCCAGGGTTTGATCCCGGCATCCCATATGGTCCCTTCAAGCACTGCCAGGAGTAATTCCTGAGTGCAGAGCCAGGAGAAACCCTTCAGCATTGCTGGGTGTGACCCAAAAAAGCCCCCAAAAAGTATAAAACAAAAACACTGATTCTTAATAAATTTTAATAAAACAGAAAAATCCCCAGATTGCCTAATTAATTGAAAAGAGAGAAGAAATAGATCATCATGATCAGGCATGAGAAACAGGAAATCACTGTAACTTCTTATAGACATTTCAATAAAATTGACAGGCTAGATAAAATGCCCACATTCTTCACAAAGAAAAGTTCAAAATCATATGGATTTATCAGTGAGTTTATTAGCTGCTTAAGGAATAAATACTACAGATGCTACATAAAATGATTCAGAAAACAGAAGATAAAATATTTTTTCTCAAACCAGTGTATAATATTCATTACTCTGTAAATAAAAACCAAAAAACATTACAATAAAAGAAAACTAGATCAATAACCCTCAGAAATATAAGACCAAGAACAATTGATAGCAAATAGCAAACTGAATCGGCAACAAAATTCAAGTAAAAATGATGGAGTTAGCTTGGCCAAGGAATGCAAAGGTGGTTTAACATTGAAACAAATTGATACAATTACCATATTAACAGAGAATAGGGGAGAAATTTATATAAGCATCCTAATATGGGGGGGGGGTATTTGACCAAAATTGACACCATTCATTTTAATTTAAAAAGAAAACTTTCATCAAACTAGACAAAAAAAAATATTGGCAAGGACTTCCACAGCTGATAAAGATTATCTAAAGATTATATATGGAATAATCTACAGGGAACATCTATGTGTAAATTACCCCCACATACATGCAGAGTGAAATGCTATAAAAATAGCAACACTAGGTGTATATATCTATGTCATGCAAATAAATGATACCAATATTCAGGGTCAGGCAAAACACTGATCAGGAGGTCTTATCAAAGGTGAAAATTACACAAACGTGTGGGAGTTAGAGGTTAGGTAAGACAGAGAAGGGAACAGAGTGCTGATAATTGTCGAAAGTGCTAATACCAACCTAAAACTGAGCATTAAATACAGACAGTAAGATACACATGATGACCTCTAAATGTATGTATTGCAATCCACAATGTGTAAGAGAAGGAAGAGAGAGAGACAGAGAAAGAGAAAGAGATAATAAACTGGACATAGAGGCAGTCAAGGGGAGGGAGAGGGAATAAGGGACATTGGTGGTGGTGCTGGAACACTGTAAGACGTAACCCAAATATGAACATCTATGTAATTGTATATCTCACGGTGGTATAATAAAAATATTAAATTAAAAAAGAAGTAAAGGAACCCAAGACCATCACTGTATCACTGTCTTCCCGTTCATCATCGATTTGCTCGAGCGGGCACCAGTAACATCTCCATATGACCTGTCTCATGCAAGTAGAGCCCAAGGGCACCTGCTTGCTCCAGGAACATAAAGAGCCTCAAACCATTCCATCAGGTCATGGGAATGAGATCTATAATTGTTTACTGGTATTTGGCATATCAAATACGACACGGGTAGCTTGCCAGGCTCTGCCATGTGGGTATCATACTCTTGTAGTCATCTCTAAATCCAGCATTTATTGATGAATCGCGCAGCCACAAGTGGTCACGCAAGCCAGGCTGTGATAGGCTGGTCTGCTGGGTGGAGTTCTGACGAACTGGCACAGTGTCCGTAATAATATACTGTCATAAGATCATGTTTTCTGTTTTGAAAATAAATATGTAGGCCCGGTTTAAAAAAATAGCAACACTCCACAGTTCTTTTCAATACTATATCAGAGATATGACTCATTACAGTAATAAAAAGGGGCCACTCGGAGTGACTGTAGAACACAGAGCCAGGAGTAGCCCCTAAGCACCACAAGATGTACACCATCACTCCCCTACACACATGCAGAAGGGAGGGAGGGAGAGAGGAGGGGGGGAGGGAGGGAGGGAGGGAGGGAGGGAGGGAGGGAGGGAGGAAGGAATTAGGAAGGAAGGAAGGAAGGAAGGAAGGAAGGAAGGAGGAAGGATTGAGCAAATACAAATTAGAAAAAAATAAATTGTTTCTATTTGCAAGAAAGTATAGTCAGGCACAGTACGCCCACACTTGACGCCATAAAGAGGTTCTTGAAACTGACATTAATCAAATAGACATAAGAGGAAAATGTGTCTTGAGTGATGTATTTCTGACCACATTTTTCCTCCCAACATTAATATGGAATAATGTGAATAAAAAGACATTATTCATGAGCTTACTATATACTAAAGTCTAAAGAAACTGAAAACTCCATCACAAAGGAGAGAGCCCAATGGGCTATAACCCATGCCTGCCCTGCAGAGACCCAAGTCAATCCTCAGCACCACCTAAGTCCAGAGTGAGTACCCCCCCAGCACCCAAAATTTAAAAAAAAATTCACCAAAGTACTAAGTGAATTTAGGAAGGGTGCAGAATAGATAAACAAAGTCAATCACATCCCATATAGACAACGATAGAAAGGAATGCTAAATTTTTAGTACTGGTTAAATAGAACACAAAACAAAATATTTAGTAATACCTTTAACAAAATATATGTAAGACTGTACACTGGAAACTAGAACATATTGGTACGTATGTCTTCCCGTTCATCGTCGATTTGCTGGAGCAGGCACAATATGACCTGCTCATCAAGTAGAGCCCAAGAGCACCTGCTTGCTCCAGGAAAATAAAGAGCCTCAAACCATTCCATAGGTCATGGGAATGAGGTCTATAATTTTACTGGTATCTGGCATATCAAATACGACATGGGTAGCTTGCCAGGCTCTGCCGTGCGGGTAGCATACTCTTGTAGTCATCTCAAAATCCAGCATTTATTGATGAACCGCGCGGCGAGAGCTGGGCTGTGATAGGCTGGTTTGCTGGGTGGAGTTCTGACGAGGAGGAAGTCCGATGTGGAAAATGGAGGTCCTCATGGAGTGGGGGGTCTTCTGGCTTGTTCAACATATTTGTATTGGTAATTTATATTACCAATACCAACATATTGGTAATATAAATTAAATAAGAACTACATAGTTCAATACTCCATTTTCATAGGTCTCAAATTGAGACCTTTTTCAAAAAGACTCAAATTGAGGGCATTTTTTAAAATTACTAGTTCCTAAACTGTATGTTAACACAATCCCACTCAAAATACAAGCAGATTATTTTCTAGAATTTGAAATTTTAATAGTCAAAACTTTTGAAGAAAGAACAAGACAAAACAAAGTTTGATTCTCAACTCTACATACAATTCCCTGAGTAGTGCCAGGAGTGATCCTTGAACACAGTTGGCTGGGTGTACCCCAAGTCTCCCCCTTACCAAAATATGAAGGATTATTTAATAGTACAGTGGCTAAGATGATGTGATTATCTCCTTACTCTTAGGAGAAGTGATAGAATGAAACATAGACTCTAGAAATAGACACTGAAAAAATAGCAGGATAATTCACTGTTAAAAGGTTTTCAAGGGTCATAGAAACAGTACAACACATAAAACGCTGGCCTTGAACATCCTGGGTTCAATCCTTAGCACTCATATGGTTTCTGGAGTCCTTCTGGAATGATCCCTGAGCACAATGTCAGGCGTAAGCCCTGAGCACAGCCAGGCATGGTCCAAAAACAATTCCCCAAAGAAAGCAAAGTTTGTCATCAAATTAACCTGGAACAATTGGACATCCTTATGGAAAAAAATGTCACCTGTATCTACCACCCACCATACACAGAAAGTAATTCCAAGGCTGGAGTTATTGCTTAAAGGTGCGAAACACGTTCCCATATATTTGGCAAGTGCAAGGCCCCATGTATGATCTCAGAACTACAAAGATCCCTGAGCACAATGGATGCGTCCACAGCGTGCTCTGAGCTACACCGGACATGCCCTGAGGTCCCCATCATCACTGAACACACATAGTTGGGCCAAGTATTGTCAGGAGTGGCCCATCCAAGAAAATTAATCCTGAACATAATTAATTAAACATAATTAAAGTATAAACCTCTTATACTCCAATGCAAAAAACTGCAAAATTTCTAGAAGGAAACAGGAGAACTTTTTAAGACCTTTGCTGAGGGAAATTAAAGAGGAAACAATGGAAGAAAAGAGTGAAAATTTTAAATGTATCCAAAATTTTGATTGCTTGATTAATACTCCTGCTCTTAAAGATAGCCCCAGACAGAAAGAAAGCATTCGCTATACACATATTGTCAAAGCTTCTAATTTAAACAACAGATTTCATTAAAAATTTCACTATATTGCATATGAAAGATTACTAAGCATCTGCCAGGAGTCAATAACATAAGTCATCAAAAATTGCAAATTTAACATTAGCTAGTCCAGGATCACCAATATACCTAACATCCAAAAGAAATGTTTAATGACCACAGATGAGAAAGAGCAGCAAAGACAGTGCTTTAGGTGAATGTGGTTGCTGTTGGAGTCACATTACTTCACAGTGATAGATATTACTTTTTGTAGAAATTCAGATCCAAAGTGCTAGCATTCTTTTGTTGCTGGCCAGTGAGAATTTTAGAAACCTATTAAAAACAGTTACATTGAGAACAACGCAGAGAGACATGGAAAGATCGCTGGTCAACAACAATTGGGATGCCCACAGCCACCCTAGATAGACCAAACCTGGGTTTCACTTCTGGTGTTTAATAAACATTTCACAATGCAATAAATCTTTTCTGTTTGTAAAGTAATCATGTTGCCAGATATATACAAAAGCAAAGGGAAGAATACTGAATCACTGAACAGAAACAAAACATTGGTGGATATTTTGGTATCCCATGTTTAGTATATATACTTTAAATATTTTGTCAAAAGTAAAGTCACTCTCTACTATTTATAAACAACTTGATTCATAATATTACTTTCCTATTTCATTAAACAGTTATATTTTAAAAAGCAATCGGAAGTGGTGACTATAGTGTAGAAAAAAGCAAGCCTCAGACACTGCTAGGGAGAGTATGAAATGGTACAGTACTGTTAAAGAATTGAAAATTTATTATAAAATGAAATATACACTTATCATATAGCCATCATTTTCACTGCTAGTAACTTATTAGGAGAAATAAATATGCATCTTCACAAGCCTTTTATATTCATATTTTAGTTCGGCTGACAATATATAAAATATGTATCAAAAAGCGAAGAAACTAAGTTTAAAATAGACATAAATGGACTTAATCTTCACTGTATCACTGTCTTCCCGTTCATCATCAATTTGCTTCGAGCGGGCACCAGTAACATCTCCATATGACCTGTCTCATGCAAGTAGAGCCCAAGGGCACCTGCTTGCTCCAGGAACATAAAGAGCCTCAAACCATTCCATCAGGTCATGGGAATGAGGCCTATAATTGTTACTGGTATCTGGCATATCAAATACGACACGGGTAGCTTGCCAGGTTCTGCCGTGGGGTAGCATACTCTTGTAGTCATCTCAAAATCCAGCATTTATTGATGAACCGCGCAGCCACTTGTGACCGCGTGAGCCGGGCTGTGATAGGCTGGTCTGCTGGGTGGAGTTCTGACGAGGGGGAAGTCCTGATGTGGAAAATGGAGATCCTCATGGAGTGGGGGTCATCTGGCTTGTTGTGAGTCTCTGCTGGGGTGGCGGGCCAGGGCTAGAACTTGCCATCCCTCCCGGGCACCTCATGAGCAGCTGGGCACAGTGAGAGCCAGTAGCAGCTCTAATCTTAAAGTGTACTAAAGTGTCACCAACACAAATAAAACGTAAAAGCAGTATATTGAAATATGTGGAGACTATACACTATGTTCCTAAACAGACCTTTTTTGTTTTGTTTTGGGGCCAAATCCAGCAATGCTCAGGGGTTACTCGGGCTCTGCACTCAGGGATCATTTCTGGCAGTGCTCAGGGGACCATATGGGATGCCATGATGGAACCCGGGCTGACCCTGTGCAAGGCAAATGCTCTACCCACTATACTATCTCTCTGGCCCCTCTTGAACAAGTCAAAGGGGAAAAGAAAGTCTCAGCTGGAGATGAAAGAAATGAGGAGATAACCTATGGAATCTAAGGGGATGTAGGAAAAAGCTTTTAAGAAGGAAGTTCAGAGCAATGAGGCCCAAATCAATTCAGAAAGAGAAAAAATCAGACAACCACCACACACACACACACACACACACACACACACACACACACGTGACACAGAAGGAAGCAACAGTACACATGAAAAAGAGCCCAAGCAAGAGATAGTACAGCAAGTAAGCAAGTTCGATCCCCAACACTGCAAAGAAAGGAGCAAATGGAGGGAGAGAGGGAGGGAGGAGGGAGAGAGGGAAGGAGGAGAGAGAGGGAAGGAGGGAGAGAAGGAAGGAGGAGAGAGGGAAGGAGGAGGGAGAGAGGGAAGGAGGAGGGAGAGGTGGAAGGAGGAGGGAGGGAGAGGGAAGGAGGAGGGGGAGAGGGAAGGAGGAGGGAGAGAGGGAGGGAAATGGGAGGGAGGGAGGAAGAGAGAGGGGAAGGACAGAGGGAGGCAGCAGGGAGGGAGAGGGAGTAAATTACAATAATCCCACTGTCACTGTCACTGTCACTGTCTTCCTGTTCATCATCGATTTGCTCGAGCGGGCACCAGTAACATCTCCATATGTCCCATCTCATGCAAGTAGAGCCCAAGGGCACCTGCTTGCTCCAGGAACATAAAGAGCTTCAAACCATTCCATCAGGTCATGGGAATGAGGTTTATAATTGTTACTGGTATCTGGCGATAATGCCACAGGAACGCAGAAAACACAATAAATCCTCTGGATGCAAACAAACTGGACAAGCTGGAAGAAATAAACCAATTTTAGAGTGATGCACACTTCTGGGACCGACACAGGAAGAAACAGCTGAAACAGTCCTTTCTCAAATAAAGAAATAAAGAGTAATCAGAACAAAATCCTGGACCAGATAAAATATTATTGAATTCTACCAAACGTAAAGGAGATAGAGTAGTGATTCTTCTCAAACTCTTCCAAAACAGGGAAATGGGAAAACAGTCCCAACACATTTTCTAAGGCCATATTACCCTAATCATTATTTGAAGATAACATGATTATCACTGTATCACTGTCTTCCCGTTCATCTTCGATTTGTTCGAGCGGGCACCAGTAACATCTCCATATGACCTGTCTCATGCAGATAGAGCCCAAGGGCATCTGCTTGCTCCAGGAACATAAAGAGCCTCAAACCATTCCATCAGGTCATGGGAATGAGGTCTATAATTGTTACTGGTATCTGGCATATTGAATACAACACGGTTAGCTTGCCAGGCTCTGCTG
Organism: Cryptotis parvus; assembly: GCA_021461705.1. Classification (NCBI taxonomy): domain Eukaryota; kingdom Metazoa; phylum Chordata; class Mammalia; order Eulipotyphla; family Soricidae; genus Cryptotis; species Cryptotis parvus. Next base: position 94,643 of record JAJIBD010001116.1, on the reverse strand, counting down.
TGTGGGTAGCATACTCTTGTAGTCATCTCAAAATCCAGCATTTATTGATGAACCGTGCGGCCGCTTGTGGCCGCGTAAGCTGGGCTGTGATAGGCTGGTCTGCTGGGTGGAGTTCTGAAGAGGAGGAAGTCCGGATGTGGAAAATGGAGGTTCTCATGGAGTGGGGGGGGGTCGTCTGGCTTGTTGTGAGGCTCTGCTGGGGTGGCGGGCTAGGGCTAGAACCCGCCATCCCTCACGGGCACCTCATGAGCAGCTGGGCACAGTGAGAGCCAGTAGCAGCTCTGCCCCATGTCTGTCTCCAACATGATTTTATATATATATATATATATACATACATACATATATATGTATATATAATATATATATGATTATATATAACATGATTATATATAATCATGTATATATACATATTATATAATTATACACAAAGAAATATATAAATATATATTACACGTATAAATATATTACATATATCCATATATATTATACATATATTGAAAGAGAGAGAAGTTCCTAAAGTGTCCCGAAAAGGGTGGGCGAATCCTAATTCCAAAGCGTATTTTGCATCCCTTCATGCACAGCTGCTTTATTCACAGTAGCAAACACGGAAACCAAATCCATCTGTGCCCACGCTCAGATAATGCAGAAGCTGTGACCAATGCTCTCAGCAGCGACATCTCAGTTCTTCAAAAAACCAAAAGTTTACTTTCTGCAATAATATTGAAGGAACTAGAGATGATGATACACAATTGGGGGGAGAAAAAATAGCCAGATGAGGAAGTGAATACATAAAGCAAACCAACACACACACACACACACACACACACACACACACAACACAAATTCCTTCCTGACTCAGGAAAACCCGTGCTGGCTCCAGAGGCAGAGGGGGTATGGGGTCTTTCTAGCAGTGGGGGTGGTCCTGAGGGACTCTGACAGAGCAGAGACAGGAAGCTGAACCCCGGAAATTCTATAATACTGCAAAGCAATGGAAAAGTAAATAAAATAATATGTTAATATTTTCCTAAGTTAAAAAATAGGTAAAAGATGCAAAAATGGTCTAAAACATTCGGATTCATTCATGTGAAATTCTAAAACAGGCAAAACTCTCGCACGTTATAACAAGGTTTCAGGAAAGCATGGGATGTTGGCAACCTCCTAGCAAGAAAAGCATGTGGCCTCCTGCTAAGGAAAACAGCAGAAAGTGAGAAAGACGCACAGGGCTGCAGGAGTGAAGAGCCCAGGATGTGAAGGGATCAGATTAAACATGTGATGAGTATCAGCAAAGTAAAAAGTACCACATTGGGTCTGTTTAGGAAAAAGCAACCAAGTTCCAAAGCATCCCAACCTGACGTGCTAAAATAGAAGAAAACAATGGTTCCAAAAGCTACACACCAGAGAATGTAGAAATCAAATATCTGCATCACAGGTATTCCTGAGGAGTTTATCAAGGCAATCGGGAAAAAATGTTCTTTAAAATTTCAGCAATGAGAAATCTCCTGAGAATCACTGATCAAGAACCTGAGTTGACAAGTTATAAGCACACTTCAAATGACAGGCAAAATGCAGTGCAGGCACACACTTATGCTTACGCATTTGGAAATTCTTCTACATCTGTTGCATTTTCATTTGGTCCACAAACATTTGTAGCACCAGGTCATAGACAGTGGCTGCCAGGCTCAGAGAGGCCGGAACCCTGGGACCAAGCGAGGTGCAGGACAGAAGCAGGAGGGGCCGAACTTCGTGATCTTGTGCCTGCTAAGATGTTCGAAGCTACTGTGATGTTCCTCCTCTTGGTCCAAGAAAAGTTCTCTTTTTAGCTATTTTTCATTCTTTCAAATTGTCTTTGCAGTACTGTGATTACAGCAAAGCTGATCTCAATGTTTTTGGTGCACAAATTATTTCCTCTCCAAAAGCACCAAAATGCCCCAAAATGCCAAAGACCTTCCATACCACTGTCCTTAGGTCATGTCCAGTCCACTTCTCCCCTTCCATACCACTGTCCTTAGGTCATGTCCAGTCTGCTTCTCCCTTCCCCACTTCCCAGAACTACTTGGTGACTTCAGTGCTATAGTCCAAAGCCTCCAGCTTCTTAGCACTGGACACAGTCCATTCCCTTCCTTGTTTCTCTACATACCATATACGTGAGATCGTCTGTTATTTGCCCTTCCTCCCTCAGACTTATTTCACCTCCCAGGATCACCTCTAATCCCATCCATGATGTAGCAAAAAGCAAGATTTCATCTTTTCTTAGAGCAAAGGAATATCAGGAAAAAAGCTCTTTTAAATAAATAAGCCTCCAAGAATTAAGCAAAGCAAAAGCATTCCAATAACAGACAAAAATCATACAGGTCTAAGGTTTGTATAACTCCAAATGTAAATTAAAAAAACCCAATGAAACCATATTCCCCTCTTTACTACTGGGAGTTTGGTTTCCTATGTGATGACAAAGGAGTACATGCACAGAAGAAATCTATGGCCTACATTCAACTGTTGAAAATATTGCAGGGAAAAAGAAAACAACCCGGGTGCCATTTCCAGAAGCAACTGACAAATCAATTCAAGCCAGTAGTTCCACTGAGAACAGTCAAAAACATGGAATAGGGGCCAAAGCATCAGTACAGTAGGGAGGGCATTTGCCTTGCACGCAGCCAACCCGGTTTGATCGCTGGCATTCCTATATGGTCGCCTAAGCACCACTAGGAGTAACTCCTGAATGGAGAGCCAGGAGTAACCCCTGAGCATCGCCAGGTGTGACACCCACAAAAAAAAAGATTAAAACCAGGAATAGATTAAAAGCCAAAACAAGGAAAGTGAGAAGTGAGAGGGAAGGAGAGAGCAATGTGGTAGGAGAGAGGAGCAATGAAATCCTGACTTGTCGCTTCCATTTTGTGACTATCAACAGACACTTCTAAGCAGAAGAACAAAAACCGGAATTTGAAAACTACCAAAAACTGGAGACCAGCAAATGTCGCAGGCCCGCCCCAGTTAAAGATGCCAAAAGGCCTGACTCCAAGATGACCCAGAAACAGACCACTTGTATCACTTGTCTTCCCATTGTTCATCGATTTGCTCGAGCGGGTACCAGTAACATCTCCATACGACCTGTCACATGCTAGTGTAGCCCAAGGGCACCTGCTCGCTCCAGAAACATAAAGAGCCTCAAACCATTCCATCAGGTCATGGGAATGAGGTCTATGATTGTTACTGGTAATTGGCATAGCAAATACAACACAGGTAGCTTAAGACCATCCATAAGTCACTCAAAGGCCCAGAGTCGACACAATCCTCTGACCTCCTCCCCCACAACACTCCCTCCACCTGTTCCCAAGTCCTGTGGGCCAGAGAAGCCCTGCCAGGCAACTCTCAAATCCACAGTGCTGACACTCGCCTCCTACATCATCAGGTATATCAAAGGCCCCGACCTCCTTCTGCCTCATCATTCTCTACGCTATCACCTCCTCCCTGGTCCTGCAGGCCAGGGAAGCCCCCTCCCCCATCCCCCCCCCACCACCACTCCTCTTGGCCCTCAAGTCCAAGCACACAACTCTACAGTTTCACCCTCCCCCACTAACTCTAGGGCTTGTAGGTTTAGATCTTTGTCCTCAAAACCCCAAAGAACCCTAGTATGTAAACAGAAGTAATCAGATCTTCACCTGATAGATATTATTTCAGGTGAAATAGTATCTTGAGGGCATAGAAACTGTGAGAGTAACAGACTGTAAGTAGTAATCCCTTACTGAAAAAAATAAATCAAATCAGATCTCAAATCACTGGAAAATTAAAGCTAAAACTGCAGCACCCACAAATATTTAAGAACAATGAGGAAACAAGGAATTCATCTGCTCTGGCAGACAGTCTGAAGTCCAGCAAATCACTGAGCACAAATAAAGCCTCAGACCTCATGGACAAGGAACCCAAATAAACACTCCATGGAGAGGCAATGGTAATGAAGCAATCTCTGGAAGAAAAATTCACCCAGCTTGAGGATGAACTGACCCAGAATATGAAATCATCCATTCAAATTCAAGTGAGTAGTTAAATAATATTCAGAAGGCAAAAATTGTATTAGTGTTACTGAAGACAAAATACCAGCCATCAACAATACTGAAGTGGCAAGAGAAAAGAGAAGTAAACATATTGAGGAGAATATGAGGTTCTTGACAGATAAGAGCAAGATGAACAATCTCTGAATTATAGTAATACCAGAAGAAGAGGAAAAAGGGAAGGAGCAATTGAAGAAGAAATAATAATCAAGAAATTTCCCAGTCTCTGGAGAGAGGCTTCTGCATAAATTCAAGAGGCCCAGAGAGGAACAAACAAAATAGACTCAAACAAAATAATACCAAGGCATTGTAATCAGAGTGGTAAACACAAAAGACAAAAACAGACTACTTAAGCTTCCAGAAGAAAACCCTCAAATATAAGGGAAACAATATAAGAATCACAACAGACCTACGATATATTATCAAGCAAAAAAAAATGAATGGAATGACATATTCATCTTACTGAATAAAAAACAAACTTCCCACTTATAGACCACTACCCTACAAAGCTCTGATTTTGACTTGAGGGAAATATAAGAATCTCTTCAAACAAACAAAAGTTGGCAGCATTTGCAATAACTAAACCAATTCTGCAAGAATTACTGAAAGCCACCTATAAAAAGCAAACAGACACTGGAGACAAAAACTTTATACCATACACATACACAAAAATGGCACTATAGTTCTATATTATAGGAATCTCTCCACTGCCAATGGACTAAACTCTCTACAAAAATGCATAGAGTAGCTGAAAGGACCTAGGGGGTGGGGTAAATATGTATATTTGCTGCCTACAAGAAACATAAACTCTCAGGATAAATACAGATTCAGAAAAAATGTGAAAGGATGGAAAGCAATCATGCAAGACAATGGCAGACCAAAAAAAAGCTGAAACAGCTGACTTATAGCATATCAAAACTCATTGAACATAAAGAAAGTAATTAGAAACAGTGACAGCTACTACTTACTGGTACGGGAACAACAGATAAAGAAGTGCTAACTGTCATCAACATTTATGCACCAAATGAAGGGTCAGAAAAGTTGATAAAGCCTCTGCTCATGGACCTGAAGAAATGCATCACAGAAACACAGCAGTAGCGGAAGTCTCCCACACTTTCACCACTAGACAGATCAACCAGACAATATCAATAGACAAGAGCCCTGAACAAGAAGCTAGAAGAAACAGGTTTATTAGACATACACAGGGCTCTCCTTCCACCAAAAGCTGAATACATATTCTATTTAGTGCACATGGAACATTTTCCAGGAGAGATCACACACAGGAGAGAGCACAACTCAAACATACATAAATTTACAACTATATAAATTGTGCAAACAGAAGTTAACTACAGAAAGAAGATGGGGAAACCTTCTGGCACTTGGAAGATAAACAAGCCATGCTAAACAATTACTGGATTAAAAAGGAAATCAAGGAAGAAATAAAAAGGTTCCTTGAAACTAATGAGAATAAAGTTACAAGCTATCAGAATCTATGAATACAGCAAAGCTGTACTAAGGAGGAAATTTGTAACAATGCAGAACTATATTGAAAAAGCCCAAAGCAATAACCTAGTCACATATCTCTAAATTCTGGAGAATAAACAAACCCAAAACATAGTTGAAGGAGGAAACAGTAAGTAGTAAAAATAGTAAATAACATAATCTAGAGCAAAAATCAGCAATATAGAAACCAAGAAAGCAATTCAGAAAATCAATGAAACCAAGAAGCATGTTCTTGGAAAGAATAGACAAGACAGGTAAGCCTTAGCTAGACTCATGAAGGAAAAAAAGATAAAACTGGATCAGAGATGAAAGGGGAGAAATTACAAACAGATTCTTCAGAAATTCAATATATAATGATAGGTTACTTATGCTCTTAAACGGAACAACCTATAAGAAATGTATAATCCTTAGAGTCATTTAATCTCCCAATTAACGTAATACAATAAACATAATACACCACATAAGTAGAAGGAAAGATAAAAATCACACGATCATATCAATTGATGCAGAGAAAGCTTTTAATAAGACCTAACATGATCCATTCATGATACAACCCTCAACACAACAGGGGTGGAAGAAACCTTCTAAAGAAATAGCTATCTATTATAAGCCCAGAGTCCCTCTCATTCTTTTTTTTTAAATATTTTATTATACGACTGTGAGATATAGAATTACAAAGATGTTCATGTTCGGGTTTCGGTCATACAGTGTTCCAGCACCCATCAGTGCCCATTTCCCACCACCAATAACCCCAATTCCACCCCTCTCCCCCCCCTAGCCTGCCTTTATGGCATGTTCTTTATCTCTTTTCTCTGTCTCTCTTTCTCTTTCTTCTTTACACATTGTGCACTGCAATATATATGTTTAGAGGTTATCTGGTGTATCTTTTTGCCTATATTCAATGCTTAGTTCTAGGCTGGTTTTATCATTTTTGATGATTATTAGCACACTGTTCCCTTCTCTTTCTTACCTAACCTCAAATTTTCCAAAGCCTCTCCTTTATGTTTTTTTTTTCATTTTGGGTCAACCCAGCAATGCTCAGGGTTACTTCCGGCTCTGCACTCATGAAGTACTCCTGGCAGTGCTTGGGGAGACCATATTGGATGCCAAAGATCGAACCCGGGTTGGATGCATGCAAGGCAAATGCTCTACCGCTGTTCTATCTCTCCAGCCGAGTCACTCTCATTCTTAATGGTGAAAAACTAAAAGTATTCCTTTGGTGATCAGATAAAAGACAGGAGGTTCACTGTCTCTACTCTGATTCAATATATTAGAAGTCCAGCAATGGTTTGAGGCTCTTCATGCTCCTGGAGTGAGCAGATGCCCTTGGGCTACACTAGAATGTGACAGGGCGCACGGAGATGTTACTGGTGCCTGCTCAAGCAAATGGATGAACAACGGGAAGACAAGTGATACAAGTGATACAAGTGATTAGAAGTCCAAGCTGCAGCAATCAGACAAGAAAAACAAATCAAAGTGACTCAAATCAAAAGTTAAATTTTCCTCTTTCTCCCCATAGGAGACCCTAAAGAATGCACCAAAAAACCCTCCTAGAAACACTAAATCAGTACAGCGAATCAGTCAACTACAAAGTCAATACACAAAAATAGGTCACATTCTTATATCCAGAGAAAGAATCAGAGGAGAAAGTGATTAAAGAGAATATCCCATTTAAAATAGTGTCCCAAAACTCCACACATCTAGGAATCAACTTAACAAAAAACACATGAGAGATCTGTCCTATAAAAACTTTAATCCCCTTAAGAAATAGAAGATCTTGGGAAAAGAAAATAGTCTGTGTTCATGGATTGGAAGAATCAATATTGTTAAAATGAGTATCCTAGCTAAATTATTATGCAGATTCAATACAATTCTCATCCCAATTCAGAACAACATTCTTCAAGGACCTAGAAAAGTTAGTAATAAAGTTTGTATGGAATCAGAAGAGCCCCTGAATAGCCACAGCCATACTAAATTAATAAGAAATTGGGAGGTATCTCATTACTTACTTTGGAACATAAAAACACCATAATCCAAACTGCATGGTGCTGGAATAAAGACAGGCTCTGCATCAGAATAGAATAAAAGCCCATGTTTGTGGACAGTTAATTTTTGACAAAGGAGCTGATAACATGAAATGAAGTAAAGATAGCCGCTTCAACAAATGGTGCTGGGAAAACTGGATAACCACCTGCAGAAAATTAAAGCTAGATTCGGATCTCACACCTTACATAAAAGTCAATCCAAAGTGGACCAAATACCTTAAGATTTGACCAGAATTTATAAAGCATGTTGAGAAAAATATAGGCAGAACATGCCAAATTTGGAGCACACTGGTGATATCACGATATAGCCAAAGCACGGGCTCAAAAACACTAAAAACATGAGATTCAAACTGTAACTGCCAAACTTTAAAGTGTGCCTGACAAAGCAGCAGTCTGAGGGCGGGGTGGGGCGGGGAACATGGGAACACAGTGGAGGAAAGTTGATACTGCCCAATGTTATATGCCTGAGACTCAGCTATCAGTAACTTTGTAAGCCATGGGTCTTTAATTAAATGATTGTTTTACATGGATCAGGAGGTCTTGCCAGAGGTGGAAATTACCACAAACGTGTGGGAGCAGAGGTTAGGTAAGACAGAGAAGGGAACAGTGCGCCAATAAGTGTCAAAGTGCTATTATAACATAGAACTTAGTATTAAATTCAGGCAAAGAGATACACATGATAACCTCTAAGTATGTGTATTACAATCCACAATATGTAAGAGAAGAGAGAGAGAGAGAGAGAGAGAGAGAGAGAGAGAGAGAAAGAGAAGATATGGAGAACCTGCCACAAAGGCAGGTTAGGGAGGGGAGGGAATTGGGGACATGGTGGTGGGAAATGGGCACTAGTGGAGGGATGGGTACTGGAACAATGTATGGCCAAAACCCAAATATGAACACTTTTGTAATTGTTAAAAAAAATAATAAAAATTTAAAAAATAAATGATTGTTTTATATAGTAAAATGAATAGTCCAAGGTGGCGAGTGAATAGGCTTACTGTGTTTTGAGCTGCATGAAGCTGACCTGGATTACAATGTCTGCTGCCTCCTGCCAAAAGCAAAAGCAATTCTTTCTAGGCAAAGTAACTATATTCACCAAGACCACTGTAAGCACACTACACTACCTCAAGTACAACAAATTTAAATTTCAGCAAAATAAAAATAGTTTTTTAAAAGCAAGTCTTCCCTAAAGAAATAACAATGCCCAAAGCCTCGAATCCGCTGGAGCATTTTCAGTCCTGGGCTCAGGGATGTGACTGTGGGGAACAGCACTGGACTGGCAGGAAATCAGCCAGTGGTGTGACGCCTGGCACTGCTCCACAGCGAGAAGGGAGCCACCCCGAGCACCTCCCAGTGCCACTGGAGGTGGCATGGATTTAAAACAAAAGGAAAAAAAACGTAACTACAGACAGCAGAAACTCCTGATCCAGTATACTGAGGTAGCAGACAGAATTTCAAACAAACCAATGTACATGCAAAACTGTCATCAGATCATTGGGTTTGGGGTTTTGTTTTGGGGCCAGAGCTGGTGGTGCTCTGGACTTACTCCTGGCTCTGTGCTCAAGGATTACTCCTGCTGTACTATCTCAAGATTCAGATCATTGCATTCTTTTCTGGGGGCGGAGGAGGAGGATGAAATAGGAATTGTAGAAGTTAAAAAGAGAAAGCAATCAGGAACCTTAAAAATTAATGATCAAGGAGACGTATCAGAAAAATTAAAAGATTCGGTGTGAAGCACAGAAGATGATGTAGGGAAAGGAATATAAAACATTCATGAGAGACCTGAGAGCAAGGTTAGATACAAGCCCTGGGAATTCCAGAAAGATGGGTAAAGAATGTGGCATAAGCTATTTTTGAGGAAATAGGGGAGTTTCTGGCTGCAGGCATGACGTCTTACAAGATGAATTGGATTTACTGTTCCCTGAACAAAATGTAGAAAAGCAACTGACTTCCCACTTTAGACAGAGATTTTAAGGACAGACTGTGATCCTATAAGGGGAGGAAAAGGGAGAAACATGCTAATTAAATTCTCCATCCACTTTGGCTTTCTGCCTGGAAACATTTCCAAACTGCAACAAGATCATGACCGAGCCAGGTTAGATCCCCAGAAGGTCTCCCAAGCCCCTGCGACAGTAATCTCCTAGCACAGAACCAAAAGTAAACCCTGAGCACCACTGGGTGTGACACCAGAAACTAACAAACTCTAAACTAACAAACTCAGATGAGCAGAGCACATAGAGTCTTCTGCTCAACAGAGAGTGGAAACATATGTCAGAGTCAAGAATGACCAAAGTGGCTTGAATTTACTCAGAGAAGACAGAAGAGAAAGGAGCTTCAGAGAAGGGGGTTCCACATACCGATGTAAGGGTCACCCTAATTCTAAGCTGCATGTCCCTACAGCAACACTCTGCAGGGGCTGAAAAAAAACAGTTGTACGATGACTGAATCTTAAAGTAGAGTTTAGCAACACAGTGCTATGCAATACATTTTGTTTCCAGTTCAGAGGAAGAAATGCTCTTTGGTCAACACAAACTTAGAGGACCACAGATAGGTCTACTTTAGGGATGCAGACTGTGCCCCTGTCCTCCGCGAATGAGTTTGATAGTGTGTCTTTTGCTTCTGCTTCTGAGGGAGATGACAGAGAGCACGTTCCATCGCATCCTTTATGTGCTGGGTGACTGCACCAGTGAATCCATCTGGGCTGGCACTTGCCCATTCTGGAAGTTTATTAATTATTTATTTCACTTCTTTCATTGACGAAAGTATACTCAGATCATCTATTCCTCCTTGGATGTTTGTTTGCTGTTTGTAATGAAATGGTCCATTTGAACTGTTATCAAATTTGTGGGCACAGAGAATATGGAAACAACGTGAGTGCCCTAGAACAGATGACTGGATAAAGAAACTATGGTATATATCTTCACAATGTAATAACATGCAGTTGTTAGGAAATATGAAGTCATGAAATTTGCCTATAAATGGACAAACATGGAGAATATCATCTGAGTGAAATTGGTCATAAGGAGAAGGACAGATATAGAATGACTGCATTCATTTGTGGGATATAAAAAACATAGTATGAGCCTAATATCCAAGGCCAGGAAAAACAGGAGCTGGAACAATAACTTGTCAGTGGTTGGAATCTACTAGATGTGTGGGGGGGGGGTTGGAAGGTAGATAAGATAAAGAAGGGACCAGCATGACAATAATAGTGTGAAATAGTAATGTTAGACTAGAACTGAGTATTGTAAGTAGGTAAAGGGATATACATGATACCCTTCATTGTCCGTATTGCAAATCACAATGTGCAAAAGGAGAGAGAGACAGAGATGGAGACAGAGAGACAGAGAGACTTTTTTTAGTATATGTGCTGCTGAAGCAAGCATGAGATAGAGAGACTGAGAGAAGAAAAGTGCCTACCATAGAGGCAGGTTGGGTGGGAGGGAAACTGGGGACATTGGTGCTGGGAAATGTGCACTGGTGGAGGGACGGGTGCTGAAACACTGTATGACTGAAACCCAGTTATGAGCAGCTTTGCTATCTCATGGTGATATAATTTTTAAAAAATTTTAATTTGTGGGCACAGAGAAATGCATAATGTTCCTTTATTGCCCTTGGATGATGTTGGCAGCATGTATGATAATGATGACCCATAATTATTCATTTTTGATATTAGAAATCTGTATTCTCTTTCTCTTCTTCTCTTCCTTATCAGTGTTAATACTTTTTAATTAAACATTTTATTATACCACCGTGAGATACACAATTACAACGTATCTCATGTTTAGAGGTTTTGGTCACATAGTGTTCCAGCACCCCGCCCTCCACCAGTGCCCATTTCCTACCACCAATGTCCCCAATTCCCTCCCCCTCCCATAGCCTGCCTAAATGGCAGGCTCTTTATCTCTTTTCTCTCTCCCTCTCTCACTTTTCCTTCTCGTACACATTGTGGGTTGCACTACATACACTTAGAAGCCATAATGTGCATTTTTTGCCTGTATTTAATGCTCAGTTCTAGGTTGGTATTAGCCCTTTTGACACTTATTCACACATGTTCCCTTCTCTGTCTTACCTGACCTCTGACTCCCACACGTTTGCGGTAATTTCCTCAGTGTTAATACTTTTGTAAAGAAAAATAAAACTAGTGTGAGGATGCAAGAAACAGGGGAAGCACCCCAGGTTTCTGTGCCAGGCCTACCCCCTAAGCACCAAGCCAGGTATTGCCCTTTAGCATAACTGGATTTTGCCCAAAATGTAAAACTAAAGGTTCATATTTCAAAATGAGTGCTTTAAAGATAATAAATAATCTAGAGAAACTAGTCATGATAATGCAAATTCCAACAGAGAAATGAAAACTGAAAAATAGAAACAACGGAAAATTCAAAAACCACAAATGTGTAATACAGAATGAAATTAAAAAGTACCACGAACTTTTTGCTAAATATTGGACACAGCTGTAAAAACGATTAATGAAATTGAAGATCAGTTAATATAAATACAAACTAATGCAAAGACTAATATTGGAGGGATGGGTGCGACACCCAACTGTACTCAGGATTTACTCCTGTCTCTGTGCTCACAGATCACCCCTGGCAGTGCACAGGGAATCATATTCAGTGGAGGGGATTAAACTAGGGTTGATTACATTCAAGGTAAATGTTTCCATTTGTACAATATCTTCAGCCCCAGAATAAATATTTTTAAAAACCGACATGCCCTATATGAGTCTTATGGGACAACAGCAAATGTTTTAAAGTCCCTGGATGAAAGAAGAAAAGGATCATAATAAATATCTAGGGAGAAAGCTCCAAAATGTTTCTTAAAATGATGAATAATAGAAAGCCAAAGTTCAAGAATTTCAGCCAATGCCATGCAAAATAAAGACAAAGACCATCCCTTTTCGGTAAATGATAGCAGAACTACCAAACAGCAAAAATAATGGAGAAATTAAAAAATGTATTCAGAGATTCACGGCAGAGCCTGGCAGGCTACCCGTGTCGTATTTGTATGCCAAATACCAGTAATAATTATAGACCTCATTCTCATGATCTTATGGAATGGTTTGAGGCTCTTTATGTTCCTGGAGCAAGCTAATGCCCCTGGGCTCTACTTGCATGAGACAGGACATATGGAGATGTTACTGGTGCCTGCTCGAGCAAATCGATGATGAACGGGAAGACAGTGGTACAGTGGTATTCAGAGATTCAATAATTTTTTTTAAGATATCTGTTTTCTTTTCAAAAAAAGAAACTTAAATCTGCAGGCTTTCTTGGAGTCATGATGGGCTACCACCCCCCACCTATGGAGAGTTCCAGAAGCTCCTGCAGTAACGTTCACATCCCAAAGCAACCAGTCAGTTAAAACTTTAACTCCACTGTACCACCCCATTAAAAATATCTGAACTTCCTGTAACACATTTTGCATATACTAAACAGAAAAAATAAGATTTAATTTGCTAATAATTAATTATTATAATAAATATGTAATGTGATTTGGAGACGACCGCTGGACTAGAGCCGTTACCGACTGAATCCCACGGGATGTCAAAAGATCACGTGGCCGCCCACCTACAAGACAGTCAGACTTCTTCATCAAGACCCTAAATGAACTTCTTCATCAAGACCCTGAATGAAGTTTGAGGCTCTTCGTATTCCTGAAGCAACCAGATGCCATTGGGATACATTGGCACGTGATAGGGTCAAATGGAAATGTTATTGGCACCTGCTCGAGCAAATCAATGAATAACAGAATGTCAAGTGATCAAGTGAATAAATGTTATATAATCAATATTATGTTATAGAATCTGGGGGGGTGTTGGGGAGGGAAAGTCACACTGGTGGTGTTGGGCCACTAAATGCTTGAAACAACTGTATAATGAACCACTCTGCAAATCATGTGTTTTTAATAAAAAAATTGATTTTAATGTAATGCAAATGTATAAATGATTAATTATTAATACTAATGATTATCAATTTAATAAAATCAGCTAATTAAATAAACTTTTAGATATCTCCAAACTCTACAACAGTATTAACCATTAATAGCACACCAGATTGGATGGGATGTAACGTAGAAGGCAGCCGATCTCCATAAAAAAAACATAAACACAAAAGGCTTACTCTGTAAAGGCATTGTAGTAATCTCTCATTACCCCATGGTGAGATACAACAATTTACACTAGTTTTCTTCTAAGAAATATATTTTGATCATTCTCATAGCGAAATATTTATAATAACAACAGAAAATAAGTTATTGAGGGCCTGCTATGTGAGCAGGCTTAAGAAGCGGTTGAGACACAGGCAAGTCTTGTAAGGACAGGGGAAGAGAGAACACAAATAAACAGAATCAGAAATGAAAATGGTGACATCACAACAGAAACATCAGAAATCCAAAAGATCATCAGCGATTACTTTGAGAGCCTGTATGCCATGAAACATGAGAATCTAGAAGAAATGGATAAATTTCTGAAGTCCTATAACCTTCCCCGACTGAAACAAGAAGACCTGCAACACCTGAATAAGCCTATCACCATTGAGGAAATTGAAACAGTAATAAAAGTCTGCCCAAACACAAAAGTCCAGGTCCAGATGGATTCACTAGTGAATTCTACCAAATCTTTAAGGAGGTCCTACTGCCAGTCCTTTTCAAGCTCTTCCAGGAAATAGAAGAAACAGAAACACACCCAAACAGCTTCTACGAGGCACATATCAGCCTGATACCCAAAGCAGGGAGAGACAACACAAAGAAAGAAAACTACAGACCAATATCCCTGATGAACACAGATGCTAATTTCTTCAACAAAATACTAGCAAACAGAATCCAAAGACTCATCAAGAAGATTATACATCATGACCAAGTAAGATTCATCCCGGGAATGCAGGGATGGTTCAACATTCATAAGTCAATCAACATAATACAGTAAGAGAAAAAAAACCCACATGATCCTATCAATAGACGCAGAGAAAGCATTTGACAAGATCCAGCACACGTTCATGATTAAAACCCTCCAGAAAATGGGAATTGAAGGGACTTTCCTCAAGATAGTTACAGCCATCTACCAAAAGCCCACAGCAAGCATCATTCTAAATGGGGAAAAATTGAAAGCCTTCCCCCTGAGGTCAGGGACAAGACAAGGTTGCCCACTCTCACCTCTTTTATTCAATATAGTACTAGAAGTACTTGCCATAGCAATCAGAGAAGAAAAAGGACATCAAGGGCATCCAGATAGGCAAGGAAGAGGTCAAGCTATCATTATTCGCAGATGACATGATATATTACCTAGAGAACCCTAAACTCTCTACCAAAAAACTCCTAGACATGTTATAGTAGAGTGGCAGGATACAAAATCAACACCCAAAAGTCAGTGGCTTTCCTATATACAAATAACGAAAGAGAAGAAAGGGATATTAAGGAAACTATTCCATTCACAATTGTGCCATAGAAAATCAAATACCTAGGAATCAGCTTAACCAAGTGTGTAAGGGGACCTGTACAAAGAAAACTACAAGACACTCTTCCAAGAAATAAAAGAGGACATGAGTAAATGGAAACACATTCCCTGCTCATGCATGGGGGAGAATCAACATTGTCAAAATGGTAATACTCCCTAGAGCTCTGTACAGGTTCAATGCCGTCCCTATAACATTAACCATGACATTCTTCAAAGAAATTGACCAAACACTCCTGAAATTTGTATGGAACAATAACCCCCCACGGATAGCTAAAGCAATCCTTGGGAAAAAGAAGATGGGAGGCATCACCTTTCCCAACTTCAAACTGTACTACAAGGCAATAGTAACTAAAACAGCATGGTATTGGAATAAAAAAAAAAGACCTGTGGACCTATGGAGAAGAATTGAGTATCCAGACACCCAACATCAAACATATGATCATTTAATCTTTGATTAAGGTGCAAAGAGACCAAAATAGAGTAAGGAAAGCCTTTTCAACAAGTGGTGTTGGGAAAACTGGGCAGTGACATGTAAAAAAAGTGAATTTGGACCTCTGTCTAACACCATGCACAAAAATCAGATCAAAATGGATTAAAGATCTCAATATCAGACTTGAATCCATAAAGTACATTGAAGAAAATATAGGAAAAGCCCTCCATGACATTGAAGCTAAAGGCATCTTCAAAGGTGAAACATCACTAACAAAGCAACTAGAAGAAAAGATACATATGGGACTACATGAAACTAAAAAGCTTCTGCACCTTAAAAGAAACAGTGACTAAGATACAAAGGCAGTCCACAGAATGGGAAAGAATATTCACCCAATACCCATCTGACAAGGGA
This sequence comes from Cryptotis parvus, assembly GCA_021461705.1. Taxonomy (NCBI): domain Eukaryota; kingdom Metazoa; phylum Chordata; class Mammalia; order Eulipotyphla; family Soricidae; genus Cryptotis; species Cryptotis parvus. The sequence goes on along the minus strand of JAJIBD010001116.1, from coordinate 78,758 downwards.
TTAATATCCAGGATCTATCAGGCACTGGTAGGACTTTACAAGAAGAAAACAAACAAACCCATCAAAAAATGGGTAGAAGAAATGAACAGAAACTTCAACAAGGAAGAAATTCGAATGGCCAAAAGAGATATGAAAAAATACTCATCATCATTAATCATCAGAGAGATGCAAATCAAAACAACAATGAGATATCATTTTACACCACAGAGACTGGCACATATCCAAAAGAACAAGAAAAACAAGTGCTTGCGTGGATGCGGAGAAAAGGGGACACTCATCCATTGTTGGTGGGAATGTCGACTGGGATAGCCTTTCTGGAAAATAATATGGACATTCCTCCAAAGACTAGAAATTGAGCTCCCATTTGACCCAGTCATACCACTCCTGGGAATATACCCCTGGGAAGCCAAAAATACACAGTGGAAACACCATCCCTACTTTTATGTTCATAGCAGCATTATTCACAATAGCCAGAATCTGGAAACAACCAGAGTGTCCAAGAATCTATGACTGGATAAAGAAGCTTTGATACATCTACACAATGAAATACTATGCAGCTGCAAGGAAAAATGAAGTTATGAAATTTGCCTATAAATGGATGGACATGGAGAGGATCATGTTGAGTGAAATTAGCCAGAAGGAGAGAGACAGATATAGAATGACTGCATTTATTTGCATGACAGAACATATATATATATATATATATATATGTACATATTATGATACCAATATCCAAGTTCAGGTGAAGCATGGATCAGGAGGTCTTGTCAAAGGGTCAAGGTGGAAGTTATCACAAACATGTGGGAATCAGAGGCTAGGTAAGACAGAGAATGGAACAGTGTGCCAATAATTGTCAAAAGTGCTAATACCAACCTAGAACTGAGCATTAAGTACAGGCAAAAAGATACACATGACATCATTTTAATGTATGTATTGTAATCCACAATGTGGAAGGGACAGAAAACAGAGATAGAGAGAAAGAGAAAGAAATAAAGAACCTGCCATAGAGGCAAGGCTAGGGGAGGGGGAGGGAATCGGGGACATTGGTAGTGGGAAATGGGCACGGGTGGAGGGATGGGTGCTGGAACACTATATGACTGAAAGCCAAATATGAACATCTTATGAACATCTTTGTAACTGTGTATCTCACGGTATTGTAATAAAATATTTTTTAAAAAAATAAAATAAAATATACAGATGCAAAAAAAAAAGAAGTGGTTGAAAAAATTGGAGACAAAGGTGGAGGGAAGGTATATGGGCGTGGAACTGGTGTTGGAATATTGAATGCCGGTAACATATCATCATGAACAACTTTGTAAACCACACTGTTTATATAAAGTGTAGAGGGAAAAATTACCTATTTCATGCAAACTCCACAATATAGTGATATAGAATTGCTTTAAAGTTTTATTAATGACAGGTGAGAAATGATTATTACCATAGATGCAAGTATAAAATAAAATTTAATGTAATATACTTTAGATTCCAAAGTTGAAAGCATGCATGTAAATGAGAAAGGCATTTTATTATAATGTATTAAACGGTTTCAATTTTCCTACTTACATAGGTCAAATCATACGGTAATCACAAATTTGCTCTTACTGATCTATGTTCTGGTCATTCATTCTATTTGCCATTTCTTAAATTCTTCTTGGAATAAGCAATATAAAATAAATGTATTATGTATGTAAGGGGACAGGTTGGGATTGAGGGGGAATCTGGGGATATTGGTGGGGGAAGGTCACACTGGTGGTGTCGGAACACTAAATGCTTGAAACAACCGTATAATGAACAACTTTGTAAATCGGTGTTTTTAATAAAAATTGATTTGAAAAAAGAAAAATGGATGACCTCTTTAAACTGTGTAATGAAGAAAACAATATTCACTGATTACGATAAAATTATAGTAAACAAGAGATTACCAGAACCGTGAAATCTGGAAGTTACATAATAATCTCCTAAATAAACAAAGGCAAAAGTAGAGCAACAACAACAAAAAAATTAATTCTGCTAAATGAACCATAGTGAAACAACATATTACAAATTATAAGAGGGGGTGGACTGGGGCTCACTACGGCAGAGCCCAGGAATTTCTGAAGCCCTGGTTTAAGCTCCGCACTGGCCTGGCCAGTCACCGTGAGCCCAGCACTGCAATAAGTGGGATCCCACTCTCACACAAAAAAAGAAAACTAAATAAATAACATTCTTTGATACAGCTAACGTAGCACTATTTATCACTATCACTATCCTCCTGCTGATCATCTATTTGCTAGAGCGGGCACCAGTAACGTGGCACTAACATGTTAAAATTTAAATACTGAAAATCAGTCATTTAAGCTTTCACCTCATAAAGCTAGGAAAAAAAATTAAAATCAAGAAAAGGGAAATAGTTAAAGGGCTGAAAGCAATCACGTGCACACAGAAAAATGAAACATTGATCATCTTCTTTTCAGTTGCTGTCTTAGTTTATCTGAGCATCTGATCAGCTTTAGCATCTAACCACCAGAAACAACTTAACGGGCTAAACACAGGCTTGGCATGAAGGAGGCCCAGATTCCATCCCTGGTACCACATGATCCCTGAGCAGTGCCAGGAATGACCCACTAAGCACAGAGCCAATAGCAGCCCCCAAGCAATTCCAGGTGTGACCAAACCCCAGGACCAAAAATAAATAATAAATAAAATTGAATATCTCTATGAAGTAAAGTTTTTCAGGGTCTGGAGCCATAGTGCAGTGAGTAGGGCATTTGCTTACACACAGCCAACCTGGGTTTGATGCCCAGCATCCCATATGGGTCTCCTGAGCACCACCAGGAGCAATTTCTGAGTGCAGAGCCAAGAGTAACCTGGCATTGCAGTGTGTGACCCAAAAAGCAAAAAAAATAAAATAAAGCAATAAAGTTTTTCAGCCCACTAGAAATGAAATAAAACCTCTTCAAACTAACATGAAGGGTATCCAGAGAGCCTTATAGAGCAGTAGATAATGAGGGAATATTGATAAAGTTAGGAATAAACACATCTTTCAACATACTTCTGAAAATTCTAAGCAGTGATGCAAAGTGGGGGAGAAAACAGGAATAAATAGTGTAAGACGAGGCTGTGACTCGGATTGACAGAGAATATGCCTTGTACACTTGAGAGTTTGGGTTCAACACCAGAACCACTTAGCCCTGGGATCTCCCAAACACCAGTGGGGCTGGCTAACCCTGAAGCATTGTAGGGCCTGGTCCCCACAACAGCTAAAAACAACAAAGTAAAGCCGCAATGTTGTCTTTATAGAAGACACCACAGAGAAAACTCAACTACTCAATAAATTAACTGAAACTAATCATTGAGTTCTGCAAAAATGATAAAATGAAAGAGGAACACCAAGATCATTAAGTGATGGATAGAAGCTAGACTTTGGCGATAAGTATGATGTCACAGCACATGCAGATGTGGAGAACTGGTGTGACCACTTAAAATTCATATAATGGCATTAATCAATCAGTGATACATCAATCAATAACATTTAAAGCCTACAAAAAATAGTTCCAGTTCATTAGACTATCAATAAACAATGTGAACTTAAAAACAACGAGAACAACTTAAAAACAACGTGAACTTAAAACAACGAGAACATCATGCGACAATTACAATGGGAAGGAATGGGAGTGAAGATAGATGGTCGGCAACTACACCACCTCCGCTTCACTGATGACATCGTTCTAATAACACCAAACATTAGCCAAGCGGCACAAATACTGGCTGACTTCGACGGAGAATGTGGAAAGATAGGTCTACAGCTGAATCTAAAGAAAACAATGTTCATGAAGAATGAACTAGTTCCTGAGGCTCCATTCACTCTCAATGGAACAAACATCTCTGAATGCAGCAGTTATGTGTACCTAGGTCGAGAAATCAACATGATGAACGACCTAAAACCTGAGCTGCGCAGGAGGAAGAGAGCAGCATGGAATGCCTTCAAAGGCATCGAAGAAATAGCTAAAAAGGACAAAGAACTTCCGGCTCCGGGCACATCTCTTTGACTACACCATTCTCCCTGCATTAACATACGCCTCAGAGACCTGGGCCCTAAGCAGGATGAGAATGCTATTCGGGTCTCTCAGAGAGGAATCGAAAGAGCTATGCTTGGAATATCACACCTCACTCAAGTGAGAGAAGAATCCCGGAGTTCTGACCTCCATCGCTATTCCAGAATCAGGGACGCTGTCTCGTTTGCCAAGGCATCGAAAATCAGATGGGCTGGACATGTAATGCGATTTGGAGAGCGACCACTGGACTAGAGACGTTACCGACTGGATCCCACGGGATGTCAAAAGATCACGTGGCCGCCCACCTACAAGATGGTCAGACTTCCTTGTAAAGACACTGAAGGAACGGTTTGAGGCTCTTCGTATTCCTGAATCAACCAGATGCCATTGGGCTACATTGGCACGTGATAGGGTCCAATGGAAATGTTACTGGCCCCCGCTCAAGCAAATCAATGAATAACGGGATTCAAGTGATCAAGTGATATTGAAAACTAGAGAATACCACTTAGAAAAAAAATTAAAAGATCTGGGGCCGGAGCGATAGCCCAGAGGGTAGGATGTTTGCCTTGCACATGGCCGACATGTGCCAGCATGGGTTCGATCCCCAGCATCCCATATGGTCCCCTGAGCACTGCCAGGAATAATTCCTGAGTGCAGAGCCAGGAGAAACCCCTGAGCATTGCCGGGTGTGACCCAAAAAAAAAAAAAAAAAGCAAAAACAATTAAAAAGCTCTACATAAAGGAAAACTATACCATGTTTATGGATTAAAACCCAATATTATTACTATGCCAATTCTTTGCATATAGAATATATATGAAGCTGAATCAAGTTCCATTAAAAACCTCTGAGGGATAATCATTTTCAGAAATTAAAAAGTGGTCTGGAGGCAGACAGTTTAGGGCTATCCCTGCCTTGCCTGTGCTTTTCCACAACTCACTCTCCTGTACCATCTGGTCAGGGTATAGTCCCTAGAATGTGAGGTACGGCCCAAATACTTAATTTTTGATAGAAAATTCATATAAAAATACAAAGGTCCTAAAAGAGTTAAGCTGATTAATGAGAACTTACATTATATGATTTGAACTTACACGATGAGCTTACACTATATAATTTCAAGAAGAAAAAGCCAAAATATTTCAGAGCTATAAACTGGTATACATAGAGAGACACAGGTCAATGAAGTGAGTCCAGAAATAAAGCCTTATAGCTGATGTAGGAGCTAAAATTTTTTTTCCTATAAACTCTGTGACCCAGTGACTCCACTCCAAAGTTTATACTTAAGAAAACCAAACTCATTTGTTATCAAAACACTGGCATAAAATGTGCATAGCGGTTTCATGCACGTTAGACACAAACTTGAAACCACCCAAGTGTACATCACAGTTGATTAAAAAAATAATATATTCGAGCAATAAAGTACTGATGTTGCAATAACCAAAAGCTATTAGTATCCTCACAATATGCATAATATTATAAATATTGAGTGAATAATACCAGAGTGAAAACAACACCAAGTAATATAGTGTATGTGAATCTCTGAATTATAGAATTCAATGAATTATACAGAAATAGAAGCAATGACTACCTCAAGGTATAACGAGGACATAGACTGAAAAGGACACACTCGTGCCATTACTTTATAGGTGATGGAAACACTGATGTGGAGACATGCCAAGGATCAAACCCAGGACCTCCTAGGTGCTAAGCATGTACTATACAACGGAGCTGCATTTACAGATCCCCTATTACCTTCAAACAGCACATAAAACATACCAAAACTGATACAATATGCTTGATACTTTATTTTACCACAGTATGTAATAAATACAATTTAACAAAATATCATATCTGCTAGTTTCTAAGCACTAATGACTTATCAAGTTAAGAATTCCTCCTGTGAACAGCGACAGCAGCAAAGATGAAGGGAGGGAAGAAGGGAAAGAATCAAGTTAAGAATTCCTCCCCCATGATATTAAATTATATACATGTATATATATGTATATATTATGAGACTATATATATATTATGAGAGTAATATCCAAGGCTAGGCAAAACAGGACCCAGGAGGACATGTCAAAGGTAGAAATCTACCAGTGTGTGGGGGTCAGAGGCTTGGTAGGTTAGAGCAGGTTTCAGTTTGCCAACCACAGTTGGAAATGGTACTGCGATGCTAGAGCTGAGTATTGAAAGTAGACACAGAGATATGCATGACAGCTCCTCAGTGTATGCATTGCAAACCACAAAGTGAAAAAGAAGAGAGGGGGGAGAGAGAGAGAGAGAGAGAGAGAGAGAGAGAGAGAGAGAGAGAGCAAGCAAAGTTCCTGCCATAGTGCAGGCAGGGGGTTGGTCAAAGGAGGGAAACCGAGTCATTGGTGGCGGGAAACGTGCATGGTGGAGGCGATGGATGTTGCCAACATTGTATAACTGAAACCCAATCATGAACAGCTTTGCAATAGTCTATTTCCTGGTGTTATAATAAAATTATTTTTAAAAATAAAGAGAATTCCTCCCCAAAAGACATATAAATACTAGCTATCATAGTAAAAATACTAAAAGAAAATTTAAAAATAAAAAAATTCAAAAGGAAAAATTTTTATATTTAAAAATAACAGTAACTGACATGTGGTTTCTCAATAGAGACAATGAAAATCAAAACATTATGCAGTACCTTCAAATTATGGGAAAAATGACTGAAAATTTTTAATTCTATACATTGGAATCAATGTATAGACATGGGACAGAGCTGCTACTGGCTCTCACTGTGCCGAGCCGCTCATGAGGCGCCCGGGAGGGAGGGATGGAAGGTTCTATCCCTGGCCCGCCACCCCAGCAGAGCCTCACAAGCCAGACGACCCCCACTCCATGAGGACCTCCATTTTCCACATCAGGACTTCCCCCTCATCAGAACTCCACCCAGCAGACCAGCCTATCACAATAAATGCTGGATCTTGAGATGACTACAAGAGTATGCTACCCGCACGGCAGAGCCTGGCAAGCTACCCGTGTCGTATCTGATATGCCAAAAACCAGTAACAATTATAGACCTCATTCCCATGACCTGATGGTATGGTTTGAGGCTCTTATGTTCCTGGAGCAAGCAGGTGCCCTTGGGCTCTACTTGCATGTGACAGGACATATGGAGATGTTACTGGTGCCCGCTCGAGCAAATAGATGATTAACAGGAAGACAGCGAAGACAGACAGACAGTGATACATTGGTGAAATATATTTGGGAATCAAAGGCAAAAAAAAGACATTTTCAGAGAAACACTGAGAAAATTCTCTTCAGTAAAGTATCACTTAAAGAAGTAGAGGAGCCATAGAGATAGTACAGGTTTAAGACAGGCTCCTGTCAATCAACTAAGGTTTGATACTTTGTAACCCACATGGTCCCCTGAGCAGTACCGGGAATGATTCCTGAGCACAGATCCAGGAGTAAGACCTTAGCACGGCTTTGTATGACTCAAGACCCACCTCCCCCAACTGAGTAAATGAAAAGGTACTATTAAGGAAAAGTAAATCCCAAACAAAAATTAGAGATTTTTAAAAAGAAAAAAAAAACTTAAAAAAAAATGAAAGCCTAATGAATGCCAATCATGTAAAACAATAATACTTAAAGTGTTTTTATATTAAAATATAGAGCATTAAAAATTCATGGAAATCAGAAAGAAGTACTAGGAGTTACAGTCTTCGTTATAGAAGAGAGGAGTCCTCTACTGGACATAAGTCAAATGCACGTGGTTTTAATGAATAAAAATATATATAAAACAGTAATTCACTAAGATGATGATGAAATGTTTATACATACTCAACCAGTGTGAAAAGGCACACTGCGAGTAAGAAAGAGAAACACACAAGGGGAAGGAGAAATAAACATCTAATAGAAAAAATGGTGAGTTAAAAATTAAATATGGCCCTGCGGAATGGCACAGGGCACCAGAACACCAGTCTTGCGAGGTGTAAGGTAATGAATTCAAACCCCCACTGCCCCACATATACAAAGTATGATCCTGGAAGTTCTGCTGTCTGAGTCTGGCAGCTCTAATACTGCAAACAAGGTGTGAGAACACCACAAAAAAATATTTTTTTTTGCAACCTTCAGGGAACACCACAACTAAAAAGAAGGTGAGCACTGTATTCAGGAAACGTGACCTCTGGTGAGCCCATGTGTTAGCCTTCAGGGGGCCCTGTTTGTACCCAAACCACAACAATGGGACCTACAAAGGATGCAAGCCCCAGTGAACATGTGTGCGAGTGCTCATGAGCACTGTCATCCGAGTGTGACAGCACCCTCTGATGTCTGACCCCTACCAAACACCGTGTGAACACCACAGCCAGGTGTGGAACAGCCCCCAGTCATCACAACAACATCAACAATAACAACAACAGCAACAGCAGCAATGTTGAAGGGATGGGGAGAAGAAGGGAGAATTAAAAAGTATCAAAAAATACTAGAAATCACATTGAAGTTATATATGGACTAAATGCCCCATCTAAAAGGCAAAGATTAAGAAAACTACATTTTTAAGAAGAGTTTTAAGAAGTTATAAGAAGTCTGAACACTAAGTCTGAAAACTGAAGATTTGATGTTTATTTAAAACACACACACATACAAGAAACATAAAGATATACCCTAAAATGGAAAACAAAAATGCTGAAAAGCTGTACCAGGCAAACACTCATAAAAACTTGCTCAGGTACATAATCATAAAAGAGAAAATATTTTCAACAGCAAAAAAGCATTAGCTCAAAGGTCCAGTGTACGGGTTTTTGTGCTGAAGGCCCAGGTTCAGCCCTCGGTACTAACAGATACTCCCGGCACTGAACAAGGGACAGTCCCTCCTGAGTACTGCCAGATATGACACCACTTGATCACTTGACTCCCGTTATTCGTCGATTTGCTTGAGCGGGCGCCAGTAACATTTCCAATATGACACCAAAGCAAACAAACAAAGAAGACATTACCAAAGAGTAAAGAAAACGCTTCTTAATGTTAAAATTTTCGATTCACCAGGAAGATATGAATATTCTTAATTTGTCTGCATGAAATAGTGCAGACTCAAATACATATAGACAGTAAATACTGATAAAAGTATAAGGTAATGACAAATCTACAACTATTGAGGTTTTTGTTTCTGTTTTTGAGATTGATGTTTGGGGCCACACCCAGAAGTGCTCAGGGCTACTCCTGGCTCTAGCTCACTCCTGCTAGAGCACGAGACCATATGATGTTGGGGGGCGCGGGGTGGAGCTGGGTACTAAGCAGGTGCTTTTCTATCTCTCTGGCCCTTCGATTTCAACATTCTTCTCTTGGGTCCATGGAAAGAGAAAGGACAAAACACAATAAATCTACATAAGACTTAAAATACACAATGAACAAATTTAATTCAGTAGGTATATCAAGAACATTGTATTGAATCATCACAAAATTCAAGATTATTTGAAGGACACCGGAATATTTACAAAAATAATCAGCCTAGATGTATAGAAAGTAAAAAAACATCCAAAGAATGAAAACAAAGTTTGTTATCTATCCCCATAGGAATCAAGCTACAAATCAGCAAAAGATTTCACTAGGGAAATTCTCCTGTTTAGAAATGAATCTCTCTTTCAAAGGCCGCATGGATCAAAGAAATCATGAAGGGACTCAGAAGTGAATATTGCATAAGCGGGTTTAGCAGTGCAATAAGGAAAGAACACTTGAAAGGCCTGAGGATTAGAAAGGGATATTAAACTATTGCTCAACAACAATATGACTGTGCACATTAACTTTTTAAAAAAACAAAAGCTATAAATTAATGTAAAAGTGATTTGGCCCAGTACAAGGCAAGGCACTTGCCCTGGCTTTTGAAGATCTGGCACCACACACGGTCCCCTGAATACCACCAAGCATGGTCCCTGTGCACAGAGCCAGAATTACGTCCTGAGCATCATTGGATATGGCCCTCCAAAACCAAAAGTTAATAATAAATAAGAGAATTTTGACAGAGTAAGAAACAGAACTGAATCCCCTCCTGGCCCCCTGGCAACGCAGGCTGCTGGGGGGGAGGGGAGGAGGAAGAGGGCAATATTCCCCAAACCATGAAGGCAAGGGCTGTCTCCATCACGAGGGAATATGGGCCCCTTCTCCCCGCCACCCCCCCAGCAGCTTGCGTTGCCAGTCCCACAAGAAGACTGTCTATGATGATGGAAAACTCTCACCATTACCACTGTCAGAAAGAGCAATTTATGGCTTTGTTCTTTTCCTGAGCTCCCAACTTGGCTTTATACTATGAGTCTCAGGTGCTCTTTTGTTCCTGAACCTTTTGGTCTGGTTAATCCTGAGACTAGGCAGAGCTTGCCTACCTCATTGCTATAGTAATTGGCTGGGCTCTCTTATTTGGAACAAACACCATAAAGAGCTCTCCACCCAATCCCATTCATACACAGAAAATTAAGCTAGAAATCAACAGCAAAATAAACTTCAAGAAATGGAGAGTGTAATATAAAGAGATAGTCCTAACAGTTGCCAGGGAGATAGTGCAGGGATTAGGCACTTGCCTTGTAGACAGCCAAACCCAGGTCAGTCTCTGGCACTGAGTACTGTTCCCTGAATAGCACAAGGAATGATCCCTGGGGACCACCTGATGTGATCCAAATCCCCCCAAACCAAAGAAGAGAGACTCCTGTTAGTGAAGGAAATATTCTTTCCTGCAACCACTGACCCATATGCTAAAAATGAATTATATGTAGATATTCTATTAGGTTTGTTATTATTTTCTGATGAGGGGGAAGGAGGACTTCCCCCCATCAGAACTCCACCCAGTAAACCAGCCTATCAGAGTCCGGCTCATGGAGATCCACCCTGCAGCAGTCTTTTTTTAAATCCGGCCCAGGGATGCTGATCCAGAGACTCACAGACATGGGGCAGAGCTGCTACTGGCTCTCCCTGTGCCCAGCCACTCACGAGGTGCCCGGGAGGGATGGCATGTTCTAGCCCTGGCCCACCACCCCAGCAGAGCCTCGCAACAAGCCAGATGACCCCCTCCATGAGGGGCCTCCATTTTCCATATCCGGACTTCCCCCTCGTCAGAACTCCACCCAGCAGACCAGCCTATCACAGCCCGCCTCACGCGGCCGATTTCAGCCACGCAGTTCATCAATAAATACTGGATTTAGAGATGACTACAAGAATATCCCACCCACAGGGCAGAGCCTGGCAAGCTACCCGTGTCGTGATTTGTTATGCCAAATACCAGTAACAATTATAGACCTCATTCCCATGACCTGATGGAATGGTTTGAGGCTCTTTATGTTCCTGGAGCAAGCAGGTGCCCTTGGGCTCTACTTGCATGAGACAGGACATATGGAGATGTTACTGTTGCTCGCTCGAGCAAATCGATGATGAACGGGAAGACAGTGATACAGTTAGTATTTTATTTTGGAGCCACACCTAGCAGTGCTTAGGGCTATTTCCATCTCAGAAGTTGCCTCTGGTAGTGTTTGGGGGCCATGCAGTACTGGGGATCCAACTCAGGTCTTCCACAGGCAAAGCATGCACTCCAGGCTGTTGAGCTATCTCCCCAGCGCTGTTACATAGCAACTATGACCATAATTATATTTTAACTCTCCTCCCATGGCAGAAACGTAAAATTCTATATAGTGAGCTTCTTTGAGATGAAATGCAATTAATATTGTAAATAAAAGTGGTTCAGCAAGTTTGATGGATACAAGATTAGAATACCAGGGGCCAGAGAGATAGTACAAATGGATAGGGCGCTTGCCTTGCACACTGCCAACCTGGGTCCGATCCCCAGCACTCCACATAGTCCCCCAAACCCTGTCAGGATTGGTTTTGAATGCAAAGCCAGTAGTAAGTTCTGAGCACCTCTGAACAAACAAAAAAAAGTGTACCAGGATTAATTATATATTCATATACTAACATCAAAGATCTTTAAAATGTAAGTTTTTAAATATGTACAACTGATAACATCACTAGATCACTAGATCACTAGACATCTCATTGTTCATCGATTTCCTCAAGCGGGACCTGTCCACAGAGCTTACTTCCCGTGGGCCTCAGACAGTGCCTGGCCGGTAAACACAACAGGGTATGGTTTTAAAAAGAAGAAAGCAGGAGGAATGGTTCCAAGGAAGGACTGAAGAACGGAAACCAGAGGCAGCAAAGCAGCACTCAGACTACCAAGAGGAAACGGTCCTGGCGCTGATCTTGGTCAGTAGAGGACTCCTATTCCGGGAAGTCCACTTGGTAACTCCTTCCCGTCAAGAGCAGGCCTGGTCAATCCACAATGTGTAAGAGAAGGGAAGAGAGAAAGACAGATAGAGAAAGAGATAAAGAACCTGCCATAGAGGCAGGCTAGGGGAGGGGGAGGGAATCGCGGACACCGGTGGTGGGAAATGGGCACTGGTGGAGAGATGGGTGCTGGAACACTATATGGCTGAAACCCAAATATGAACATCTTTGTAATTGTATATCTCACATGGTATAATAAAATTATTAAATTTTAAAAAGTTAAAATCTGCACTATGACAAAAACTAAATTATCACTAAATAAACTAATCACCCTCTGGGAAAATAAAAAGAGTAGGCATGCTCAAGGGAGCAAACGGAAGCAGCTGTCGGTTCACCATGGTTCCAGAACATTCCACACAGACACACCTTATCGTAAGGCTTCACCATGTCAAACCTTTCTCTGATTTTCCTCTGCCACTAAAGTCCAGACCGTTTTTTCCCAGGCCCTGTCCAGCTTCCTGCTCCTTTCTGTCTCATCTGCTCCTCTCACGCCCTGTCAGGCTGCATTTGAGTTGGCTCAGTCCCCAAACATTGTTTTTTCTTTTCTTTTGCTTCCAAAGCCCAAATTCATGCAGCTCCTTCAGCCTCAAGCTCACATTTCAGCCCTTCCGGGGTCACTGCCCAAAGCACATGGAGTGTGCGCGAAACTCCCAGCTAGCAAGTCCCTCACTGAACAACCTTCCCAGACCTTACTCTTTTCTAACTTGCCCACCCTCGGCACAGGGGGCAGTTGCTCTGCCCTGTGTGTGCCCACTCAGGCCTCTGTAGTTCCTCGGCCTGTCCATACAACTGGAAGATTCAATGCCAAGACAGTGGTCAGATTATTCCGATTTTTTTCACAACTTAACCGCCAGTACCAAGAATTAAAGCTTGACCAAGAGTAGCAAAGCTTAAAATATCTGTGGATGTTTAAAATATTTTCAAATGAGTCATTTCCATATCAAATCATATCAAACTCCATGAAATCTGGAGTTTTGTTTTATGCATCATCAAAAAAGAAAAAGTGCAGGGCCCAGCATATAACACTAACCCTTCAAGTTACTCTTCACATTTTTAAGTGAGTTTGCTGTGGCAGTGGCTTTCCACTGGCAGACCACAAGAACGCTCGTTTCAAGGATCTAGCAAAAAGAAATCACAGTCACCTCTGTCACTGTTTATTGATGCCACCAACGTTTTTACTGCTGTCACACTCAAATAATCCACTTAGCAATACTTAAACATTCCCTACTATGATAGAAAACACAAATGGTAGAAATTTTCACTGTTAAAAATTCACTTACTCTCCCTTTTAATTGTCATTACCAAGGCCTATATTATTGATTGTGAATTAAGGGTAAGTCGACCAAGGGTTATCAAAGCCCAAACCAATAAATCTCACTAACACTTGTCTTAAATTGAGAGCATAAAGCAGGTGGCTGAATTAAACCTCTTTGAGTCATTTCAAATTTCTTTGTAAACACAAGCAATAACAAGAAGTAGAGAGCTATAATGTCTGCATAGAATCCCACAACAATTTGAATAATAGCTAGGTTTGCAAAAATATCCATCTTTCCCATTTTCAGGAGGAAAAAATGGATATGTAATTCAGTGGAAACAGAATTTCTTTGTCAAGGTAGCTTTTTCGTTTTATAATACATAAACACAAACAACAATTTAGGAACCTGGAGCATTCTCAGTTGTGGGCTTTGTATTTTGTTTGCAATCATTATGTACCTATATTTAAATTCAATATTTACTTCTCAGTTATTACTTACATAAATATTTAAGAAATGTTGGTTCTTCCTGTCCCCCAAGGCTACGGTGGTCATTTAATTGTTATGCAGTGTATGAGCACTTAACGTTGGAATTGCTCTAAGTCTTATCAGAGTAGAAGGAACCACTTGGGGCTCTGCTAAATGGTGAGCCAATGTTCAAGCATTAATCACTGCTCACAACTTGGTAGTGATCCACGCCAGCGAGAGTTAAGACCACACAAGGGGCATTAATGGCCCACGGGACCAGGTCTTAAGCAATTTGCTATGGAGTCATATTTGCCTTGGAAATTTATTTTAATTAATTTATTTTATACCACCTACTCGAAGAAAAGATTTATGATAATGCCTCAAAGCAGAATAAGAACAATGCCACAAGATTAATAAATAGAGCATGTGGCAAATTTCCACCAGAGACAGACGGGGGTGGTAGAGGGTGATTCTCTCCTTACCTGTGTACTGCAAGCCCCTGTATTCACTTATTGCCCCAGGAGGCTTTAAATTGGGCCAGTAATGGAACAGCATCTGCACAGCTGGAGGCTTCACTTGTGAGGGCCCATAGGCTATGACATACAAAAGGTCCTATAAGAAAAGGAGCAAGTTCTCATTTAACATCATCAAATGACAATCAGGGCATCTCCCCGAGATTAAGAAGGTTGGGGAGAACTCCAGGAGAAGGGGTGGGGTCATTCATTTCCCTAGAATTTTCTTTTTTATTTATTTTTTTAATGTTTTATTATACCACCGTGAGACATACAATTACAAAGGTGTTCATAGTTGGTTCTTGGTAATACAGTTTTCCAGCACCCATCCAGTGCCCCATTTCCACCACCAATGTACCCCACCCCCCTCCCGCCCACCCCCAGGCTGCCTCAATAGCAGGTAGCCCCGTTTTCTCTCTTCTCTCTCTCTGTCTCTGCATCTCTCTCCCTCTTTTTTTATTTTTGTTTGGGGAGGGTCACACCCAGCAACGCTTAGGGGTAACTTCTAGCTCTGTGCTTGAAAATTACTCCTGGCTGAACTCAGGGGGCCACTTGGGATGCCGGGATCGAACCCCGATCAGCTGTACAAGGCTGGTGCTCTCACTACTGCACTATCACATCCAAAATTTCCTCAGAATTGCATCATCTAGATGTGTTTTTCAGATGAGATCAGTTCAAAGCATTATTTTCTTTAAGTATTGGGTAGTATTTCAAGGCAGAGCCTAGCAAGCTACCTGTGTTTGATTTGTTATGCCAAAAACTAGTAACAATTATGGACCTCAATTCCTTGACCTGAAGAATGGTTTGAGGCTCTTCCTGTCCCTGGAGCAAGCAGATGCCCTTGAGCTACACTTGCTTGTGACAGGACGTATGGAGATGTTACTAGTGCCTGTTCGAGCAAATCGATGAACAACGGGAAGACAGTGATACAGTGATTGGGTAGTATTTACGTTCTGGGTAGTGTTCCAAAGTATGCCAACTTTCATCAAATCTTTTTTACTCCGAATAATCTCAAGAAAGCATTTAGAATTTCATAAGCCAGCTTGTCAAATGCTGCATTTTAAAAAACATTTTTCTATGACACCTTTCTTAGCAACTTACATCTCCTGTTTGAAGAGAGATAGGTTCTCAGGCAGCCTTTCAGATTAAATAAAACTGTCAAGGAACATAGATCTGTGGAAGTTTGAGAGTCAGATCTACCCAGTTACTTTTTCTGTCAAGTCACTATGATCTTCAAGTATCATTTCCGTGCTCAATGATAAATAATTAACCAACAAGGAAAGAATAATAGGTCTGTCACACCAAAATAAGAAGACATCAATAAATTTGACCTAAATAAAGTTTCAATAAGCAAATAAGTTTTAAATAAAGTTTAAATCTGTGAGTTTAATGTGGTTCCAAACTTACTTTCCACACTTCTTGTTTATATTTCATGAGGCATTCCAATAACTGACAGTGATACACTGCGAGGAAGAAAACACAATTTTAACATGAACTGCAAAGGACTGACAAAACATACTTTGAGATATAATAAAGCCTATTAGCATGACTTTTCACTCTAAGCATTAAATTCAAAATTAACTGTTGTCACATATTCATACATTTCAAAAATAATATTTTACCTTATTAAGCTTTATTCCAAGATCCTTTTTTCAATGTTTTAATTGATTGAGATTCTGTGATTTACAATACTGTTAATGATGGTTTTCCACGCATGTAATTCCAACACTACGCTCCTCACCATTCAACATTTTATTGTTGAATAAACCAGCACTTTATTCTTCTTATTAACAAAAAAATATATAAAATGCTTTGGTAGTACAAATTGCATAATAAAAGGTATGAATAACCAATCATATATCAATATTGTCAAGAACCCTACTGGAAGGGAAATAAACACAGCTCATTCTGAGCTTGGAATGTGCTTTACCCCAATCATCTCACCATCCCCGTGCTGCAGCTGGGAAACTGAGGCTTTAGTTCCGATCTTGTGCAAGGTTAAACAGAGAGCAGAGAACAGACTGAGAGGTAAGAAGGGGCATCTTATGTCATCTGATTACCCGTTCTATCTCATGGAAGAATTTTTTTAGAGCTAAACTACACAAGTGCCCAAGAACAGCCATTGGATGAAGAAGCTACGGTAGATCCAGACAGTGGAATACTACACAGCCAGTAGGAAAAAAAATGAAATCTGTTGATTCATGGATAGACCTGGAGAGTATCATGCTGAGGGAAATGAGTCCAAGGGAGAGAGACAGATAAAGAGCAATCACACTCACTTGTGAAATATAAAGAAACACAGTAGGAGAATAATCCCCAAAGTCAATAGAAATGGAAACCAATAGGACTAACCCTCAGTAGAAAGCCTGTCACAATGGGGAAGGGTAGTTAGGACAGAAAAGGGGCCATTATAGCAATGACAGTGGAAGTGGCCACTCTGGACAAGAATGGGTGATAAGCATGATACCATTTCAATAAGAGTAATGCAAACCACAGTGCCTGAAAAAGGAAAAAAGAGAAAAGTATTTGCCATCATAGCAGGCTAGAGAACAGGAGGGAAATTAGGGACACTGGTGGAGGGGAGGGATGCTGCAAGAGATGGGCGTTGGACGCTGTACGACTATGATTCAATCATGAGCAACTGTATCTCATAGTGATTCAATTTTTAAAAGTTCTTCTTGTTAAAGATGCATGAGCAGTAAATGTCCCTGAATGGTTGAGGGCTGCTTCAGATCCTTCCGCCTGCCCTGTGCCTTTCCTAATCTAGCTACCCCACAGTGGCACAGAGCTGGTCTTACCCAGTCCTGAGGACCTTCCTGAAGTTCAGCTCATTGGATCCTCTCCAGACGGCCCCCACAGGCTGGCAGTAGAGTCCAGCACAGCTTACCTGGGTCTTGTAACTTCACAGCACCAAACTCATTACTGCCTCACAGTGGCTACAGACACCCTTCCTGTCTCACCTGTCTCACAATCCATGCACCACAAAGCAAGATTCTTCACAAGCTCCCTCAATACCACCCCAACATTGTACTAGGGATGACGAGGGGGCTCCATTCTGACTGGTAAGAAACGAATGCTGAGAAGCTCTGGAGACTTAGTTTTTACTCTGATAAAAGGGAAGAGGATAGTGATAAAGGCTACCAGGGAGAAGGGGAGGGAGCCGCAAAGGCAGACACTGGGTATGGTAAATGCTATTTACACAGAGAGGTATGCAGCACACCTCTGACATTCTAGAATACTGTGATAAACCAACTTGAGGGTGGGCAGGTAAGTAGGGAAACCAGATGACCTCTCTTATCTCTCACAGCCTTGATTGGTCTTCTCTTATCTCTCATGGCCTTGATTGGTCTTCCCAGTTGGGGGAGGTGACATGCAAGAACAGAACACCCACCAGCAGCCCCCACTTCCCATAATGTATTCCACTGAGTAAACAAAATGTCCTCATCGTTTTGACTTCTGTCAACCAGCCAGAACACCTTCGAGCAGATTCCATCCCTGCCTTTTGAGCAGGTTCATCTGCTCCACTGTCCACTTCTGCAGTCGTTCCCAAAGATCTGGTGCTGAGCCCACTCCACCTTTACTCCCAGCCTGGGGAATCCATCCCACACTCAAACGGTTCTGGTCTGTCTCCATGCCAGTCAGTGGAAGTCAGTGGCCATGCACACAGAGACTCCAAGTGCACATCTTTCTAGCCCAGGGCTCTGTTCTGAGTTCAGACTCAAACAGAACTTTCTGAATAGCAATAACTTTTTTTGCTAAAAGAAGCTGATTTATTTGCATTTCAGTGTTTTGTACATATGGAATTATGATGGCATTTTTGGACAAAAGGCAACATGAGATGTGTGTGTGTTCTCCATCTGACTGAGATAAAACTGACATACAACATTGCATTTATTTGAGATATAACATCTCTTGTTAAACGTCTCCAAGGCACCTTGAACACTGTAGGTCCAAGGAAACCTCATGATCTTCCCAGAAGAGTTGAGTCCCCTCCCACGGTCTCCTTTCCGAGGACAGGACCATGCAATGCTGGAGAGATGGTACAGTGGGTGGGACATTTGCCTTGAATGTGGTCAACCTAGGTCCAATCCCCGGCATCCCACATAGTCCCCACAGCAAAGCCAGGAATAATTCCTGAGTGCAAAGCCAGGAGTAACCCCTGAGAAATGTGGGGTGTGACCAAAAAGAAAAGAAGCACCACACAGCCAATGACAAAGCTCAAAACCCTGGCCACCAAGTGCCATCAATGTTCCTTCTCAATAACTCTGAGTCACTTTTCTCAATCTTGATTAACCCTTGCTGTTCCCAACCCAGAAACATCCCCTTTATTGGAGCTGAAAAGGCATTTACCCTTTTCAGCTCCAATGAGAGCAGTGCCCACTGAGTCACTCAAAATCCTTTCCTGGCATGCCATCAGAAATAGGGAGGAAATGGGATCCCCACACAGAAATAGAACTTCTTACGTGTTCTGACCCCAGAACCTCACTTTGAGCTCAGCTAGGTACACTCCGGCCCATTCCTAGCTAGACTTCCCCCAAAAACATGAGGTTCCTCTGTCTTCTGCCCAGGAGCCCCGCCCCATCTCAGGCCTTGTTAATGCTATCTATTCTTCAGTCTTCAAACCAATCGCTACCTCTCCTGGGAAGCCCTTTCTGACATCTTCAATAAAAGAAAATACACACACACACACAACCATTACAGCATCTCCATGGAGCACAACCTATACAGTTGGGCGCACTTGTGAAATTGAGACCCTATGCTCATTTCATAATTATCTCATAAAGCTTCTCCCTCCCTCATAGCTTAAGCCTCACAAGACAAGGTCAGAAGCCAGCTCTGTTTAGTTGACCAATATTCCTTATGCCTGGCACATGACAGAAGCTCAGTGACTGACTGTGGGTTGTATCAGTAACTCTCTATAGCTGGGATTTTGTGGTTGAGCCATCACTGTCCAGTAAGATGTCATGGCCATTTTTTCCACCCTGTTACCACTCATGACCATGTGTCTGTCAACAACCTTGTTCCATGGGGTCTTTTGGCTGCTCCATGAGCAGCTCTGGAGAGTCCCTACATGTAAACCACTTTCCCTCCCAGCATGCCCCATTGCCACCAACAGTCAAAAGTCTAGGCCATGTTAGCCTGACTGACAAGCAGCCTTTCCTGATCATTTGAATCAAGCCCTTCTCCTACTGATGAACTGACAGTGTATATTTATTGAATAATTTTCACATTTTCCTCCACATTCTAAGTCAATGGTTTAGGTGCATGAGCCTCATCTGGCCAAGCCAACAGGAGCCTTATGGAAAACCACCATAACCAGCTTTCCTGGATGGTCTACATAGTACCAGCATGAAATCACACACACACACACACACACACACACACACACACACACACACACACACACACACACAGGAACCTCTGTCCAATCAAGTCTCAATAACAGTGACTTGAACAATGACTGCTAACGATCAACTGAAAGTCACTTGCTGTCTCTCCCAATAAGGATTAAGGATCCAAGAATGATGGCCTACCTGCTAGTCCCCAGGGTGCCCAGGAACCTGTCACCTTTTTTAAGTCTGCAAGATATAAGGGTAGGTGAGATAGAGAAGGGACCAGTCTGACAATAATGGTTGGAAATGGGCACACTGGACTAGAACTGAGTGCCAAAAAGTAGGTAAAAAGATGATATCCATGACGACCCTTCAATGTCTGTATTGCAAACCACAGTGCACAAAAGGAGAGAGGAGGGAGAGAGAGAGAGAAAGAGCGAGAGGGGGGAAGTGTCTTCCAGAGGAGGGAAGTGGGGGAGAGAATCAGGGAACATTGGTGGTGGGAAATGGGCACTGGTGGAGGGATGGGTGTTGGAACACTGTATGACTGTCACCAATTATGAACAACTTTGTAATGGTCTATCTCATGATGATTCAAAAAAATTGTTAAAAAAATAGTCTGCCATAAAGAGAATAATTTGGGGGCTCAAAAGAAATCTCAGCAGCTTAAAGCAGATGGCCTAATATGCATGAAACAGCCGAGCTTAAGAGCCTTTACCTCATGTAAAGGCTCAGGTCATCCTGAACACTTTGCTGCCTGGAATCCCAACCAAAGGGAAGGGAAGTTCGGGGTCCCAGATGTAACTGTTTGTCGAACATAGTTAACTTAAACATTCCCCAAGAACAGAGAAAGATAAATATTTGGAAATAACGAAAGGAATTCTGATCACAGTTGCTTCCTGCTGAAATCTGTGCTCCAAGAAAAAGAGGGCAAATGAGGCAAAACTGCAGCTATTGATTATGCCGATACGCCGTGCCCTCACTTGGCTGGTGTGGGGCCTGACCCAGACTTAACTCAGTTTTTAACCCAAGCTTCAAAACTGTCCTTTAAGGAACTGCAAGAAAAATGGTTCCCATTTTATAGATGAGAAGTTAAAAAACTTTAACTCATAGAAGTTAAATAACCTCTCTAAGAGTATATCAACAGGTCATTTGCAAATGAGCTAAGATGTGATCCAGCATACATCTGACCTCTGAGCAAATGAATTTACTGGACACTTCAATTAACTAGATTCCAAACCTTGTTATTCCAAATCTAGTTATTCTGTTTCAGAACAGAATATGTACTAACTATAAACGATGGTTGGTGAAGTCTTTAGGGTAAACAGAATGAGATGCAGCTATACACATTTCAAGGTC
Source organism: Cryptotis parvus (assembly GCA_021461705.1). Classification (NCBI taxonomy): domain Eukaryota; kingdom Metazoa; phylum Chordata; class Mammalia; order Eulipotyphla; family Soricidae; genus Cryptotis; species Cryptotis parvus. The sequence goes on along the minus strand of JAJIBD010001116.1, from coordinate 57,506 downwards.
ATAAAATCCTAATGATTTTGTAGCTCAAGAATGGCACCCGACCCCCAAAAAGTGCATTTGGACTTTGAAATGAGAAAGGGCTTTGTTTCCTCCTCCTGAGTAAAAATATTTGCTTATTTATCGACTAAGTAGCTAAGCAGAAGAATGAAAACAGCACCGCCAAATTCATTCACTTTCAAGCAAACTTCCAATGAAAATAAAACCGGGTTTATAGCTTCACACGTAATTCCAGCACTTGGTTTCCTTTGTAGGTTGACTTCCCAAAGTCTGCCTCAAACATAGTCAACCACATAAAATTCAATGGCACTGCTCTTAAAGAAACACAAAATGAAGCAATAGAAATTATTCTCCGTGTAAGGGACGCATAGGAAGCGATCATAGGTTATAGGAAGGGTTAATTGGGAATTAAGGATGAGCTAGAAGGCAGTTTGGGTAATATGTTGTAATATAAGGGAATTTCCTTGATCTTTTCAATAAATAGTTGCTAAATTAAAAAAAAAGAAATTATTCTCTGTGTGTCCAACTGCATGTAAATATAATGATAATGCACAATGGAATAGCAACTGTGTCTTCCCAGGTTTCATTAGTGGGAATACTGAGATGCTCATCTCTTTTCATGAATTAAGGAAGCAGAAATATGGTCAGAGACTTACTATGATGGAAGATACTCATATACGATGCTAGAGTTTGATAAAACACAAATGGTTTTTATATTTCCAGCTTAAATACTTCTATATATTAAAACTTTCTGGCCAATGTTCTAAAACTGTATCCTCAGAAATTCTAAAAATCTCGGTAGCCAGTAAAGTGGCCACTACTAATAAATGCTACCCAGCTGAGAATTTCTAACCTGCTAATTCGATTCTGAGATCTTGTTTATATACTGACTTTGGAATGAATCAAGACACACACTTACCTGGGTTGGATGTGTACTGCATGGCAATCATTAGCATGGAGGACGCAGACAAATTGACATGGGTAGGGACCCCTTCTCTCCTGGAGGACCCCACTGGAACCAAAAGAGTCTTTATTAGACACAGTATCTATCTACCTATCTGTCTGTCTATATACAGTACTTCATACTACTTAAGACAGCTGAAATATTTTTAAGTTTCAATTGGAGCCAGAGAGACAGTCTAAAGGCCTTGACCTATGCTGAGCACACAGGGGCCCCAAGCTCAATCCCTGACATTGCACATTTCCTTGAGCACGGGCCCCCAGCATCACCATATCATCAGGACCCCCCCCCATAGCACGTTTGCCCAAGTAACACCAGGACCCCGAGTATTGGTGGTATCCCTGCTCCCAGCCCCAGTAAAAGATTCCAACCAAATCAATGGAAGTTTTACACAAACAAAACCATAAAATTCCTCCTGGCTTCCAAGTAATCCATCTGCCATCAAAGGGTAACAGCAATAAGAAGCAGCACAGAGCTGGGACAATGCCAGAAAGACACAATATGGTTTTGCTGGGGTTGCCCGAGACCCGTTCACTATTCCCAGGTTGTTTCTAATGAAGCAGAGAGGAAAGAAAACACACAATCCTCCCTGTGCTGAAATCTAAAGATATGCTGAAATGTATTCTTAAAGAAAGTGAAAATAGTGATTGCTAAACTCACTGGAACCTTTAGAGCTGTAGATGAAACAATAAGTCTCCTTAAAACAGGGGCCTTATTGATTCTCTTACATAGGCAATTTTTAAACCATGCATCATAAACACAGGCTATCAATTCAAAATGGTTTTCAGCTCGCAGAGAATTAAAACTATTGCATTCAAACCCGCACATGTAACCTTAACCTCAGTAGCTTCAACCCTGTAAGAACCTGCTCACAGAGAAAAGTATAAACCATTCCAGATTTACCAGCTTTATACTCATTGGAATCATTAGAACTTTAGCCCCTTTGAGCCTGTGAGATGCCATCTCTGAATCTTCAAGCCTATGCCATAAGGATTTAATCAGAGCAAGCTGGTTACTTCAAATTTTTTTCTAACTGCTGTAAGACCAAGCTCACCCACTTACATGTCGGCTTCTGGGATATCTTTAAGTGGCTTGTTAACAACAGTATACAACACTATATTCAATTTCTTCCTCTCACCTTTTAGTGGCACATATTAAGTAACCCTTGCATGCATTCAAAACTAGTCTTGTGGCAGGTCACTGGGAGTAGCATGTGGCTATTATTCAAAACACAACAACTGAGAGAGAATCCATAATAAGGGGATTTCTAAAGACTTTCTAACACTGGAATTCTTCTTTTCTCAGGGACAATTTCGTAAGTGGAAGAAACCTCTTCTAAAAGTTGGACTTGTATGAAATACTGCCCTAAAGGAAAGAGGAGAAGAGTGAAAAGCGACGAGGGCATCTCCAAAAGCCACGTCTCGAGTTCTGACACCAAATGGAGACGCTAGTGAAAGCAGCCAACAACCAAAAAAATTCGATCATCTTAAAAATCAGCTTAATTTTCAAGTGTTATATTAAAGTGCAGCATGTGAAGATTTTTATCTCACCTACATCCCAAAAGAATACAACACACCAGAAGAAAGCATGTGGAAGGGCTAGGGAGAGTGTTCAAGCAGTAGAGCACTTGCCTAGCAGCGGTGAGGCCCCAAGTTTGAGTCCTGGAACTACATGCTTTTTGCTCCTTCTAACACCACCTAGAATGTAGTCTGGGCAGCCAGATATCACTGGGTGTGGCCCTGAGGGTGCCCAGGTACCTCCTGACCAAGCCCTGCAGGAAGTGAGTGAGTCCTGACGCCAGAATCCTTAATTTATTTCATTGTTTTGGTTTGGTTTGGGGACCATACCCAGCAGTGCTCAGGAACTAAGCCTTACTCTGTACTCAGGAATCACTCCTAGCAGTGCTCAGGGGAACTTTAGGGGTGCCCGATCAAAGGCAGGTTAGCTGCATGCAGGGCAAGGACCCAACCCACTATATCATCACTCCAGCCCCTGAATACCTATTTGAAAAAGCACAGATGTGATATAGGAATCACTAAAATATTTGTCATATAACAAGAGACAGAAGTTGACATTTTTCTTTTTACGTAAAGGATTGGATGGTCTTTTTCTTATACAATGGAGGTAGCCTTTACAGAAGCAAATCACTTTTGACTAACTTTGTTTCTATTCTTTCCCTAAAATGGGGCTGATACTAACACACTAAATGAGTATCTGGGTGACTATTAATTTGGCTATTCAACACACTGTATCACTGTATCACTGTCTTCCCGTTCATCATCGATTTGCTCGAGCGGGCCCCAGTAACATCTCCATATGTCCTGTCTCATGCTAGTAGAGGCCCAAGGCATCTGCTTGCTCCAGGAACATAAAGAGCCTCAATCCATTCGGAATGAGGTCTGTAATTGTTACTGGTATTTGGCATATATATCAAATACAACACGGGTAGCTTGCCAGGCTCTGCCGTGCAGGTAGCATACTCTTGTAGGCATCTCTAAGTCCAGCATTTATTGATGAACCCCGCGGCCGCAAGCGGCCGCGCGTTAGTCGGGCGCTAATAGGCTGGTCTGCTGGGTGGAGGTCTGAAGTCCGGATGTGGAAAATGGAGGCCCTCTTGGAGTGGGGGGTCATCTGGCTTGTTGCGAGGCTCTGCTGGGGTGGTGGGCCAGGGCTAGAACCCACCATCCCTCCTGGGCGCCTCGTGAGCAGCTGGTCACAGGGAGAGCCAGTAGCAGCTCTGCCCCATGTCTGCGAGTTTCAACACAAGTAAGGATTAACGAGGACATAAAGACATGGAAACCAGTTCGCCTTAGAAAAGTTAAGTCAGATACAAGAAATCAAGAGCCAATATCTTAATGCCAAACCCTAAAGAACAAGAAGCAACTGCTGTCGGATTTGAACCAGGGGCCTGTGAAAATTCATCTTCGGGAGTTGCTTCTCAAGAGTTTGTTTAGAAGCAGGGCAGCCACACCTGGAACACGTACAGGAGAGACTCCGGGAGTGGGGGCCTCAGACCTCATCTGCAAAGTCCTGCTAAAGCCTGGGAGAACCCAGACAAAAAAAGCAGAAGGAAGGTGCCCATGTGTGGGAGACACAACTTCAGGGTCCCTCTGTGTTTGCTTTTTGTTTCAGGAGAGGAAAGTGATTTCCAGTCCCGGGCATAGAATCCGGGACATTGGGGGCTGAAGCAATTGTACAGCAGATAAAGCATTTGCCTTGCACAAGGCTGACCCAAGTTCTATCCTTAACACCGCATATGGGCCCACAAGTCCTACCAGGAGCAATGCCTGAATCCAGAGCCAGGAGTAAACCCTCAAGCATCACCAGCTACAGCCCAAGAAACCAGATTTATCTCTGGGGCCAAGTGACATCGGTGGCGTCTGCCTCTCCGGGTCGTCCCCCCCTCCTGAGCACCAACAGGAGTAATTCCTGAGTGCCTAGCTCTGGGTGTCCTCAGCATTACTGGGGGGAATAAAAAGATCTATACTCTAACATCATCATGGAAAATTATTAAATATATGTGTATATATATACAAATACATATACACAAATAAGTATATATGCATATACAATTATATATGTAGATATGCATATATAATTATATGTCTATATACACACGTGTATATCCATATATATGGAGATACATATATATGGAGATATATATATATACATATATATATATATGGAGATACATACACATATATATGTATGCATCTCCACTTTTGGGGACAAGTATTTTTATCTCATTTATCTCCAAGTCTTTAACAATAAGCATTTCTAGAACATAAAACTAGCATTGAAAGCCATGTTTTCAATGCCAGGAGGATGCAGGCGCCTGGAGCCTTTGGAAGTGGGAGATGCCAAAACATCTCAGGTGACTTGGGGAAGTGTCTCCGGAGACCAGCCTGAGTGGCTCCAGGATCTTTCGAAGTCCTCCTGCTCCATAAACCATCACTTCCCTTCGGCTGCAAACCACAAAGCCCAAAGCAATCCCCTGCTTCCAGCCCTAGGAAATTAGCTCCAATTCCGCCATAAACAGACAGTGCCTTGCAATTTCTTAGCGTCTAACAGACTGAATAAAATCACCACAATTCTAATTTAATCAACATGCCCAGGCACACGTCACTGATTGAATCTTGTTTCAAAAAAAAAAAAAAAGCCTGATGTAAACAGATGTGTTGCTCGGCCCCATGAGGCTGTAGAAAGCCAAAACTACATACAGCGGAAGGAAGAAAGAAATGAGTGGAAAGAAGGAGTTTAACATTTAATTGTGTGTTTAAGAAACCATGTAAAGCTTTAGGTCCTAGGACCTGGCCCAGTTGCCACCAGAACAGCCATCTGCTACCCCCTCTGCTCCCTCTATAAGCAATAAAAATTCCTTTATCTGTTCCCCTGTGCAACAGCTCTTTCAATGCTTTTACATGGGTCTCATCAAAAATCGAGTATATGGGAAAGGCCATTTTGTAAGAGACAAATGTAATGATTTCGGGCGAGCCCTGTGGCTGATCTTTGTAGCGAGGCTCTAACCTCTTCTTCATCCAACAAGAGCCTTGTTTTCAGCGCCCCCTAGTCTGCCAGGCACTGCTCTCGGCCCTAGACGCCCTGCCAAAAACAAAATAGGCAAGTCTTTAACGTTATCGAACTTAAGTGCAGAGTGGTGCCATCCATTCCCAGAGCCAGAAGCCTAATGAGGCCATTGCAACTAATGTGGTTACATGAAAATCGCAGTTCCTGGGCCTCGCTAGATCCACTTCACACGGTCACTGGCCACCCATGGTTAATGGCGGCTGGCGTGGCCAGCCCCAGTATGGAATTCCTGTTTCTAGAGCAATGGGTCAATGAATTCCTGTGGAGCTCTATGACCCTGAGCAAGAGCAAGAAAGAACTGGACGTTGCCTGTTTCAGCAAGCAGGTCCAGAGGCCTTCCTGATAGAGATGGCGCTGGGGCCGAGGAACCCCGGGGAGGGAGAAGTAAATCATGTACCCATGAGGGGAGAGGAAGGTTTGGGCAGACTGAGGGAACGCCTGGGTGTAGGGGCGCTCTAGAACTTCCTAAAAGGGGGCAGGCAGGTCCATGCGGACACAGCAAAGTGAATGCAGGCGACACAGGGCGAAGCAAGAAGGCGAACGGTCAGGGCAGAGCCTGGAGGGGACCCCAGGAGGAGGCTGGATGAGACCTGAGGGGAGCCGCCGGAAGCCGCCAGACTGCCATGATAAGGACAGTGAGGTAACCTGACTGACGTGTCTGGTGAAGACAGGCAGAAGGAGTGCTGAGAGGAGAGAGAGACCTCGTGAGACAGGCAGCTGTCTAGGGGCGTCACAGGGAGATGGGGGAAAGCAGGAGTCTGTGCTGGGAGGGATTTAGCAAAGCCCTTCTGGTCGCCTGGTGTTTTTCGGGACTAAGATACGTAAGGAGTCAGCAGGGCAAACTAAAGCCTTTCTGGGGCCCGTTCTACCAGAACCATTTCCTGCGCTTAACCAGGCAACAGAACCACTTTCTGTACTTGGCTAGGCATGGTCCTGGTTGAGCCAGTGGTCTCTGCTTGTGCTCCGAGATCAGCGTGTTTCATGAGTGAGGGTCTGAAGGGAACTGCCCTCTTGCTACCTTAGCAGGGTAGATGAGATCAACAGAAGACTAACACACCCCACCTCTGATATCTAAGCAGCATAGAATATTTGCAGATTAGGAAGAATCCAAATAAACCATAGAGGGGCTGGAATGCTAGTACCAAGGGCACTTGCCTTACACATGGTTAATCCTGTTCCACACCAGCGCCACACATTCCCCCAAGCATTACTAGGGTAACCCCTGAGCACAGAGCCAGGAGTCAGAGATGAGCACTGCTGGGTAGCTCCCAAACACACACAACCGCCTCCCAAGCCCCACTCCAAAAAAAGTAATGTCATGGACAAGATTGTGTAGTAACACGGTAAAGTAGTGTTCTGTTGAGAAATCGAATCCTATTAAAACAATTCTGATGTTATGATATATACCCTGTAGAGAAGAAAAATCCCAGGACCCAATGCATGTGGCCCTCATATTTAAGATGATAAAATTTAGTATGAGAATATACGTAACACAGGAGTAAATGTGTTGGCAGCAGAACACGGGATTCTGAGCAGAGCACTGGAACCAGCACCCTGGAACTGGACATGCCGGTCATTTAACTCTGAGTTTGGTCTGTTACATAATCATATTAACATAATACGAAACTCAAAGGTCATTGCTGCATATTCATTTCTGATTTCACAAAAAAAAACATGGGAGGTAGAAAGAAGAGAGGTTAGGACTATTCACAATTTATAACTGAGGACAAACAGTTGAATGAAGTTAAGACATTTGTCCACAAAGGACTACAGTTCAGCTTTGCTACATTCCTGTTCCAAAACATTTCCCACAGAACAAGACCCACCTTAAACAAAGACTCACTGGATAGGGCCTGGGGAGAGGACCAAAGGGCAGGTCACATGCCTGCACGTGTGAGCCCTGGGTTTTCCGTTCTTCATGCTCCCACATGTGTCGCCAGGGGACACACCTACCAAGACCACAAATAATCACCAGCTAATAAAGCACTTTAAATAGGAAACTCAAAATACTTTAATGTTTATGATCTGTTTAATGTATTTATTCATCTCCGGGAGGTTACAACCACACAACACACATCTTCATTGTATACTAGAACAAAAATGATCCCAGGTTAATGGTATGGAAGTAGATTTTCAATTAAGTAACTCATTTGGGGTTGGGTTTTTTATTGCTTTTTTGGAAGGTGAGTCACAGCCAGAGATTCTCAGGCTCCATGCTCTGGAGTGACCCTGAGTCAGCTACATGCAAGGCAACCCTCGCCCTCACTCTCTCTCCAGCCCGTACACTTGTTTTTAAAATCAGTGCAAAGATATTTGCCATGAGGATAAATAACTTACTGAGGAAATCTTAGTTGAAAAGAAATAAGACAGAGAGTCTACTTGAAAGGCATGTTACAAGACACTTTGAAAGGTCATAATAGTTATTCAACTTCCCTATCATCCTGAAAATAATGCAGCCAACTTTACCATTCATTTGGAATCAGTGTTTTCTTTTAATCAATTCAAGTTTATTGGGATCACCTTCTCCTTTTCTCCACAAAGTATCATCTTTCAACAACCAAATCTCAATTTGTTCCACAAATCACACTCCTTTATCGGAAAGAGGTTTCCATGGTGAAATGCAAATTACTTTTTCAATTCTTAGTAACTCCTTTAATATATTTTTTGGTAAACAAAGCCTACTGAACATATTTGAAATAAAAAGAAATGTATCCTTCCTAGAGAAGGATTGAAAAGACTATCTCAAAGGAAATGTGTATAATAAGTTGCTGTTGCTACTTCTGTAGCCCCACAAGGTGGTTATTCTGTTAACTATTTAATCATTATTGGGGAGCCACACCCTGTGTTGCTCGGGGGGCTATCCCTGGCTCTGTGTGTAGGAGTGACCCTCAGCAGTGCTCAGGAGAACATAGGCATTTGTTTTGTGTCAATAATGACATGTCAGAGACTATAATATATAACTCAGTATTACAAGCATTGATGTATAAAGCTGTACATCTGAAACTTAGATGCTATAAGCCACTGTTGCCTTGATTTTTTTTAATGAATGCCATAAGCGACACAAGATTCATGAAATGCATAAAGGAAGGTGCTGCAAAACCTAGTTAGAGCCACCTCAGAGCTCAGGAATGGCATCTTCCAGGTCCTTACTGATACAAGCTGTTGATGCCTGAAAACCCGCCTGTGTCTTACACTTAACCTTAGGGGTGATGCACCATCAAGAGAGAAAAAAAAGCCTTAAAGACTCGATCGAGTTCTCCCCAAAAATGCAACCTCCTCCTCATCTCAGTCCTGAAATAAAAATGTGAAGCACTCCACGCTTATCTGGGTTAGAAATCTGAGACGCCAAAACCACCACAAATAGAAGCATCATGAATGCAAGCAACAGGGACACTCATTTTCAAGCCAATTCATCTGAACAGGGGGATTCTGGAGACGGACTCCCCTCGTCATTGGGTCTGTGCTCTCTGTCTCATCATATGAAGGAACAAGGACAAGAGAAACACGGGGAGTCCCTCAGAGAATTTGGCTTGAAAGGTTAGTAAATCCACCGGTTTTCTAAGACTTAAAGATGACACACTAGAATTACAGAGTGGGCCAGAGCGATAGCACAGCGGGTAGGGCACTTTGCTTGCCTTGCCCGCAGCCAACCTAGATGCAATCCCCAGTATCCCATTTGGTCCCCTGAGCACCTCCAGGAGCAATTCCTGAGTGCAGAGCCAGGAGTAAGCCTTGAGCATTGCCGGGTGTGCTCCCCTCAGAATCCCCGAAAAAGAATTTCTACTAATAACCCCCAGAAACGGTGAGAAGCAAGAAGGGGCAAAACTAGAAACCTAAAGTGAAAACCAGAATGGTAGAAAAATGGAACTAGGTCAAGTGAGATGGACACTATTTCACCCAGAGTGATGGTAGCCGGAAAGCTTTCCCCAAGTTCCACCTTTACAGTTGAAAAATCGGTCTAGGGTTCATGCCTCTAAAATTTAAAGTGGGGGCCAGAGTGATAGTACAGCGGGTAGGGCATTTGCCTTGCACGGTTCACTCCTCGGCATCCTAGATGGTCCCATGAGCACTGCCAGGTGAATTTCCTGAGAGCAGAGCCAGGAGTTACCCCTGAGCATTGCCAGGTGTGACCCAAAAAGCAGAAAAAAAATTTAAAGTGTAAGGGCCATCTAAGAATCAGCACTAAAATTCACACCAACTTTGTAAGCTCAACTTACTATTTTGCTCTCGTTGGTTGCCAAAGTTCACACTTACTTAAGAAAGGATTTTCAGGTGACTACAAAGTATGTTTGAAGGCCTGTGTTTCTAATTAAGTAAAATTCATAATCAAGGGAGGAAGAAGCAGATGACCAGATGTCACCGGCCTAACTTCAGAGGTCTGATACAGTCAAATGCCTCTCCCCGAGCTATTCAGATATTTCTATGAAATGGATATAGTGAATTAAATATTATTTTTTAAAACGCCAATCCACCACACTCTTCTTCCCTTATCTTGGGGGAGGGCATACTCCCGTAGTGCTCAAGGCTTACTCATGGCTCTATGCTCAGGAATAATCATTCTTGGTGGTTGGTGGGGCTCAGGGGACTGTATGGGATGCTGGGGCTTGAACCCAAGTTGGCCGTGAGCAAAGCAAGTGTTTTCCCTGTTGTACTATCTCTCTGCCTCTCTCCGTTTCTGTGAGATGCACAACCACTGGTGCTTTTGGGGGTTACCAGGGCTCCGCAGTGATAGGTAATGGAAGAGCGAGGGAGGCAGGCAGTACTCAGGGTCAAGGTTACCAGGGCTTGGAGCGAGGGAGGCAGGCAATACTCAGGGTCAAGGTTACCAGGGCTCCGCAGTGATATCTAATGGGAGAGCGAGGGAAGGAGGCAATACTAAGGGTCAAGGTTACCAGGGCGAGGAGCGAGGGAGGCAGGCAGCACTTGGGATCAAATTCAGGCGCCTGATCCACTCTGGCCTGGTCACTGCTCCCAACCTTCTGTCCTTTGATTTTCTCCCCTCCAGTCCTTGGAGTCATGTCCCAGCCCTTATATAACTCTTTCCTTCTTTATTTATTTATTTTGGTTTTGGGGGTCACACCCCTGTGGTGCTCAGGGCTTACTCCTGGCTCTGTGCTCAGAGATCATTCCTGGCAGTGCCCAGGGGACCATATGCGGTGCTGGGGATGAAAACAGGGTTAATCCTATGCAAAGCAAACTCCTTAACTCCTGCACTATCACTTTCTCCCCAGAACCTGCTATAAAAATTCTGATGCAATGAAAGTACCAATGTCAGAGTTTAAGAGTTAAAACCGGACAACATACATGGGGAAAACAAGGATGAAGGGAAGAGAGCTTGAAGCCCGGGCGCACGCTTTGCATGCTGGAGGTCAGGGCTCAGTCTGGGGGACCAGAGTCTCCTACACACAGAGCCACGAGTAACCTGAGTACTGCAGCTGAGTGCGCACACACGCGTGCATACACACACACACACACACACACATGCACACACGTCGCACACATGTGCATACACACATACACGCCAACATACGTAAACATGAAAATAAACACACATGACTGCATTCTAATACACAGACTAGACCACGTGACTCCACCAATACAGACTCTCAGAGTGAATCATAAGCATGTACTTGTCAGCAAAGAGAGGAGCAAAGTAAACAACTTGTGTCACTGTCTTGTATCACTTGTCTTCCCGTTATTCGTCAATTTGCTCTAGCGGGCACCAGTAACATCTCCATATGTCCTTTCACATGCTAGTGTAGCCCAAGGGCATCTGCTCGCTCCAGGAACATAAAGAGACTCAAAAAACACCAACTAAATACCAATGTTCCAAAACAGCTTTGAGTTTTCATCTCATTTTACAAATAAGCAACAGAAAGGTTGAGTTTTTTACCCATCATCACACAGCTAGCTGGGAACAGAGTCAGGATTTGAATCTAGATCTGTCTGATTCCTAAACCCATCTCTCTTTTATGTAACCAGTGAAACAAAAGTTGAGTTCATAATTTAAATTAAAATAAAAGACAAAGATTTTAATCATTAAGCGCCGCCCCCATGTTCTATCCCTCTTTGCTCTAATATCTGGAAATCCCGAACCCGACCTGTAAGAGGGAAGTTGAATCCCAAACCCCGTTTATAACAGTGCCCCACTTGGGTTGCAGGCTTTGGCTCCTTTCACTGTTTTCATAAATTTTAACTTGCCTCATCACCACGGCCCTGTGAGGGAAGGCTGATGCCAGCATCGTTCTGGAAATGAGGTTTCCATTCCATAAGGGGGCCAATAGCACGCTGCAGGTCCGGGGAGAACCGAACCTGGAAGCGGTGGCTCACTATGGCCCCCTCCTCATCCCCTGCTGCCTTCAGAGACAAAAATAAGAGCATCCGCCACAGAGGCAGCACTCTTTCTCCACCTTTCCGTCAGCAGTGGGAAAAGGCACCTAACTTACACTTAGGAAATGCAGACTGCCGTGCCATGCTCTCTTCTTTGTAAGATCGGACCATAGGATTACAACAATTCTAAGGCATAATTATTGCATTGTGTTGCCATAATATGCTTGTGGAAAAAGACTACATGTACCTCGTGAGCACATGCATGTAGCAAGAGAGGCCGTTATAGTCTTGCATATCTGTAGCTTGAAAACAGCAAAAGCAATTCCCCTTCCTACAACACATAAAAAAAAAAAGAATCTAGCACCAGTGAAGCTGGAACTTACATATAGCCATTGGTAGAAAAGATGTGCTAAGATACTCAATTATATCCTTGTGCAGAAATGGAGGAAAGGTAGCTAATGTTGAAATCATCCGTGTAGGGCAAAGTACTCAGAATATCATCGTTGAGAAAAGGGAGCAGACACGTCGTTGTATAAAATATCGACTGTCCAAGATCTACAAAACAAAACGGATTAATCAGTCACTGAATATTTTGCCACTTAACAAAATGTACTGATGTTACACTTTAAGAGTTCTTTTTTTAATATTATAGTCTAGGTAACAGGCTTGCAATAGTGTTAACATTTATGGTTTTGAAGGACACAGTAACTGCCCCTCACTGAAACGCCCAAGACGCTTTAACCGCAGTCCTCATGTTACTTCTAATCCACCTCTTCTTGCCGCCCCACTCGCCCCTGTGCCCCTGATTTGGTCATCCCAGTTTTGTAATCCAAGGTCAAGGGTTTCTTCTCCTCATTCTAATATCTTATGCCTTGTTTTGCTTCTCTGTATACCAGAGATGAATGAGATCACCCGGTATTTGTCCTTACATTTTAAGTTTCTATGAACCGGTTTGAACTGTAAGCAACCACTGCTCTCTTCCTATTAAGAATTCTGGAACATACTGCCTAGTGCGGCGCTGTGCAGCTCCAGAAACTGCTCAGTAATGACTGGTGAATGACTGCATTAAGCAACGGCAATGTCTAATCACGGAGCTCTTCAGCCCTCTACCAATCTTCAGTGATACTTGATATTCCTCGTTAGTCCTGGATGCCATAAATTTTAAAACACTTGGCCTGTAGTAATGAATCCTGAAATCCCTCCAGCGGTCTTACCTTCATTTTAGTTTACACAAGGCAACTGTGGCCCAAAGATGTTAAATTATTTTTTCCCACCGGAAGTGGCAGAGCTATTTCTGCTCCATCCGCCACACCCCACTCTTCCCACATCTGGATTCTTGTGCAGTGGACTCCCCTTTTCTCCCAGCAGAAGGAGAGAAGCAGCAGGCACCAAAGAAAGCCAATGGCCAAGGGCCATTCCCTCCCCCCTTCATTTGTTGGCAAAGGTCAAAAAGGTCATGGTCCCCTCTGTCATCATGAGCAAATGGGGACAGGAACAATACCTACCTCACTTCATTAAGTGGACTTTAGGAGGTTTAAATGAGATAAAAAGCAAGTGCTTAACGCAGCACATTACGTGTGTTCCACAAATATTAGCGTTTAATTTTAGTATGAATAGCTGCTATTGTGACCTGCACAGAGGACATTCAAAACACCACAACAGTGTAGATCTCAAACATATGTAAACCAAGCCCATTATACCACACTAGAGTTTGGTATTTTCTGAACCTTGCAAACAGAAGTTGCAGGTCCAGACCTAACCACGGAAAAACCTGGCATTTTGAATCCACCATCAAAAAAACGCATGAGGTTTGTCAGCTCCGCAAGCAAACTTACCTTCTGAACACCACTGCGATTGCCTGATGTTATTTCTGATAGCCATTAAAAGTAACCCCTGCATCTCAACAGGCACATCCACCATGCAGGGGATGCGGCCGCAATGCAGTCTGGGAAGTAGGAGACAATCAACTGGAGCTCAGATGGAGGAAAGCGAGCTCGACTTCAGAGATGCTTTAATAAGAGCTGAGACTGCGTGAAAGATGTGTCTGCTGCGATTTAACCTAGTCACACACCATTAGGCCCTCACGGGGCCTGAGCACCCACCAGGAAGGCTTTTAACAAAGGGAAACTAAGGACTGGAGGGGGAAGCCATGGCCTAGGATCACCAAATTGTACACAGTTGAACCCAAAGGCAGCCTAAAGCTCTTCCAGGCACCTCCCAGCCGCCTGGGGACCCATCTTGCAGCCTAGAGCAGCAGTTGTCAAACTGTCAAACTTGGGCGGGGGAGTGTGTGTGTGTGTGGGTGGGGGGGGGGATTTTGCCGGTAAAAAATTCAGCTCATTGGGGATGGACAGACAACACAAGGGTGAAGGTGCCACGCCTTGCACGTGGCAGACCTCAGTTCAATCCCTGCACCATGTGGTGCCCCAAATATTTGTAGATGTAGTTGTGGATACCCTGAGCAGCACTGGGATGGCCCAGATAATGTCCATACCACAGGGCCTGGGCAGCAGCACTGTACCCTCTGGCCACATTGAATGGTGGGCCCGGTTGGCCAAGAATTGCCAGGGAGGGGACCCCAGATCTCCTGAACACCCTTTTGCAATCTCCCAATAAAATAAATAAAATAAAATTAGGTTTATCATGACCCACTTGGACCAGAGATATAATATAGCAGATATTAGTGCATGATATAGCAGATAATATAGGGCATGCCATGAAGCAGTCAACCTGGATTTAACCCTGCCCTCGGATAATGGCTCCCCAGGTCCTGCTAGGAGAGATCCCCGATTGCAGAGCCTGGAGTGAGCACTGCCAAGTGTGACCAAAACACAATACCAACAACAACCAAAAAGGTCCAACCCTCTGTGATTCTTATCCAAAAACCCCAGTGGGACCCAGAATGCCAAGTAAAAGCTCCCTGGATGACTCTGCTCTTTCCCCCAGGCCTGGAGAAGAGACACATTCTGTACATTTCCCCAAACTCTTGGGAATAGTCTCAAGAGATTTTCCCTTTCTTCTAAGCGCTCATATGGAGAATAAGGACGTAGCAGCATGTTGATAACAGTAAAGAGAAAAATCATGAAATAACTGTTGAAAATCAAAGCGAAAATAGCAGCTGCACCCCTACACACACACACACACACACACACACACACACACACACACACAAAAATGGTCATAATTTAGAGGTTAATTTGCACATTAATAGCAATTAAACATTAGGTTACATGTTACTAAGTTAAATGCTTTTATCACTGAGCTGTAAAGACAAACAACTACCGCAGAAACTCAGTGGCCCATCCCAGGGCCAGGAAGGGTGTCAGTGGCCTCAAGACTGGCGGTCACAGAGACACTCTGACAAGCTTGCCAGGCTAAGCTCTGACACCTGACATTCCAAGAGGCACCTCCTTTAAGTTCTGAGCCGGCAACAGACCCCAGCAATAGAGCATGGGCTTACAAGAGCCACAGAAGTATACCCCAAGCAAATTTATAAATCTCAACATTTTTATAACTATGACAGCATAATTATAAATATAATAAAAACAAATTCAATAATCAATATTTCACAGTTTTTAAATTCATGGATTTTTTAACTTAATTAGAAACATACTTATCAAGTAAATCCTTAAGCATTCTCTCTTAGAGTAGCTATAACTCAAAGGCAAAATTATACCCACCACCCACCCATTTCTCCAAATCTCAAATTATGTTTATAATGTGACTTCAATGGCATAGGTACTGTAAAATTAAGATGCCTGAACTTTTAAAAGTGCATTTTCTAAGCAAAAAAAAAAATCCCTCTTTTTTTAATGTATGTTTTTCCATTTCATCCTTCCAGATATAATTTGAAATAGGTAAGCAGCCAATATTGAATCCTTTCAGAAGACTTGGGTAAGCAAGCAAGCAAGGTAAAGAAATTGACTTTAGACAGAGTTCAAAGGGCAGGAAGTGAAGAAAAGGACGTTCTCTGGCTTCCTGCCTACAGCAGCACGGGGGGCAAGTGCCATCGAGAACACCACTGTGCATTAGGCCTCTTCACCAACATTTTATAGCAACTATTGATCAGCTCAATTTGGAAGGGTTCTTGGAGATTTCTTTTTGACTAACCTGCTGGGTTTGAAGACACTAAAAATGAGTCAGAGAAATTCTATGACCCTGGAAGTCATAAATTGGTGAGTAGATTCAACAACTATTCTGAAATCTCCAACTCTAACACTGGGGTCAACTTTTAATATCTTGTCCCCCAAATTATCATTTCAACCGGACTTTTCATGATGTGCTGACTGGGGGGGTTGGGGGGCATAATCTTTTAGCCTGTTAACAGTCTTCTTCCTTTCTCCAACCCATTATCCTTCAACACAGGCTCATTTTGGATAATATTCATCTGGACACACATCAGCAAAGGAAAAATCACAGGAAGGCAAACACCATAATTATCTCTGAGTGTAAGAAAGGGTCTAACTGCACTGAGACCTTTCAAGCAATTTATTCCAATAACAATGAGTCTCCGGCACCCACAAAAATGCATTGAGTTCCGTGAAATGCTCACCATGTTGGCCGTGCTGTAGTAAAGGAACTAGATCCAGGAGAGTCACCAAAGTCACGTAGAGGCCTTGATAGTCCAAAGAAGGGTAGTCTGACAAGTGAGCATCACGACTTTGCAGGCCACGTTCAGAGGGAGCATCTCGTGGGACGCTGTAAAGGAGGGAGCGAGTAACAGTAGGGTTGATGGAACTGACCTGCGGTCTTAGAGATGGGGTGAGTGGGAATGGCACAGGAAAAAAGACACATGGTCATGGGCACTGTCAAATTGGAGGCATCTTGGCTTTCCTTCTTCCCTGTGCGGGACAAAATGCTGTTGGGGGGGGACAAAGAAAAAAAAGAGACAACAAAGACACAAAGAACAGCACATTACATTGAAATGACACTCTAAAACAAATAATAGAACACCAGATACATCCCACATAAGATGCAATTGCCACACCAGCAGGGTCTGAGAATCTAGAAGGGGGTGCTGAGCCGCGCGCATCAAGACCAATAACAGCAGGTTGGTTTTGTGGAAGTTGCATTGCATCTCATGTGTTATCTGGTTAGTAAGGAGCAAAAATATAAAAATGCATGTTTCAGTGCCAAACCCATGTTTTACAGTTTATTAATTTGGTGGAGGAGGTTTCCTGGAAGGAAATAACAATGGCTTCATTTCACGAGGAAGGGCTTTTATTCCTAATGACAAGGAGCTTTCAAAGCAAGAGAGGTTTTCAGTAAGGTGCACTTCATTGGGAAGATGGGAACCTGCAAAATATAGGTATGGCACTTGCAGAAACATGTTTTAGCAAAGAATAAACATGTGTGTTTATTAAGAAAGTCTTAAAAATCACATGTTTATTGCATCAAAATAATGTCTATATGTATTTTATGATACTGTTTCATGACATTCTGTCAGTATCATTTGAGATAATGAAGTTTAAACAGGCATATGAATTTAGAAATAATACATATTTCTAAAATGTTGGAGCTAAGCTACATTGGAAAAGCTATAAAATAATATATAGTTGATGGTCCGTAGCATATGTTTGTGAACTAATGATAATGGTTATTTATGTGTGTTATTTTAATTTTGCATGTTAGGGAGGAAACATTTTATCTTATGAATACAAACAGTGGCTTATTAAATAATTACCTTGAAACTCTAAAGACTAAGCAAGCAGTACCTTAAATTGCTGTACAACATACAATAAGATCTCATATATTACTGCTGCTACTTACGTTATTATTCAACAAAACTCACTACAAACTAAAGGAAAGATAATTTAGAAAGTTAAAAAAGTTTAATGGGTAGAAAAAGAAATTCTAAAAAATAAACTGGCACTCTTTTAGACTATTTTTTAAATAAAAACCTTTTAGTAAAGGTAAATGAAAACCTTTTAATAAAAGTTGCTAATTTATAAATAGAAGTGGCTGCTTAGTCAAATGTTTAGGTTTTTAAATTAGGTTACATTATTTATCATGAAAGATATAGCTATACATTAAAATGATAATATCTATTGTACTTAAAAAGTGATTTTATATAGTACAGTTCTTGTTAATCAAAACAGGTAATAATTTATGAAGGTTTCATTACATAAAAATTAACTTCCACTATTCTATGTGCATCAAACATTTCTAAGTTCTTAGTTAGGATACTATAATTTACAGTTTATAGTAGTATGAAAAAATTGGTTAGTGTCAATCATGCTTGCTATGTCAAATTAACATTTATTTTTATTATCTCAGTGCAAATAATGTTACAATGTAAGGGAAAATGACTACATGCTTTTTATTTTCATGTGCCTAATTTACCTCAATTTCCTTTTGTCTTCTGTTCCCCAATGTCCAGGGAAAAAAATTAATAATAATAAAAATAATTTCAGAATAATTATGTAGTAGTTCTTAGCAATATATAACTTAAGATTTGATGTGACTTTTTTACTTTTAAAGGGATTTAATTGACTTTTTTGTGTGTAGTGTGTTTAAATTGGTAAGCTTATACTTAACAACAAGATAATATCAACACTCAGTTACCCCCCAGGTGCCATTAATTAATATAAATTCCATCATGTTTTCATCACACTTTATGCTTTCCTTATAGAATTTAATTACTCCTAAAAAGCATATTTTAATGCTATTCCCTTGATAAACCCAGTCACCAAAAATCTGTTTTAATCCTAAAGGACTTTATCCCATTGAATATTCCTTCAGAATCACAATAAATATAAGATATATATACTATTTCCCTTAAAAATTAACTTAACCCTAAATGAGCTTACTACCAGCAACTTTGCCAAATTACAAGAAATAAATATTATAAAACTGATAGCAGAATAACATTTTTCTTAGAGGATAAAAATAGCTGTAGATCATATATTAATGCTAGTCTTTAAATTAAGCCTAGTGCTCTCATCAAAGCTTTCCTTGGTAGGGGAAATATAGCACATGATTTTTTTTTCAAATATCCATAAGTATATTTCCAAGTTTGATATAATTTATATGCAGTAGGCAAATCAACTTCAGAAATTTCACTAGGATATTTTTCCCCCTGTCAATGTTGGATTCCCA
The DNA here is from genome assembly GCA_021461705.1 of Cryptotis parvus. Classification (NCBI taxonomy): domain Eukaryota; kingdom Metazoa; phylum Chordata; class Mammalia; order Eulipotyphla; family Soricidae; genus Cryptotis; species Cryptotis parvus. Next base: position 38,533 of record JAJIBD010001116.1, on the reverse strand, counting down.
AATGATAGCAACAACAATTTCATCCATGCGGAGGGAAGAATATCAATGTCTGAAGCTGTGATGCTCCTTTCTCACTGCCTTGAGACTGAATCATTGGGTGAGGTTGAGGAAAAAAATAAAAATGGCTGAAGATGAGTTATCCATGAAACCAGTTTTAAATTACCATTCATGTTTGAATGTAAGGAAATGTTTTCATTTGTGGAAAAACTAAAGAAGGGCTCATGAATAAATGTACAATGCATTGTGATTTTATGATGTTTTGTGAAGTTTATTCAGAAAAAAAAACTTATTTCCCCAACCAAACTGTCTAACTTGGGAACGATAAAAACCATCTTCCCCATCTGAAAATTTTTTTCTATCTACACACCCAACCAAAAAGAATATTAAAAATGCTCTGCTCAGAAGACTTTGACCCAGGGGCTAACTTTTCACCTCTTCATCTCCTTCATGGACTCTCTTCCTCAACAAAGGCTTCCAACATTAAAGGAAGTGAGAAAAGACCTCTGTGGGTGGAGCAAGAGCTGAGAAGTTGCCCTGGGGTGTAAATAGCACAGAAAATTAATATATCAAATGGAGCTTTGATACTATGGAAAATTTTGCCATCTCAGTTGAAGCTAAAGACCAAATAAAATTTTCTTGGTCCTTTACATTCTAAAGCTACCCTGTAGATTCCAAATCAATACCTGAATGGCCTATTCATTCTCTAAGCAGTTAGAAATTAGAAGTCAATTAAGGTGATTGGGTTGGTCCCACTTAAAAAACATATTTAACATTTTCTAAAGAGTTAGCCACAGTAGCTTTTCCCAAACATAATGACTTTTTTACAGTCTTTTATGTGCGAGCAGCTTGAACAGCACCGAAGAGAGATGGGGAAGGATTTCTAAAAGAATGGCAGAGGAAGTCTTGAAACCTTTCCGTGTTCTGTCAAGCAAAAGCAAAACCCTAAAGGAGACCCCAGATGTGCTGAGATACCACCACAGAATGATTCTAGCCAAACAAGCAGATTCCTCGTGATCACATGTAGAGATTAAACAACATTGATCCTCTAATGCCAAAGCGAGCGAAAACTGGATTCTGAAGTTAGTTATCAGCAAGCTGTAGGTCCTCTGCAACACGTACTTCCCAACTACATTTAAATGGGTACAATGTAGTGTGGAGATGCATTTTTTGCATGGTCCCTACATCACCATTGCAGGACCAGCAGTGAATGATTTCCAAGAGTTCTGGAGACAGATTCAAGGCAATTCAACTCAAGAAACATTCACTGATCCGCTTCTACGGATCAAACACCACTTAATGTGCAAGGCGGAGGCAGATGAGTGAAGGACACCATACTTGTCTTCCATAGCCTAGTGTGTAGGGGATCTCCGTGATCTCTAATAGGAAGCTACAATGATGAGCTAAGTGGGTTGTTCATTGCTGAGATGGTCAGTTGTAGTCTTATAAAACTTGCCCCTATCACGCAGGAAACACTTCCACAAATCCTGGTCCCAGAGAGCCCCAGAGCCACCGTTAAGGAGTGTCATGCGCATGTGTGAGGACCAGAAGCCTCTTTTCTTCCTCTCAATAAGCAACCCCAGGCCAAAAGCAGAAACTGGAATGCCAAGTTATTCATTTAAAACCAAATCATAGTTTCTTAACTTCCTTGAAAATATCCAAAGAGGGAAGAAAAAGAGAAGGGAAAAAATAAAATCACCGAATTACTCTGTGAGATTTTATCTCTAATTTTTGTTTCTTTTTAAGATCCAGAATTCTAAAAGTGAGAAGTGCTTTTCAAGGTAAGTTTTTTTAAGTATATTCACTGCAAAAAGAACCATTCTGTGTGTAAACAAAATCCTAATGTCCGTGGTCTTGGGCACCAAGTATGAAATAATTGGATTTTTCATCAGTATAAATCAAAGAACTAAGGTATTCCTGAAGGAATATACCAATAGTGAAAGTGATTAAAACTTGGAACATATAGGACAATAGCTGTAGATTCTGTATTTCCAGTACATGAAAGAGCTGAAAGACTGAAAGCAACAACAAAAACAGAGACACTGAGGTAGGCAAAAGAAGAAAGAAAAGTGTTGGATTTAGCCCTACAATTGACCCTTCAAGTATTGAGGTCTAACCTGTGGCTTTTCCCATTCTTCTCTGTGTTTGTGTCCTGTAAGCTGTCAAATCTAGGCGTGGCAGTGCTGTCTACCTCACCTCAGACACAACTGAGACGAGACGCAGCTCCCTGAGCTTCTGAAGGATGGTGTCTTTGTCATCACCCAAATGCTTCTCTTCTTCCTTTAATCTCTAGGACAACCATAGCTGCACTATGTGTTGGCGAACCCTTTGTTCACAGCCCTCTGCTACTTGCTAGCCTGGGTATTGCATTGTAAGGGAAATGTTGTTTTTTCTCTTTCCTGTATGCCCTTTGCATATTCTTATGATAGAGCAAAGAATATGGGGACACATTTATGGGGACACATTTCATTTTGTATAGACACAGGAAGACAGCTAAGGCTATGCATTTGTGATACAGGAGTTAATTAACTCTGAAATATCTACTCCTGGGCACCCGTCATATTTCCTAACTTAAAAACTCAGTTGCACTTAGATTGATTCTAGTTTCTTACACCCCAAAAGAAGGGTCTCATTGAGGGAGTTGGATGGACCCAGGATAAGCCATGAGTAAGCTACACTGGCCTCGACATGGGGCAGACTAAGTGTCATACCCAGATAATAAGCTAAGAGCAAGGTTATGGAACAAACTCTGTCCTGACCCAAATAAGCAACTGATTTCAGACTGGTTGGGGTTAGGATAAAATTTGGCCTGAGAACTGTAGTCTGGAATATATAGCCAGATGTTCCCAGGAAAAGTCATTCTTTATAAATATCTGCACCTCTTACTGTGTTTATACAAAATGACTAGAAATGTATTACGATGATGGTTTACCAGCTAGGGAAAGGAGAAAATAACCCATGAGGATTCTGTGTCTGTCCTGGGCAGGTCATTAGTCCCAGGGCAGGATTCTATCTCTGGAGGGAGGTCTTTTTACACCTTCAAGCTACACTATGGATTCAGAATGAATGACAGTGCTCCCAAAGGTCAAATCAGGCTTTTACTAAAAGAAGTGTCCCAGTAGAGTGAGAGTAGGAAGCACCATGGAAAGGCAAGTAGAGAGAACTACTGCTGATGGTGTCTGGCTCCAACAAGCACTAGAAACAAAACTCTGAACAATCTGTTTCATTTCCTTGTGATATGGATGCAATAGTACGCATATTCCATGAATCAAAAGGGATTAAATGTGATGCCTCAAAGTGCTTAGAACAATGCTTGATGCTAATCACGAGCACTATTTATATTACTGTGTTACTATGAACCTAAGGAGTAGCTATCGATGTTGCCTCCTTTTGAAAATGAGCTGAGCTCCCCTGAACAGAATTTTCTTCAACAGTCACTCGAACAGCTTATGGGGACACAATTTTCATCATTAATATGTTCCCACGCATGATGCATTCTAATGATTGCCAGTCCTCCAGAAAAATGAAACGCGGCAAATATGACTTCAGTATCCCCAATTTCTCAACTTCGGGGCACGATGACTAACATCGGAGCAGCAAGCCCTGAAGTGCCATCTAGGAGGTCACAGTTTCTTTGCAAATAGAATTCAGAGCTGGCTTCCTCCTGAAACATCTCTCTCACTTTGACGACTTTCAGAAATTGTGATAAAGGAAAGTGCTTCCCATTGAGAAGCCTGACTTCAAAGACAAAAAAAGGAGAATTCAAAGAGAACAGAATCAGATGACCTGTATAAGTTTATCCGACTGTTGCTGTGAAAATGGAGCCAATTATTCCACCGCCATTTGAAGCGAAACATTAGATAACAAGGTAAAAGCCATGCAAGTTTGAAGCCCATGAATCCGACAAGGGCCCTTTAACATAGAATGGGGGCACAGCATGGGGCATGACAGGCTCTCCAGAAGAAAAGACACCACCGAGGCCAAGACCCTGGAGCCGTGGGTCTGCAGAAACAAGAGCATCAGAAGTTTCCGCACCAAAGTGCCGAGTCAGACACCTCCAGAGCCGGAGACGGCAGGGGCTCCCCTTCCTCTCCCGGCCCCCCAGACACCATATTTCTTCTGAATTGGTGTCCTTTCCTCACTCTTCCCTGAACAATCTTTTACTGTTGTACCAAAAGAAAACAGTCACCGACAGAAACAGTACATCTCCCAGATCAGACCTGGAGGGAGAGGATCACAGCGAAGAGAGAAATCAAGCTGTCAAGTTGGAGAGAGATGGAAGAGTTCCTCTCATGCCTGGGTCTTATTTCCCAAACAATTGAATCTACTTGCAAGGCTCACTTTCGTCCTCCCGTTGTTTTTTTTTCTAAAATGAGCTGTGGAACAGCTGGGTCTCTCCTTCTTTTCTCCCTTTATTGAAGGCAAACAGTGTTTGTTTTTGTTTTCTCACAGAATTTCCTTAACAAGTGGAGAGCCAAGTTGAACACTTGGTGCATTGCGCAGATTGAAAAGTCTTTTTACTACCCCACATTCTACTTCAGGAAATAGGAACTTCAAGTGATCAGCCCAAAATGTTACTAATTCTGGTTTCTCTAAGACACCAAATATTTCCTTATCTTTTTTTTTTTTGGCTTTTTGGGTTAGACCCAGTGATGCTCAGGGGTTATTACTCCTGGCTCTTTGCTCAGGAATTACTCCTGGCGAACTAGGGAAACCCTATGGGATGCCAAGGATCAAACTCAGGTCGGCCGCATGCAAGGCATACGCCCTACCCACTGTGCTATCTCTCTGGCCCCATATTTCCTTATTAAGTTAAAGCAATTTTAAGTTCTCCTTTTAATTCCACCATCAATGCCATCCATAGGATTTTTAGCACTACACATCTCTTGAAAAGGTGTTTAGCTAAGGAAAGCAAACAAGAGATAAGCAACTCCCTTCTCTCTCTCTCTCTCTCTCTCTCTCTCTCTCTCTCTCTCTCTCTCTCAGATAGGCCTAGGATCTGATCTGCTATATACACCCAAGACCCTGAGTCTAGATTCTTCTGGCAGAGCATGACAAAGCCTAAGGCCCTTTAAACCTTCAGTTCAGTAAAAACTTTAGACCCCCATAAATTCAGCAGTACTACCTAATAATGCTTTCAAAGTAAGATTATTTTAAAGCTTACCTTAGCAAGGTCTGAGAAAAGTACTTCAAGGTGTTTGCAATATCTGTTCCTGAAGGTACAGGATAAATGTTGTGGAGTGCCCGGTTATGATATTCCTGTAAGTACCGGATCTTGGAAGCAACTAGATAAAAGCAAAAAAAAAAAAAAGAAGAAGAAGAAGGGAGAAGAATCATCTTGTAATATGTATTAGGTATACAATTCTTTGTTTTTAAATAAGATATAGATATTTCATTAGTATTTTACGTAAATTATGTAAATTTTTACTGAAATTCATAAATTAGAAAAACCTTTCATCTGTATGTATATATATATAATATTCCACAATCAAAATTTAATTATTTTGTTATTATATGGCAAATTCTATCCACATATTAGCTAATACTTTTATCACTAAGAAAGGCAGGGTCCAAGTCATTTCCTAATCACTCCAAGTTAGCTTATGAGTAGCAAAATAACAGTAAGATGTAAATCTCTGCTACCGGAAAATTATATTTTATGCTGCTTAGCTAAAACTGGGGATAAAACTCAAGGTCTTTCAACAACATTCAAAGTCCTAAAGCATAAGAAGTCCACTGTGCCAAGGCATCCATCAAAATCAGATTTTTATGTGAATAAGTGATTATTAGTGGTCGTTTAGAGACTGTCTGGACTAGAAAAATATGTTGAGTTACTTTGTGTGTATTAAGTAATCATATAGTGATTGGGAGGTGATTAAAAATATGGAAAATGAATGTCACGTTTGTCTTCCAAGGACTTTCATAAATCTGGAGACTTGCTAAGAGCTTCCTGAGCGAGGCTGCCCAGATCTTCTCAAGATTCAGAAAGGACGAAACAGGCTCTTGGTCCCTCCTCACCTACCTGCAGTCAGCAGCATGTCCACATTCCTGACCTGACCTTTGACCTGGCAGCCGACACTAGTGCCAGTCTAGTCAAATCCCAAGGAGCCATGAGGTCAGCATCTCCCAGTTTCCTCTTCACAAAGCTCCCAACACTGTCCATTTGTCCACTCTTGAGGCTATCCAGGGAGGCCTCCCTTTGGGAAGCAGGCTCACTGTTAGCAGGGCACAGAAGACATGTCACGTCCTGGAGAAGAAGCCAGGCTGTTCCCAGCAGCCCCTGAGAAGTACTCCTGGGTATATACTAACCAGAGAAAGGCTGGTTGACATAACTCAAAGAAAGGCAAAAGCGCTGCTAGGCACTGGGGAGTGGAATGACAGAATGGCGAGATACAACAACCAGAAGACCCTTAGAGACCTTCTGCTGTTACCAGTCCAGCTTACAGAAGGGAGATGAGCACACAGGCAGTCCATGGCGGAACTGGACCAGACCCTCTAAATCCTGACTCCCATCCTGAGCTCTGTTCATTGGACACACTCCAGAAGAGAAGTCTGAAGTGAAGTCAATACGCTGACAGGAGGTGTTCGCTGCAGGACATCAAAGCAATTTTCAGCTGTTAATAAGTCAGACATGGCGTCTAGATCCTACGTAGCCCACAGGCTGTCAGATTTGTCTTCATGCTCTCCTGCAACCTGTAGTTTTTTCATAACAGGATTAGCATTTCCCGTCAAAAAATAAGTCTAGAGCCATACCTTGAGTTTATCTAGCACATCACCTCTGAAGAAAGCTGATATCCAGTGTCCAATTGACCCTGTTAAGTGTCTGGTTGTAAAGCACTTCTTTTAAAAGGTCAAAAATAAAGAAAAGTCACATTCAAAAAATGTTTTGATTACATAATCTAAAAAAAATATTTTCTTCGCAGTGCTTTTGATCTTCTGTTGGTCATCTTTTTTTATTGCATTCCAGGGAACCCCTTTATTAATACATAGTTCTAAATTTCAAATATTTGAGTTATGTGCAGGGCCAGCAGAAGTTTTCCACTCCACCATCCCAGGAATGCTTCATTACTGTGACTTTTTGAAAGCCTTAATATTCAGCAGATGCTGCAGAGAGTGAGCAGATATTGAAATACTGGAGAGTGTTTCAGGAACACCATTAAGCATGCTCCCACTTAACACAGGTGTCCAGAGAGCAGGCTTGTGTACAATCAACTTAGATGAGGAGAAAAGTTATGATCTTCCAAAATGATGCTTGCTCATAATTCAAGAGTCACAAAACTGTCACAAAAACAACTGCAAGCATTCAAAAAGGTCTAAGATGAATAACCATACTTTTTAAAGTTTCTCTTATTAAAATGCTATAATGGGGGGCCGGAGAGATAGAACAGAAGATAGGGTCCTTGCATTCCTTGCACGAGGCCAACCCAGGTTCAATCCCTGCATCCCATGTGGTTCCCCCAAGCCCACTAGAAGTGATCTTTGAGCACAGAGCCAAGAGTAAGCCCTGAGCACCTCCGAGTACGGCCCCAAAATCCAAAAAACTAAAAACAAATTAAATGAAAGGGAGCAAAGGCTCTCCTTTTAATGAGCATCCAAACATGCAAGGAAAACCGGAGACAGCAACCATTCCCTTCTTTGTTATCTCTTAATACTTCATAAACGTCACATTGCATTGTCTTTGTTTACTTACCTGTTTATTTTTCTATACCAGGTTGTAAATTTCTTGAAGGCAGAAACTGTATCTTACTCATGTCTCTATCCCAAGCCTAACACACTCCCTGGCAGTTGTAGGCACTGGATATATTCGCAGGATAAATGAACAAATGAATTATTACTTTTAAAACAGCACTTATCACTTGGAATTTTCTGCATGTATACACAGCTACTTCCCATAATAAGTGGTAGACTCTTAGAACAAGACATCTAGTAGGAACTCAGCAGTTGAAGAGTGAAGATTTTTTTAACAAGGGGGGAAAGAAGGGTCGGGGAGAAAGGAGAACAAAGACAGTGGTGAGTAAGCACAAAAGACAATTTCTAGAAGCAGCTAGAAAAAGTTCAAGCTCATGTGTGCACTGATAAAAGCAGAAAAATCGTCATAGGCATAGATTTCTTTAATATGGTTCATGTTTTCAACTATCTGAAAACAGCCAGAGGTCCCTCAAGGTACAGTAGCTTCTTTATTCTTTATTTCTTGTTTTTGTCCTGAGGATATGAATAAAATTTATTTGCATTTCAACGGTGCACATGGGACGCAGAGAAAAGCCACGCAGCCTCACCGGGCAGCATACTGGTTCATTGCTCCACCCACAGCCCTGAATTTTGTGAGAACAAAGATTCAGATCAGGGCTAAGGGACAGTTCAGGGAGTCTCTTTCTCTCAGAGAAAGCCTCAGGCCTTGTATGTGGCTGACCCCGGTTCAATCCCCAGCACCACGTATGGTCCTCTTGAGCACTGTCAGGAGTGATGCCTGAGCCGAGTCAAGAATCGCCCCTGGCAACTGATGGTATGACCCAACCCCAGCTAACTGGCTGGATGGATATACATCCTCAACTGACCCCACGCCTACATTTCTCTAGCAAAGCTCCTTTTCCCCTCTTCTATTTCATCTCCCCCCACCCTTTAAAAGTCCCCTATGCCTTTCCATAAACTTGACCAAAATGTCCGGGTCAAATTGAATTGTGCCCAACACCCGGATTCACATATGCAAGCCCTAGTCTCAAAAGCAGGATTTTGAGATGACTACAAGAGTATGCTACCCACACGGCAGAGCCTGGCAAGCTACCGTGTCGTATTTAATATGCCAGATACCAGTAACAATTATAGACCTCATTCCCATGACCTGATGGAATGGTTTGAGGCTCTTTATGTTCCTGGAACAAGCAGGTTCCCTTGGGCTCTACCTGCATGAGACAGGTCATATGGAGATGTTACTTGTGCCCTCTCGAGCAAATCGAAGATGAAAGGGAAGACAGTGATACAGTGATACAGTCTCAAAAGTGAGAGAACACAGGAATAATGAACGCTGACAAACTTTGTATTGCAAAACTGACATTACCAAGTGGGGAAAGCGAGTAGAGGGAGTGAAGAAATGGACTAGAAAGAACATAAGGACGGTGATGTCAATCCCAGAGTAACGGGCACTCTGCCGGCAGTAAGGCTCTGGAGCTGTACATCACGGCAATAAGCAAGAACACTTCTGTTAACATTTTACCTTGAATACAAGGATCCAAAACAGAGAAGGGCATTTGATAAAGCCTTCAAGGAAGTGATTAAGTTAAAATGGGGCCTCTGGGGCGATGCTACTGGGTCTGACAGGTGTCCTTAGCAGAAGAGGAGTTCAGGACACAGGGGATATGCCAGGGAAGCGTGTGCGCGAGGCAAGGCCATGTGAGGACACGGGAGAGAGCGGCCATCTGCAAGCCGAGGAGACAGGCCTCAGGAGAAGGCAAACCTGCCAACGCTTTGATCTCAGACTTCTCGCCTCCCAGACAGCAAACGCTCGTTTCTGTCCTGTCAGCCACTCACTAGGGAACTGGCAATGGACACACCATCATGGCGGAAATCCAGTAAGAGTGTGAGAGTCTAACTTAGCCCGGACCCTGAAACCTGGCGGCTCAAGGTTAAGACTTTGGCTCTCTCTCTCTCCACTTCATCCCAGTCAGCTTCTCTGGGCAATGGGCGTTAATCAGACTAACATCAGGGGCCTACTGTGGAATAAGGTATCACCAGCCTTGCCCAGGGTTTAGCATGGATTAGGCAGATGATACGTATCCAACGGCTCTTGGTGTCTCCTTGTTTGTGCCTGTCACACATCAGTCCCACCACTAATGCTTCCGTTCCTACAGCAGGCCCTCCCGAAAATCATTTCCAAGGCCTTTGAATAAACTCTAAAAACTCCCTTGCTCGAGGGAAATAAAATGTCTCCTGACATTATTCCCCTTCTGTTTATTCTTGTCTCCAAGTGTGCCATTGCTCTGAAGCTGTCCCTTTCACCATGAGGAGCCTCAGGGCCCCCCAACCACAAAAAGCCAATGGTCACTTCCCGCATTGTCCACTAGATAGTGCAGCTACTCCAAAGAGCCCCACCTCGGCCCCATTCCCTCTCTGACCCATCCCAAAAGTCTGATGGCCCACCCACGAGCTGCCTCAGGGCTCTCAGCTATGATGCAGAGACTCAGGCGCACAGGGGAGAGCTGCCATCCGGCTCTCCCCTAGCTCAGTTGACCATGAGGTCCCAGGAGGCAAGATGGGTTTTGGGAGTGGGTCCATCAACTCTGTAGGGCCTCGGAAGCAGCTGGATGAGACTTGCTCACCATAATAGCCGCCATTTTCGTGGTCCGGACCCAGTACATCAAACGAATGGAACCAATCATGTTCTAGAATATATTACAATCTACAATGTATAAGAAAGGGAAGTGAAAAGGAGAGAGAGAGAGAGAAAAAGAAGATAAAGAACCTGCCATGGAGGCAGACTGGGGAAGGAGGAGGAAGGTGGGGACATTGGTGATGGGAGATGGGCAGGGGTGGAGGGTTGGGTGTTGGAACACTGTAAAACCAAAATTCAAACATGAACTTCTTGTAATTGTATATCTAACGGTGGTATAATAAAATATTTAAAAAAAGAATCCCACCTCTACCACTGGCTCCCACACCCCAAGCCACCTTCTCCCAGTCTTCCTACCGAGTCCCAAAGGTGACCCTTTTAGCTTGCTTTGCCCAATGGCACGATGTTTGAATAACGAGATTCTTCTGGAAAGTTCTCTCTGTTCTCCCAGTATTTCTCCATGAGCAACCCCAGAGGTCCTCTGAAATCGCTGAAGGGTAGTTCTTCATGGTAACAGACCAGGTCCGTCCATTTCTCCACTTGTGACTCTTAGGGATATGGAAAACTAACCTCGTCCCAACTGATGTCTAAGTTCTTCCCTCCCCCACAGGAAGACTCGACAACCATCTATCTAGTCGACCACGTCCCTCCAAGCCAAGTGTGCTGACAATGATCCCTGACAGCTCCCATTCTCTCTCCCTCAGGCCCCATAAGCCCCCGCACGCTCCTCAGCGCTCTTTCCACCACAGCCACCATTCCTGGGGCAGCAGCCTCTCGGGGGCCCTGAAATCCTCCTCACTCGTCTTCCTGATTCTCACTTGCCTCTCGCCTGTACTTTCTTCTCAGAGCAGCCAAGAAGATTTTTTTTTGTTTTGTTTTAAATAGAAACTACTTCATGCAAATTCTTTAGTGGCAGCACATCAGCCTCAGAATAAAACCCCAAATCCTTCACAGGGCACCACCGGGCCCTTGCCAGCCTCCAACCTCCAGTCATACCCCAAAAGCAGACACACCGGCTCTTCTGGCCCACTTTTCCCAACACAGAAAACTATTTTTTGCTGGAAAAACCTTCATCAGTACTGACCCTCTTTCTAGAATGCTTCTCCCTCCACACTTTGTCTGGCCAACTCCCACTCAGATTTTAAATGTCATGGCTGACAGTCCTCAACCGATTTCCCGCTTCCACCCCCATTTTCCTCTGTCAGAACATCTTATTATTTTTTTTCTCAGTCGTTAGCATAATCTCTTCCTGATATGCTGATGTGAGTGATCATTGCTCTCACTTCCAAGGTGAACAGCAGGCCCCAAGTACTAGACCTCTTGTTCAACGCTGCATATACACAGTGACCAGTGAGTGCTGAATTTGTACAGTCCTGATTCGGAGCGGTTAAAGAGAGAGGGAGGGAGAGGAGCTTTCAAGTGGCTAAACTTGGTTTCTTTATGAAAACAGCCAAGAACTGCTAAAGCCGTGATGAAAATGAAGCATACACAGGATGGAGGGATGATTTTATTTGGGCAGACGTGAGTCTACTCTCTGCTCTCTCTTACTTCTCTCCCTATCCGATGACCCAGCATTTCTTAGAAGAGAGAAAGGGCCACAAAAGGGAAACTCAGTATAGGTGATGAACGGCATGGCAGTCATGAACAGCAGTCATAAATAAATAAATACTTTAACAAAATTGGAACCACATAATACACTTAAAATCTCTTAATCATTAGTCTATGTCACATATTTTTTAAATATTTTATTATACCACTGTGAGATATACAATCACAAAGATATTCATATTTGGGTTTCAGTCATACCGTGTTCCAGCACCCATCCCTCCACCAGTGCCTATTTCCCTCCACCAATGTCCCCAATTCCCTTCCCCATTCCCAAGTCTGCCTCTATGACAGGTTCTTTATCCCTTTTCTCTCTCTCTATCTCTCTTTCTCTCTTCCTTCTCTTATACATTGTGGATTACAATACATACATTTAGAGGTTATCATGTGTATCTTTTTGCCTGTATTCAATGCTCAGTTCTAGGTTGATATTAACACTTTTGACAATTATTAGCACACTATTCCCCTCTCTGTCTTACCTAACTTCTGACTCCCACACATATGTGGTAATTCCCACCTTTGTATGTCACATATTTTTTTAATCTAAGAATTACTGAACTTTTAAGCATTTGTTCATCTGAGTATTTTTAATAGTGCCCAATTCACATTTTTGGAGATTTAATGATGTATGTTCATCACCATCAAAGGAGAATGTTCAAGAAAAACACAACAAAGAAAATAAAATCAACTAATGGTCCATGACTCAGAGACAATCAAGATTTTGTTGTGTTTTCAATGTCCCTGGATATTGTGATGAGGTTCCGTTCCCCACCCAAATTTTACCAGTTTGTCAGATAACTTTAGCATCGATTAATAAACTGTTCTAGATTATTCTAAGTTCACATCATGTTTGTAAATTGAGTATCCCTGTATTTGTTTGGAAAGAGCTATCTTCTACAGCACTTGCAACTCCTTAGAAGGTGCCACAGAGCTCGGGCCACAGCAGACAGTCAGCCTTCAACCCAGCGGTTGAAATTAATTAGAAGTTTAAATTTTAACTACAGAGGCCAGAGCAGTTGGGTAGGGCCTTGCATGAGGCCATCCAGGGTTTGGTCCCCAACATCCCCATATGACCCCCTGAGAACTAGAAGGAGTGATTCCTGAGTGCAGAGCCAGGAGGTAACCCCTGAGCGTTGCTAGGTGTGACCCCCTGCAAGCAAATTTTTTTCTTAAATAAACATCAACTGTTTTATATCCAACTGACTTTTCTAAATAGATTCTTTTTAAGTCCTATCACCAAATTACATCAGACCCAAACAAAATCTGCTTGTGCAACATGCAAATTGTGCAGAACTCTTTCATGCTCCACTGTCTTCCCGTCTCTCTCAATCCACAGAACTACAAATAATTATTTCACTCCATACGCTATTTATACAGACCTGTTATCATTATGGTATTTCTTTTTTTTTCCTCCAACAAGAAGTAAAGCATCACTTTAAACTTCTCATTACTGGACCCTCACCATGTTGGGCAAATGTCATGAAGTTATCAAGAGGTCCCAGCTACAGAGAAATTTCAGGCAGCAAGAATTGTCACCTATATGCTATGTGTGAACTCACACAAATCATTGAATACTCAAGCCTAGGGGGTTCTTGTTTGTTCTTTGTCAAGTTAGAGTTTGTCAAATAAGAAATTAATATAAGACTTATCCTACAGCCTTTTCAAAGATTGGCTATTGATGTGGTTGCTTTGAAAGCATCTGTCCTAAATCCATCTTATTTTAAACTGGTTTTTCCTCCACAATGTAAAGTCCAAGCCTTATACCACCACTGCCCCAATTGTAGCAACTAATCTTTTCACACTAGCCTCCCCATGACAGGCATAAATACAGAGTATTTTAATACCCTTCACCAGTTAGGATTAGCTACAAATATCCCACACTATTGCGGGGGTAGTAGGGGAGGAAAATGCCTGGTATGTTTTCCATGTATTCTCCAAATAAGATCAATAAGAAATCAAGTCTCCCTCTAAGTTACCTGCTTATGTCTTGCTACACCATTTTACTTCTCTCAAAAGGTCTCTCCTGTGCTCCGTCATCTACTTCTTGGTCCAGCTGTGCTATGTAGAAACCATCTCCAAAACCTCTTCTCTGTGGCACATGACCTTCATTCAGACTCCTAGATTATGACTGTCAATCCCTATTGATTCTCGTCCTGCCCTTTTTCCATCTGACACCCAAGGGGAACAACTGAATATCGACAACCCCCTCATTTCCTATTGATTAAAATCCAAATCACTACAGTCCAGAATGGACATAAGGCGCTCAAGCATCATCTTCTGTTTTCTCCATGTGGACCACGCTCTAGCCACATGGACCTGCCACTCCAGCTCATGGTGGCTCCGTGGCACGGTACGCTATCCTTTCCATGGGAATGCAGGCATCCTTCACCTGGCCAGCCTCTGGGAATTCCTCAGAGCTCAATTCTTACCACTCCATGGTAATAACAAGCCTGCTCCTGGAAAGCCACATTCCATGAGGCTCCAGGGTACTTTATCAGTACACATCCCCCACTCGCTGCCCATCACAACACCCATCACTATGGGCTCAGGTTAACTCACTCCACCCAGAACTCCAGGATCACAGATGCTCACAATCAGAAACCATCTCTATTGTTCTTACACTTACAGCATTTCATAAGAAGGAGATTATAAATAACTGTTCAATGACTGAAGAAAAGATTAAGTCCACCAATCACTTGATGCTTGGCAGAATCTATCAGCTTAAAACTTCTGTTCTTTTCATGGGCTGGTCTAGGAAAATGGATATGACATTAAAGTTCTGCATGGTTCTGTGTGCTCCTACTCGGAGGAAGAACAAGTTTGCATCAGTTCCTCTAAAGTCCTGAGTTCTACCTCTAGTCATTTTGGCATATGTCCTGGCTGAAAACGAGTCGGTTTTTAGATGGAAGGACTCAAAAGATGGGCCTGTGTCCACAAGGAGGGAGAGAGAACTTCCTCTGTATTTTAGCAGCCAGAGGAACACAGAGGAACACTAAGGAACATTTTATGCTCTATGGGACTTACTGCATGGGATTATGGTCAGAGGCTGATCCATGCCACATGCTCAGACCTGACGGAGGACTAGAAATGCTTGAAGCCATCCTCAACTAAGGATCCAACCTATGTGCCTCCAGGTGCCAGAAAGTCGACCTCAACCTGCCTTAAGAAAAACATTTAGGGGTAGGGGGGACTGACTGAGCAATAGTACAGTGGGTAGGGTGTTTTTCTTGCATACAGCCATCCTGGGTTCAATTCCCAGCATTCCATATGGTCCCCGAGTCCTGCCAACAGTAGTTCCTGAGTGCAAAGCCAGGAGGAACCCCTGAGCATCGCCGAGCATTCCAAGCATTCCCCAAAGAACATTTAGTGTAATCGTTCTAGAAGATGTAACAAGAACAAGGCTTTGCTCAGGATTTAGTGAGCCTGCCTGGGAAGTTGAGCTTGGCTCCCTTCCTCTTCTGAACTCAGATAGACAGACATTGCTAAAGCTACCCCGCTGAAGGACATAACTAACTAGACGGCAATAACCTAGGGCTAGATTCCATCCCAGGAGCCTCAGATGCTGCCCTATCCCTGAGCACCAAAATGAAACAAAATAAAACAAAAACTAAGCCAAAGGAATTTGGAAAAGATAATAATATAAAAACAGACCAGACTTGGGAGTGCTGTCACTAACCAAAAAGCAGTTTTCAGGTTAGTTGTATCCTTCGAATCCATGGCACGTAAATTCTTCATTAATATAACTGCCTATTTTCATTCTCTTTATTCTTTATTTTAAGATGCAGCTTGGTGGGACAGGGAGGGAGGTGCAGGGAAGAGCAAAAACTTATTTGTTTACTCTTTATCATGGAAATTTTAAACACATGTAGAAAGAAAAGTAAAATAATAACTGTGTATTTCACAAGTCAGCCTCAACTCCCTTCCACAATCCTTTTTGCCCACGAGAATATTAGGCAAATCCTCTTCATTTTACTTATGAATGCTCGCTGACTGTGCAGACAGTTAGAACAATTGCAATGCTAGTGTCCTGAACAACAGAATCAACAAACAAATCTCTAAAGATCAGGAATTAAGAAAGACCTGACAGGGGCAATTTGCAGATGCCAGGGTCGCCCCCTGCTCCCTCTTTTTCAGTGTCTGAGCCTGAGCTCAGCCAGCAGGCGTCTAAGAAGGCCAGAAGCAGCACAGGAAAGCAGCGCTTTGCCTGCCGCCCCACTTCCAGATACTCCGGTCCTTGCAACACTGACTTCATTATGCATCTGTCCTTGCTGCAGCTATTTCAACAGTGGCCCTCTCCTCTCTCCCTTACCCCACCGGCAACAAGTGGAGTGTTTCAGGTCCAAAGAAAGAAAGAAAGAGAGAGAGAGAGAGAGAGAGAGAGAGAAAGAAAGAGAGAGAGAGAGAGAAGAGAAAGAAAGAAAGAAAGAAAGAAAGAAAGAAAGAAAGAAAGAAAGAAAGAAAGAAAGAAGAAAGAAAGAAAGAAAGAAAGAAAGAAAGAAAGAAAGAAAGAAAGAAAGAAAGAAAGAAAGAAAGAAGAAAGAAAGAAAGAAAAGAAAGAAAGAAAGAAAGAAAGAAAGAAAGAAAGATAATATCTTAAAAAGGAATAAGTGAAGACATCTAGAATTAAAAGCATTTAAAAAAAAACTCAAGTCGACTAAAAGCAAACCTAGGCATCCTTTTGATTATTATCTTTGAGATTTTAGGCAAAATAATGACCGGCTCTGGGCCTCAGTTTCCTCACCTATAAAATGGGAGCATTAACATCTATCTCATCACATTGCTACAAGAATTGTTAAATGTCACAAATATGAATTACCCAGCACAGTGGCTGGTACCAATTAGAAAACAAACTGCTATTATAATTAACAGTCACATGTGAGATTCTTCTTATTCTCCTTTCCCAGACCCATAATCTGTCCCTGAAAAATAAAAACAGAATAATCCGTGGGATGAGAAAAACATGGCAGTGATCTCCCAACCACAAACATGAAACACAGAGTGTCTTCATTGTCTCACAGTCATCCTACTGCATTTGTTGCTGAAATCCAGTTCTATACTCAGACATTCATCTTTTTAAAGGAATAATATATATTTATTTAGTTCATAATAATGACATTGAGAAATGGAAATGCGGAGAGAAACAATGCAAACACATCCCGTCAGGGAATTCTAGCAAGGAACCAGAGTTATCTGCAAATCCTTGATGAAAGAACAATCCCCTGCCTTGAAGGTCATCCTCTTCCACTGAAAGCGGTAACTCTTGAGAGCCAAGCGGTCCTACTTTCCCACAGAAGCAAAAAAAGATGTCATGTGTCACGATTTTCATGGTTAATTCTTCCTATATACTTACACACATGTTCCTCAGGGATTAACCCAGGAAACAAGCTTTACCCGTCACTGTCAAGGCAGCAGAGTCCAACGAGCACACCTATTCATGGGCAACTGACTCCTCCACCACCATCATCATCAACTACATTGACAGAGTCATTAATACTTTTTCAGAGCATTTCCACATAAGTTATTCAGGTATGTTTTTTAGCAGTTAAGCTGTGAAATCTCCAAATCGCGATTTGGAGATGACCACTGGACTAGAGCTGTTACCGACTAGAACCCACGGGACATCAAAAGATCACATGGCCGTCCACCTACAAGATGGTAGACTTCTTCCTCAAGACCCTGAATGAACGGTTTGCGGCTCTTCGTATTCCTGAAGCAAGCAGATGCCATTGGGCTACATTGGCACGTGATAGGTACAAATGGAAACGTTCCTGGCGCCGGCTCGAGCAAACTGATGAATAACGGAATGTCAAGTGATCAAGTGATCAAGTGAAGCTGTGAAAAGTAATGCATTGAGAGTTTGGAAGAATTGTAAGCATTAAACAAAAATTAAATAGTGAAAGGGGAAGGGCCGGGCGATAGCCCAGCGGGTAGGGCATTTTCCTTGCACACGGCCGGCCCATGCCGGCCGGGTTTGATCCCCGGCATCCCATATGGTCCCCCGAGCACCGCCAGGAGTAATTCCTGAGTGCAGAGCCAGGAGAAATCCCTGAGCATTGCCAGGTGTGACTAAAAAAAAAAATAGTGAAAGGGAAGGGAATGATATTATTCATCCATCAGATAGTAATTAAATAGTCACTATGTTTTAGGCAAATGGACATGCTCTAAGACAATAGTTAAGTAAAAAAAAGTCATCCTCATTCTCTGGGTCACAAAAATGGCAACGACAGTTAAATGTTTGACTCCTACATATAGAATCACCCTCATTCTAAATTGTGGGTCTCATTCTAAATTTGTTTGGCCTCAGGAAGCACAGAATTGATTAGTCTCATGAAAACCCGGAGGCTTAGAGGTAAGCTACCTGGCATCTCTCCTTGGATGAAGTCCCTTCCAGACACAGCCCTATGCAGAGAAACCATATTCCATGCAGTGGCACGTGCACATTCTTAGCACATCCTAGAAAACTACATAAAATCATTCATCTGTATGCACAGATTAGTAAGACCCTAATTCCTTGTTGACTGACAAAAATCTAAACGTAAAGACACTCATCCTGAAGAAAAGGAAAAACAGCTGATTGACGTCCAAAGAGAAGAATGTAACAGCAGTGTGTTTGTTCTACAACAGCAGACCGGAAAACCTGTGTCAGGAGAATGAGTATGATGAAGGAGACGATGAGCCCAGCACCTTCTTTGTCTTTCACGCCTAAAGAATATTAGTGATTAATCATTGGAAATGATAATACCAGCCTAGAACTAAGCATTTAACATAGGAAAAGGCATGTACATGATAACCTCTAAATGTATATATTGCAAGCCACAATGTGTGAGAGAAGGGAAAGAGAGAGAGAGAGAGAGAGAGAGAGAGAGAGAGGGAGGCGAAAGTGCCTGCCATCGAGGCAGGCTGTGGGGGAAGGGACTCAGGGGACATTGGTGGTGGGAAATGGGCACTGGTGGGGGATGGGTGCTGGAACACTGTATGCCTGAAACCCAAACATGAACATCTTTGTAACTGTATATCTCACGGTGTTATAATTAAAAAAAAAAAGAATATTAGCGATGACCTGGGATGTGCTGTGGATCTCTAGTTTATCCGAGAGCACTAGGTTTGGCTACAAAAGAGGGTTTTTACTTGCTCACTAAGCAGCTTCCTCAGATCAAGGTTTTGAAATTGAAGCATCCGAGAGACCAATTTGAAGCCCCTCCCACCCCATCCCCAGAGTGACTCACAGGGAGCTTTCTTACAAGGCCACATATCTGAAAACTCTACTGAAAACTGCAAGGAGAGGAAATGACAAAGGGCCTCGCTGCGGGGTTCAAGGCAGTTCAAATCCAGAGAAGAGCATTAACAGACGGAGACCAGAGAATACTTCAGACTCTCGTAGCTAAACTCTATTAAGCATTTTGTGATCAGGACTTCTTTAAGACTCAAGGAGCAATGGAGAGGAAATTAAAAGCCTCAGAGATCTACAGAAGTTGATGATTATTCGTCTCTCTTGAAGTTGCTCCAACTAAGGGCAATCCCCAAGGCATTCCTGAATTACCAACCACCTAGTCAATCAATGCGGCTCCATTTCTCCAAAGAAAATGATTGCACCCAAGAAGTAAGTCATAATCCCTGAAGAAAAACCAGCTGGCCCTGAATTGCCTAAGACAGAAGATGAAGTGAAGCGAATTTCAGCATCATACTGAAATTCAAATGACTGGTCCTACAGAGAAGCCACAGGGAACATGGAGGAGCCTACTTTCCAGCGACTGTTCTGTCCCTCAACAGAGATCTATAGAGCCGCGAGTTAGGCTCAGAGGCTGTGACTCAGAACACGATCCTCAGAAGAAATCAGACCATCTCAGAAGAACTCTGACCATCTCACAGCAACGTTTTCTTCTACTTGATCAAAAGGAACGGCAATTAAATACAAAATGAAAACTCTTCATACACTCTTCTTTAGCCTCTTAAACATAGAGTCTTGGGGGGCTGGAATGATGACACAGCATTAGAACATGCACACAGCTGACCGATGACCAATCCTCAGTAGCTCCTACGTTCCCCAGAGCCTCGCCAAGAGTGATCCCAGAGCACAGAGCCAGG
This sequence comes from Cryptotis parvus, assembly GCA_021461705.1. Lineage (NCBI taxonomy): Eukaryota > Metazoa > Chordata > Mammalia > Eulipotyphla > Soricidae > Cryptotis > Cryptotis parvus. The sequence goes on along the minus strand of JAJIBD010001116.1, from coordinate 18,522 downwards.
AGTATGCTCTGAGCACCATCAGGTATAGCCCAAAAAAATGAGTCTTCATTCCTTTATTTATTTTTCTTTATTTAGTGTTTATTATTTCTCAGGGACTATGCTAAGTGCTTTATTCTTTTAACTCCTGTTGGTCTCTTGGCAGTCCTATGAGAAAGGTTCTATTTTCCTCTCCGGCTATGCTTTCTCTCCAGATAATAAAATGAGGAGGGCCGAGGAAGATGTTCAATGGTCAGGGACACATTCAGCACCAGGACCTGAGTTCAAGCAGCCATGAGAAATATGGCACCTCGGCACGTCCAGGTCTTGATCTGATGGTCCTCAGCCCTGAAGGACCTGAACAGCTCTGACCCACAGGCCAAGCACTGAACCACCAATCAGCTGAATCCTAGTATTACCAGCAGTAGCACCTAGGCCCCCTAAATACTGCTTATGAAAACCTCCCTCACAAAAGGAGGAAAAAGGTTTTGGGGGGGTGATGTTTGCTTGGGGGTCACACCCGGCAGTACCCAGGGCTTCCTCCCAGCTCTGTGTTAGCGATCACTCCTGGTAGGCTCTGAATGTGGTCAGGGTTTGAACACAGGTCAGCCACACGTCAGGCAGTGCCTGACTCACAGTACTTATATTGCTCCAGTCCCCAAATTGTTGACTTTCTTAATGCATGCAGACTTACACTGAGTGAAATTAGGAAGTGGAAGTATTTCTGAAAGGCTTCACTCACGCATGGAATGTCAACAAATAAACAAATTGACAAAAACCAACAACATTTACTCTGAGACAGGGTAACAACTATGGGGGTCCCCCTTAGGGATAAAGATGTGAGGTCAGGGGTCGGAGCAATAGCACAGCAGGTAAGGGTGTTTGCCTTGCATGCAGCCACCCCGGGTTCAATCCCAGCATCCCATATGGTCCCCAAGCACCACCAGGAGTAATTCCTGAGCAAAGAGCCATGAGTAACCCCTGAGCATCGCCAGATGTGACCCAAAAAAGGGAAAAAAAAAGATGTGAGATCAGACACAGAATGGGAAAATTAGTTACCCAATACCCATCTTTTTTTTAAATTTTTTATTTTTACAATTACAAAGATATACAATTAAAAAGTTCATATTTGGGTTTTGGTCATACAGTGTTCCAGCACCCATCCCTCCACCAGTGCCCATCTCCCACCACCAACGTCCCGGTTCCCTCCCCTCCCCAGCCCGCCTCCATGGCAGGTTCTTTATTTCTTTCCGTTACTCTCTCTTTCTCTTTTCCTTCCCTTCCAGACTATGGATTACAGACCATTAAAGGGTTGTCATGTGTATCTTTTGCTTGTATTTAATGCTCAGTTCTAGGTTGGTATTAGTACCCGACAATTGTTAGCAGACTGTTCCATTTTCTGTCTTACCTAGCCTCTGACTCCCACACGTTTGTGATAATTTCCACCTTTGACAAGACCTCCTGATATGTTTCACTTGACCTTGGATATTGGTATCATAATATGTACATATATATTTATGTCATGTAAATAAATGCAGTCATTCTGTATCTGTCTCTCTCCTTCTGGCCAATTTCACTCAACATAATCTTCTCCATGTCCATCCATTTATAGGCGAATTTTATAACTTCATTTTTCCTAATAGCTGCATAGTATTCCATTGTGTAGATGTACCAAAGCTTCTTTATCCAGTCATCGATTTTCGGGCACTCTGATTGCTTCCAGATTCTGGCTATTGTGAATAATGCTATCACTGTATCACTGTCTTCCCACTCATCATCGATTTGCTTGAGCAGGCACCAGTAACATCTCCATATGACCTGTCTCATGCAGGTAGAGCCCAAGGGCACCTGCTTACTCCAGGAACATAAAGAGCCTCAAACCATTCCATCAAGTCATGGGAATGAGGTCTATAATTGTTACTAATATCTGGCATATCAAATACAACACGGGTAGCTTGCCAGGCTCTACTGTGCGGGTAGCATACTCTTGTAGTCATCTCAAAATCCAGATTTATTGATAAGCGGCCATGCGAGCCGAGCTGTGATAGGCTGGTCTGCTGGGTGGAATTCTGATGAGGAGGAAGTCCGGATGTGGAAAATGGAGGTCCTCATGGAGTGGGGGGTCATCTGGCTTGTTGTGAGGCTCTGCTGGGGTGGCAGGCCAGGGCTAGAACCTGCCATCCCTCTCGGGCACCTCATGAGCAGCTGGCACAGTGAGAGTCAGTAGCAGCTCTGCCCCATGTCTGTCTCTAAATAATGAATTTAGAGACAATGTCTGTCTCTAAATAATAAGCATTGAATAATGCTGCTATGAACATAAAAGTAGGGATGGTGTTTCCGCTGCGCCAATACCCATCTCATAAGGGGTTAATATCAAAGATATATAAGGCTCTGGTAGAACTTCACAAGAAAAAATTCAACCCCATCAAAATATGGGGAAAAGAAATGAACAGAAACTTCTCAAAGAAGAATTACAAATGGCCAAAAGGCACATAAAAATGCTCTATAACACTAATCATCAGGGATATGCAAATCAAAACAACACTGAGATATCATCTCACACCACAGAGACTGGCACACATCAAAAGAACAAGAACAACCAGTGCTGGTGAGGATGTCGGGAGAAAGGGAAACTGATTCATTGTTGGTGGGAATGTCGACTGGTCCAGCCCTTTTGGAAAACAATAGGGCATTCCTCAAAAAGCTAAAAATTAAGCTCCAATTTGACTCAGCAATACCAATTCTAGAAATATACCCTAGAGACCTAAAAACGCACAACAGAAACGTCATCTGCACTTCTATGTTCATTGCAACAGTATTCACAATAGCCAGAACCTGGAAACACTCTGAGTGCCTGAGAACAGACAACTGGATAAAAGAAACTATAGTACATCTGAGAACAGACAACTGGATAAAGAAACTATAGTACATCTACACAATGGAATACTATGCAGCCATTAGAAAAAATGAAGTCATGAAATTTGCTTATATATATATATGGACATGGAGAGTATTATGCTGAGTGAAAAAAGAATCAGAAGGAGAGGGACAGATATAGAATGACTATATTTGTGGGATAGATATCAAAAAAAGAAAAAAACATGAGACTAATATCCAAAGCTAGAGAAAACAGGGCCAGGAGGACTGGTCAATGGTTGGAAGCTTGCCACAGCATGTATGTGTATGTGGTGGGTGGGAGGGGAGGGGCAGAGAGAGCAGTTAGGACAGAGAATGGACCAGTATGACAATAATAGTTGGAAATGATAACTTTGGATAGGAATTGAGTGTTGCCAGTAGGTAAAAGGGGTATACCTGATAAAAACCTATATCTAAATTGCAAACCACAACGCCAAAAAGAGAGAGGGAGCGAGAGAGAGAGAAAGAGATATGTCTGACAAAAAGGTGTGTGGTGGGGGTGCCACAGCAGGAGAGAACAGGGAACATTGGTGGTGGAAAATGCACACTGGTGAAGGGACAGGAGTTGGAACATTATATGATTAAAACCCAAGCGTGAACAACTTTGTAACTATGTATCTCATTGTGATTTGATTTTTAAAAATTCATTTTTTAAAAAGGAGGTGGAGTCGAGGGGGTGGGGAGCACAGAGGCCTCTTTTTGGGGGGTAGGATGACACTGGGAAATTTAGGGGTTCTACAAATATAGAGGAGTGAAGTTCAACCCCTAAATGTCTATAATATTGCAACAAATTAATACTTAAAAAGAGAAGTGCGCTTAAAAATTTAATGTGGGGCCAGAGCAATAGCCCAGCAGGTAGGGCGTTTGCCTTGCATGCGGCCGGCCCATGCCGGCCTGGGTTCGATCCCTGGCATCCCATATGGTCCCCTGAGCAATGCCAGGAGTAATTCCTGAGTGCAGAGCCAGGAGTAACCCCTGAGCATCGCCGGGTGTGACCCAAAAAAGCAAAAAAAAAAATAAAATAAAATAAAAATTTAATGTGAGGGAAAAATAAAGCTGGAAGCATCAAATAACTAGTATTAAGGTTAAGCCCTTGCTTTGCACGTGGCTGGCCCTAGTTTGAATTCAGGCACCACACCGTGTCCCTGAGCACAGCCAGGAAGAGTCCTTGAGCACTGTTTGACCCAAAACCCAAACACAATAAATAGGTCAACAAAGCTGGCCATGCTGTATTGGATGATAAGCAATGAAATAAATGATCACCTAACATCAAGAAAAGGAAAAAAAACATTTAAAAAGAAGAAAAAATCAAAATAATGTATGCAATCTACATGGAATTTGTTCTCGGGCCTGGGAGATAGTACAGGAAGTAAAGTGTGCCGTGTGCTTTGTATGTAGTCGGCCTGTTCCATCCCCAACACCACATCAGGTCTGCCAAGGACCTCACTTGGCAGTGAGGGTCACTCTTGGAACCTAGAGCCAGCAACAGCCCTGAGCATTGCTGAGTGTAACTTCCCCCAAATAAAAAATGTTTTTAAATAATAACTTGTGAGGCAGGAGTAATAGCACATCAGGTAGGGTGTTTGCCTTCCATACAGCGGACCTGGGTTCAATCCCCTGCATCCATATGGTCCCCTGAGCATCACCAGGGGTAATTCCTGAGTGCAGACCCAGGAGTGACCCCTGAGCATTGCTGGGTATGGCCCTAAAATAAACAAATAAATAAATACCAATTTGCTCCACTAATTCAACTATGTGTCAAAATGCAGTGATGCACATACAGGAAGCAGCTCCAGCACCGAATTGCCTGATGTGTGTGGGTAAGTGTAAAGGATGAGCAAAGGGAACAGAACACAAATGCTTCACACGTGGGGAGCTAAAACAGAGACGAGAGAGAGAGGCGGGGAAGCCACCCTCACCCAGGTGTCTGGGGTGACCTCTCAAGGCATCAAGATGAGACGCCAAGGATGAGGAAGAAGCTCAGAGGGACTAAGTGGCCGAGAGGCGCCGGGTCAGGACTACAAAGCAGATAAAGTAAAATCACACTCCTGAAATGCCACCAATGTACAGGAAACCATTTAAAAAAAAAAAAAAAAAAAAAAGACCACGAGGAAGATCAGGCAAGATAACACACGGCCAAATGGGGTTGGAGCTGGAAATCAATAGCCAAGTCGCAACTGACTGGGCAGATGAGAGGAAGCCAAGTCCAGGCCAGCAGCATGGAGAATCAATTCTCAAGGCGACACCCCCACAGGGAGCAAGATGCTAACAGCAAAGACAGTGCAGATCCCTAAATTCTCTCTCCTTACTCCACTGCCTCAGCGGGCACCTCTCCCCAACTCCAGAGACCCCAAGATCTTGTTGGGGTTACTCCTGGCTCTGTACTGCTGGCTCTGTACAGAATTACTGCTAGCCATGCTCAGGGGACCATATGGGATGTCAGGGGCCGAGACTGGGTCAGACACATGCAGGGCAAACACCCTCGCTGCATGCTGTGGCTCCAGCAAGAGGACTATCTTAAGGCAACAGACACCACCCCTAGCCCTGCCAGAAGCAACCCTTGTAGACCGACAGAAGCAGCCTTTGAGCACTTCCCAGACTGGACTGAAAGACAAAATATAAATATATAATTTTTAAAGAGGCTAATATTTGCCAAGAGGTCTCTGAAGTAGACAGAACCAGGTCAATTTCCATACCCCCAACATGAAGCAGCCAAACCCTTACCCACAGGCTGAAGACTGGAGCCCCTTTTCCTCTCCTTTTTGCCAACCTACCTAAAGACAGAAAGTTGGGGATCCCAGTAAAGAGCACACCCAATGGGGCAAGTCAGTAAAAGAAAATCTCTAACATGGAAGACAGACCATAAGGAAGAGAAAGTCAACTTAGAGAAGAATCTGTCTTAGAGGAAGAGATAGCAAAAGAAAATCCCGTTAAAAGTGAGTAATAGAAAAAATATGAGATGCTTTAAACATGGTGGTGATTCTGTTAGAGGTACCAGAGTTCAGACAGATCATACAGTGGTTAGGGCACATGCTTGCATGGGGCCAGCCCTGGTTTAACCCCTAGCGCAGCAGGTTCACCGAGTATACTAGGTACCGCCTGCGATTCCCCAGAGCTACCATGGTGATCCCTGGTACTGGAAGTCCCAAGCAGCACCTAAACAGTTTGGGGTGGGGCCCTTTATACTAGTAACCGTAATAATAATAGTAAAGATGATTAAAAAATACAGAGAGGGGGCCGGAGCGATAGCCCAGAGAGTAGGGTGTTTGCCTTTGCACGCAGCCGGCCCATGCTGACCGGAGTTCGATCCCGGCATCCCATATGGTCTCCCCGAGCACCGCCAGGAGTAATTCCTGAGTGCAGAACCAGGAGCAACCCCTGAGCGCCGCCAGGTGTGACCCAAAAAAGCAAAAAAATAAATAAATAAATAAAAATACAGAGAATAAGACAAATAAAAGAGGTTTTTACAAATTCAAAACATGATCCTAGAAGTAAGTCAACAGATGGGCTAGAAGATGCTGCTGAAGAAATTTCCCCAGCATCTAGGGAAAAAGATAGAGCCCAGTGAAGAGGGAATCGCTCACCCAGAAGATCAGAATAAAAAGATCTCCAGGAAAAGGTAGAGGCAGAAGGGCAAAAGCCATTCAAAAACCAACTAGAGGATGTTTCAGGAAACGGCACCCCCAATGGAATAAAAAGAGAGACATGCACAGGCACAACGCAGGTGAGACACAACAGGCACAACGCAGAAAAGGGTGTCAAAGGCAGAAAGAGGCTGGGCACTTCTGCAGGTTTTTAAATATTGATGTCTCTTAGAAAAGAGCAGGAAGCAGAATGACTGTGTGGATTTCTCAAAAGCAACTGCGGATGTAAGGTAATAACACAGTGCCTCTAACCCCAACAGAAATGATTCTCTAAGACTATATTCAGAGAAAGCGAAAGCCAAGAATAAAGACGGAAGTTATTCATGGTTTCCAACAAAGGAAGTTCCCCGCTTCCTTTCTCCTGGGAAAGACCAGTGAGTAAGGCACAGAGGGCCATTGGCCAAAATTAGGGCCCAGGGGGTCCAGAGACAAGCATTCATTACCTAGAGGTCCCCCAAGCCCCTCCAAGGGGAAGGCGGGGGGGGGGGGGGGTCTCACCCCAGGCAAAGTGCCTGAAGGAGTATGACCCTGGTTCTTGTCCTTAAGCCAATGACATTCCTACTCTCCCAGAAAGGCCAAGGACATTCATTTTGCTCACAAAGAAGAGTTCTTCTTTGACCTACTTCTATGAGCCAGAGGTAGGTCAGGATACGTGTAGCAGAAAAAGACGGAGCCACTCCGAGTATATTTTTGCCTGAGGCCTCAGACCCAGTCTCTCTTCTTGCATCCGCCCGAAGCCTCTACCTTCTCTGGCAGCACTCTTGCCCTTACACAGGGACATCCCCAGGAGGGACTCTCTCAAGGACACTAAATGCATCCAGGTCCCGGAGACGAGGTCCAGCTTGCCTTGGTGATACAAAGGAGGGCATCAGATTGGATAAACAGTTTCAAGTGCAATAATCAAGTACCTGAGATAACAGAACAGTTCCCGTGCTGGATGTGCGACTCCAGTCACATCCTCCTCATCCTCAGAGAAGGCCTCACTCACTGTTCTGTTCATCCTTAGCCCCCCCCCAGGCCCCCAACCAGGGCAGAGAGCGTGTAAACACCATCTGACTTGATTTGCAAAGAGACAGAGTCTGCACCAAGCCCAAGAATTAAGGAAGCAAACCAGTACCGCTGTCTGGAAGGTTTCCCTGTTTACAAACATGTCCCTCTCCTCCCAACAAGGAAACCAAAGAACGAGCGGGCTGGTGTGGCTTCGTTTTGATGCAGCACAAAGACGGCGTGAACAGAAAGACAGGAAACCATGATCCCTTCACAAAATGGGTTTTTGACTCCACAGAACTGGGTTTGGAAAGAAGTCAAGGATGAGAAAAAGGGAGGCTATGGGTAGGGACACAGGCAGCGGGACAGTTTAAATTAATCACAGAGGGCCGGAGTGATAGTCCAGCGGGTAAGGGCGTTTGACTTGCACTGGCCAACCCAATTCGATCCCTGGCATCCCATATGGTCCCCTGAGCACGGCCAGAAGTAATTCCTAAGTGCAGAGCCAGGAGTAACCCCTGAGCACTGCTGGATGTGACCCCCCAAAAAAGCCAAAAATAATTAATTAATCACAGACCCTCCATCAAAAAGCAGACAGGCCACAGAGGGGTAGTGCTGCCAATATCCCTAATGAACCCCTTGATCGGGAAGCCCCTGGAAACAAGAGAAGAGGAGGAGGAGAAACTTTTGGCAGTGACATGTCCACCTGGCCCCCGCTCCATGCAGGAGGATAAGCATGGACAGTGTTGAGGGTCCCTGGTGGCCCCTACACAGGATTCCTCCTTTGCACAGGTAGTCCCCACCCACTGGAGTGGCCCAGTTCAGAAACAGAAGTCAGACGCAAGGGGCAGGTTCTTTAGCATTTGCAATCTGAGTGAGAGGAAGCAAATATTAAGCACCAGCAAACCAAAGGTAACCGTCAAGATTAAAAAACAAATAATAACAACAAACCTGCATTCACAAGAAACTGCTGGGAATAGAATCTCAAGTGAACAGCTGAGAAGCAGAGACGGCAAAGGAGAAAAAGCCAGGGAGCCCAAACCAACAAGGGAAGGGAACCAAATAAAGCAGGTCTCAGAAAGTACAAGTGCACATTTTTAACCACTTTCCAAAAACAAAAAGCATAGAGAAGGAGCCAGAAAGCTCTGCTGACCCACCATTCCCTCTCAAAAAAAGAAAGATAACTTGCTTTGTTTTTAAGATAAGCCACAGGGAGACCGGGGCTGGAGAGACAGTGCAGCGTGTAGGGCATCTGCCTTGCATGCAGCTAGCCCAGATCTGTCCCCGGCACCCCTATGGTCCTATGACTTATATATAAGTCCCTGACTTATAGAGTCCAAAGTGAACCCTGAGTACCAAGGGTGTGGTGAAAAACTAAAAACAATCTAAAACTTAACCAACATCAGTGCCTAAACAATCTAAAACTTAACCAACATCAGTGCCTGTGTGATGATTCAGCAGTTGGTGTATCCTCTGCCTTATAGTCGTAATACCTCAGGCTTGATCCATGGGACCACCCCAGATGATGATAATCCAGGAGGCACCGCTGGTGGGAACCCTGGTGGCGCCATCACTAAACGAACCACCTCTAGCACATCCCAACCATGGGTATGACACCCCCCCATCCCCCAGCCTTCAACACTGCAACCCATATATGAGGAGGCATCACAACTAAATTGGGCAAATTATAGGTCACCCCAGGTCACTGCAATCCCAATACCCACCACAACAAAAGGAAGAGAGAGGGAAATTAAAATAAATCAAATTATGAGAAATCAAATGAGTGATAGAAAACCACAAGAAAATGTATCATAAGAGAAGGACAATGTTTTTAAAATAGAGAAAAAATGTACTGAACAGATGAAAACTTAAGGGCTTTCATTTCAAAAGAGGCTGAAGGAAATGAAGAACATGACTGTCTCCCCTTTATTAAACAGAGTGAAATTAGGAGACTAGAATAAAAGAGGAGCTTTGAGGAAGAAGGCGAGAGATCTGGAAAGAAGGAAGGAAGGAGGAAGGAAGGAAGGAAGGAAGGAAGGAAGGAAGGAAGGAAGGAAGGAAGGAAGGAAGGAAGGAAGGAAGGAAGGAAGGAAGGAAGGAAGGAAGGAAGGAAGGAAGGAAGGAAGGAAGGAAGGAAGGAAGGAAGGAAGGAAGGAAGGAAGGAAGGAAGGAAGGAAGGAAGGAAGGAAGGAAGGAAGGAAGGAAGGAAGGAAGGAAGGAAGGGACAAAGAGTGAGGGGTGTGACTTTCTCCCTTCCCCTGGAGGAAGAGGCCACACTCTGCACATGTGAAGGCCTGGGTTTGATCTCCAGGTCAGTTAAATTATATTTTTCTCCAAGGAATGAAATAGTCAATGCTAAGATAGTCATCCTGTGTAGGTAAAGGGATATACATGATGACCCTTCAGCGTCTGCAAACCACAAGTACAAAAAAGAGAGAGAGAGAAGAGAGAGAGAGAAGAGGAGGAAGAGGAGGAGGAGGAGGAGGAAGGAGGGAAGGAGGGGAATAGGAGGAATAGAAGGAGGAGGAGGAATAGAAGGAGAACTAATAGGAGAAATAGAAGGGTGAGGAAGAATAGGAAGAAGAGGAATAGGAGGAGGAGGAGGAAGAGGGGGAGCAGGAGGAGGAGGGAGGAGGAGGAGGAAGATGATGATGATGATGATGATGATAATGATGAAAATGATGAATATGAAGATGAAAATAGAAGATGAAGATGAAATTCAATTTTTAAAAAGTAGTCATCCTCCCCAAAAATTATCTATAGGCCAAACAGGCTCTTTAAGAAAAAAATGGGGGCCGGAGCGATAGCCCAGCGGGTAGGGCGTTTGCCTTGCACACGGCCAGCCTGTGCCAGCCCAGGTTCAATCCCCGGCATCCCATAAGGTCCCCCGAGCACCGCCAGGAGTAATTCCTGAGTGCAGAGCCAGGAGTAACCCCAGAGCATTGCCAGTGTGACCCAAAAAGCAAAAAAAAAAATGGTGCTGATTTTAAAATGTATAGGTGGGGCCAAAGAGACAGCACAGAGGGTGAGGCACTTGCTTTGCAATGCAACTAATGCCAGTTTGCCCCGGCACCACATATGGTCCCCTGAGCACCAAGGGTTACCCCCTGAGCAAAACCCTCAAGTTAGTAAATATAATAAATTAATAACATTTTATAGAGAATACATTTAGCTATAATAGCTAAAACACTTCTGAAAACTAACAACAAAATTTGAGGACCTATGTTACCTGATTTCAGGGCACACTGTAAAATACACATAAAGAATAAGCTATTTATAAGCAATAACTTGTTTTTTTAGACCAGACCTATTTTAATTTGCTAAACTAGTATCATCAATAAATGTTGGATTTAGAGATGACTACAAGAGTATGCTACCTGCACGGCAGAGCCTGGCAAGCTACCCATGTCGTATTTGATATGCCAAATACCAGTAACAATTATAGACCTCATTCCCTGACCTGATGGAATGGTTTGAGGCTCTTTATGTTCCTGGAGCAAGCAGATGCCCTTGGGCTCTACTTGCATGAGACAAGTCATATGGAGATGTTACTGGTGCCCGCTCAAGCAAATCAATGATGAATGGGAAGACAGTAATACTAGTGAAACTAGTATCATGTAGGATTAAAGGATTTACAATAAAATAACTTACACTAACTGGTTATTTAAACAATGAACCAAAACAAAATCACATGAATTTTGATCATTTTCACTAAGTGAACTTTAATAGATTTGAATCAGTCTAGCATATGGCAGACATCTGAAGTATCCTTAAATGATTTCTTTCAAAAGATCATATAAGCAATAGCTTATTAAGCAAACTTACTATTTAAGCTCATAACAGCATAAACAGTAATAAAGACAGTAAGCATATCACTGGCATTAGGAGTGATGCATAGATCAATAAACAGAATAGAGTTCAAAGATCCACATATATAATTGATTGACTTTTGACAAAGGTAACAAGATATTTCAACAGGGACAAAATAATTTGTGTAATAAATGGTGCTAGAACTGGATACTGTATATAAATATAATGAGTCTCAAATTTTACCTAATACCATACATAAAAATTATTTCAAAAATGTTCATAGATCTGGCGGTCAGAGATAGAATACTAGAAGAAAACAATAGAGACACTTTTGTGTCACTGAGTTAGGCAAAGATTTCTTTCTCTTTGTTTCCTTCTTTCTTTTTGAGTTCAATGGTTTCTTGAAGAGTACAGCAAAAAATAATAAGAGGAAAAGCAGATAAAATAGGCTTCATCAGGGCCGGAGCGATAGCCCAGTGGGTAGGGCGTTTGCTTGCACACGGGCCAGCCTGTGCCGCCCGGGTTCCATCCCTGGCATCCCATATGGTCCCTCGAGCACCGCCAGGAGTAATTCTTGAGTGCAGAACCAGGAGTAAGTCCTGAGTGTTGCCAGGTGTGACCCAAAAAAGAAAAATAAAAATAGGCTTCGTCGATTCAGAGTTTTGCTTCTTAAAGAAACATAAGTTAAGAAAACATAGTTAAGGAAACACAAAGATTGTAGTGAAGTTACTGAGAGACCAGCCACAGACTGGGAGGAAAACTTCAGAGGACAAAGAGATTCTGTCCAGAACACATAAGAACTCTTGAACTTACTAACAGAGAAAAATAATAGAGAGAACACTGGAAAAGACATTCCTCAAAAGATATGAAAAAAGACAACTAGCATGTGAAAAGATGCTCCAGACCGTGAGTCCCAAGAGAGACTAATTAAGCCATATTATGAACCACGATACAACCACTAGAATGAGCGCAGTCCAAAAGACCCACAAGGAGGTGTGGGTGAGATTGGAGGGGACAGAGACCAACTGGCCTCTCCCTTCCACTGTGGGTGGGAATGCAAAATGTCACAACCTCTAGCAGAACGACATAGTTAGATCCTGTAACATAGGACATTTATTTTGCCATGTATTGTCAAGCAGCAATTTCATCCCCAGGCATTTACCCTAGAGAAATAAAAACATATTTTTCCATGGTAGGTGTATGCACATAGAGAGAGCAGCGTTACTTATAATGGTCTAGAATAATTTGAAATGAGTTAAGAATTATTCATCTACCATGGATATGACAAAGCAATAAGAAACAACAAACTATGAATCTGTACAACATGAATGATATCCAAAACATGATAAATAAATGAAGTGTAACGTATATGATTCCACTTACATAAAATACTATAGTGGCAGAAAACAGTCTAGGACAAGGGGTATAGAAAGGTGATAAAGGGCCAAAGGGAAGAGGACTGTTCTTTGGGGAGGAGGGAGTAAGAGGTTACAGCAGGCAGTGCTTGAGGGTCACTCCTGGTCACTCTCAGGGATGAGGTACCAGGAATTTTAAACCCAGGCCTCCAGTATGCAAACCAAATACTCTAGCTACTGAGCTATCTCTTTAGGACCAGGAATCTTATTTTCTTTCCCTTATCAGTAACTTTTTTAGTTCTTTTCAGTTTCAAACATACAAGTTCCAAACTTGGATAGGATGTTCCAAGCTGAGATAGGTCCTGCGCACCATCAGGGTAGGTTAGGGAAAGGAAGGGAAAGGATGCAAGGGAAGGAAAGGGAAGATAAGAAAATTAGAGGGGAGAGGCCAGAGCGATAGGACAGTGGAGAGGGCGTTTGTCTTGCACATGGCCAACCCAGATTCGATCCCTGGCATTCCACCTGGTCCCCCAAGCACCATCGGGAGTAAATCCTGAGTACAGAGCCAAGAGCAACCTCTGAGCACTGCCAGGTGAGACTCAAAAAAAAAAAAAAGCAAAAAAATAAAGTAAATGAGAGGAGAGAAGAAGAAGAAAAGAGAAAAAGGAAATAAGGGTTTTTTTACTTTAATTTTGTTCTTTTGTGTTTTTTGTTTGTTGTTTGAGGGGGAGTGTTTGAGTTTTTTGCTTTTGAGGCCACACCGAGCAGTACTAAGGTGTTACTCCTGGCTCTGCACTCAGGAATTACTCTGGGAGGTGTTTGGTGAACCATATAGGAGACCAAGGATCAAACCCAGGTCAACCATATACGAGACGAATGGCCTACCTACTCTGCTATCACCCTGGCCCCAAGACTGTTCACTTATTCTTAATTCCCAAAGAGAATATGGCAGCATTTAAGATACTCAAGGGTTTTATATATAAACTATCCAAGTACATGACTGCAAACAAACTTTATAAATTTATCAAATATCAAGGTACAGAGCCAGGGTCAGTACGAGCACCTCCAGGGGTGATGCGGAGCACAGAGAGCAGGGAACAGCCCCTAAACACCCCCAGGGATAATACACTCTGGGAAACCAAAAATAAGCAGCGGAAACACCATCCCTACTTTTATGTTCATAGCAGCATTATTCACAATAGCCAGAATCTGGAAGCAACCAGAGTGCCCGAAAATCGATGACTGGATAAAGAAGCTTTGGTACATCTACACAATGGAATACTATGCAGCTATTAGGAAAAATGAAGTTATAAAATTTGTCTATAAATGGATGGACATGGAGAAGATTATGTTGAGTGAAACTAGCCAGAAGGAGCGAGACAGATACAGAATGACTGCATTTATTTGCATGACATAAATATATATGTACATATTATGATATCAATATCCAAGGTCAAGTGAAACATGTATCAGGAGGTCTTGTCAAAGGTGGAAATTATCACAAACGTGTGGGAGTCAGAGGCTAGGTAAGACAGAAAATGGAACAGTGTGTTAACAATTGTCGAAAGTACTAATACCAACCTAGAACTGAGCATTAAATAGAGGCAAAAAGATACATATGACAACCCTTTAATGTATGTTCTGTAATCCATAGTCTGGAGGGGAAGGAAAAGAGAAAGAGAGAGAAAGGGAAAGAAATAAAGAACCTGCCATGGAGGAGGGCTGGGGGGGGGGAGGGAACCGGGAACGTTGGTGGTGGGAGATGGGCACTGGTGGAGGGATGGGTGCTGGAACACTGTATGACCAAAACCCAAATATGAACTTTTAATTGTATATCTTTGTAATTGTAAAAGTAAAAAAAAAAAAAAAAAAACCCCAGGGGTGGCCCAAACAAACAAAACCCTCAGGGTGTATTAATCCTGTGAATCGCTCCTAAGTAACCTATTAGGAAAGCACATTCAGTAGCCTACAATCATAAAACAAGAAAAATTATGGGGCCAGAGAGATAGTATAGCAGGCAGGGCACTTGCCTTGTACATGGTTGACCTGGATTCATTCCCTGACACTCAAAATTATCCCCTTATCCCTGCCAGAATCTATCCCTGAGTGCAGAACCAGGAGTAAGTTCTTGTTACTCATCTATATGTAACACCCTCCACAACCCTGGCCCCAGCCAAAAACAAATAAATAAATACCAAGAAAGTACATTCAGACAACTCAAGGAACTGAAAGTAATCCTAGGGATCATTAAAATATGAGCATATCATGGTTAGAAAGGAGAGACTATAACATAGAGAATAGAATTATCAAAACTGAGGCAAGGAGTTCATAGGAGTGCTAATCTACAAGACTTTAACCAGAAATAAAAGGTTATTACCTTGGGTCAGAAAGTAGCACAGAAAGAATGAACGACAAAAGGAGCTACAAACCAATCTCAATATTATTCAATGGAGAGACTAATAAGTCCTTTAAAAATGAACTAAGGTCCCTCCTCCATTTTGTCGAGCCTCATGGCCCCGCCCAGGAGCTACCCTGGGGCCACCAGCCATAGCATGAAGAGCCTCACAAGCGGCTGGGGAAGCTGGAACTCAGCTCGCCCCGGGCCCAGCTGACTATGGGGCCCCGGGAGGACAGATGGGTTTTGGGAGTGGGCCCATCACCTCTGGGGGTCCCTGTCACTGCCTGGACGCTGTGAAACTGCCTCATGACCAGATTAACAGAGCAAAACCAGTTCGAGCCAGGTCCCGTGGCCACTCTGCGGCCACGCGGTCTATTAAAATAGTGGAAACAGTAATGTCTTTTAATGCACTGCATTCCACAATGTGCAGGAAGGTTTGGCGGGAGGGGGGAGATAGAGAGGAGAGAAATGACATACAGAACCCGCTGGGTAGTTGAGGTGTGGGAGGAGGGAGGGAGGTGGGGACATTGGTGATGGGAGATGGGTTTGGGTGGAGGGATGGGTGTTGGAACACTGTAGAACCAAAACTCTACATGAGCATCTTTCAATTGTATGTCTAAAATGGCGTAATAAAATTTGGGGGGGAAATAATAAAATAAAATTAAATTAAAAAGAGAGACAGACATGGGGCAGAGCTGCTACTTGCTCTCCCTGT
This sequence comes from Cryptotis parvus, assembly GCA_021461705.1. Taxonomy (NCBI): domain Eukaryota; kingdom Metazoa; phylum Chordata; class Mammalia; order Eulipotyphla; family Soricidae; genus Cryptotis; species Cryptotis parvus. The sequence continues at coordinate 2,721 of JAJIBD010001116.1, read as the reverse complement.
GCCCAGCCACTCATGAGGCGCCCAGGAGGGATGGCGGGTTCTAGCCCTGGCCCGCCACCCCAGCAGAGCCTTGCAATGAGCCAGACGATCCCCACTCCCTGAGGGCCTCCATTTTCCACATCCGGACTTCTATCTCATCAGTACTCCACCCAGCAGACCAGCCTATCAGCGCCCGGCTCACGCGGTTCATCAATAAATGCTGGACTTAGAGATGACTACAAGAGTATGCTACCTGCACGGCAGAGCCTGGCAATCTACCCGTGTTGTATTTGATATGCAAAATACCAGTAACAATGATAGACCTCATTCTGGAATGGATTGAGGCTCTTTATGTTCCTGGAGCAAGCAGATGCCCTTGGGCTCTACTAGCATGAGACAGGACATATGGAGATGTTACTGGGGCCGCAAGAGCAAATCAATGATGAACAGGAAGACAGTGATACAGTGAAAATTAAAAATAAATAAATAAATAAAATAAAAATGAACTAAGGAGTTGGGGTTATATAAAGATGTTATATAATATTAGCCAATGGGAGGGGGAAGTAGGTAAAACCACTGCATAATTTAAAAAAGTATAGATAAAAAATACATAAAAATAAAACAATGTGACAGAATTGAGGCCAAGCATATTCATCATATCAGTAGATGTAAATGGGCTGAACTCACCTATTGAAAGAAAAGGATTTTCAGATTGGCTAACAAAGCAAAATCCAACACTAGGCAGAATACAAGAGACACCTAAAACAAAGAGATTCAAAAGAGTTAAAAATAAAAGGGTGCAGAAAGAGGTACCAGGCAGACATAAAAAAGAAAACCAGGGTCATAATTTTGATTGATATCTGACTTGGTAGAATTGAGACCAAATGTATTAAACTACATAAAGAAGGCCACATAGTAATGTTGAAAGTTACAATTCACAAAGAAGATATTACAATGGTTTTTATTTACACATCCTATAACAGCAATAATTTTCATTAAGCAAAAACTTGCAGGAGATGCAAGGAGAAATGAACAGAAACACAAGACTTAACATCTCACAATTCAAGACCAAGTACACTAAAAATTAATTTTAAACACTCAGCAATATAACTAAAATACACTATTTAGATCTATATCAAACTCCAAATCTGAATACACGCAGACTACAACTTCAAGTATACATGAAACGTTCAATAAAAATGATCAAATCTTGACCAGAGCAAAAGTCCATTGGGTAGGGCATTTGCATGAGGCCAGACCCAGGTGGGTTGTTTGCCTTGCATGCGGCCAGACTCAGGTTTGACCCATGGCATCCCTTATGGTCCCCTGATAATCTCAATAAATTATCACCCTCAGTCTATAACACAATGAAACTAGAAATCAATGACAAAATATTTCAAAGTGATGCTCCACATGAAAATATGAAAGCACAATTTTAATTAAATCTTGAGGTAGGGGAAAAATACAAATTTCAATGACAGAAGTTCCTGAAAATCATCAGAATGTGTAGGCTATAGCCAACAGAATTATCAAGGGGAAATATTGCATGGGATGATTATATCAAAAATGCTAAAATACAAAACCACTCATCTGAAAAAGCTAGAAAAGAAATACCAAAAAGAAAAACAAAAGAAATCTGGGGGATAGATATAACAATAAAAGTAGAAATTAATTTAAATCATATCAGCAGGATTAATAAACTGATCACTGGAGCCTTAAAAAAGTAATTAACAGAACACAAGAAGCATTGACTCAAACAAGAAAAATGGGGATGTGGTAGAGATAATACAAGTACACATTAAGTAAACAACGTTAAAAGTGACAGAAAGAAAACACCAAATAGAGAAAACTTTTCAATTTCTAAAATAACTTTCTGCATATTTCAATGCAAACAAATTTGGAAACTTTAGATGTCAACAAATGATTTTTTCAGATTAAAAAAAAACTTACCAAAATTGACCCCAGTAGAAATGAAAATGCTAAAATAGAATGAGGGTCATAGAGGTCATAGAGAAAGAAGTCAAAGAGTTCCACTACAAATAAGCACTGGGTCACATGCCTTAGAGAGACACTTGACCAAAAAAAAAAATTTAATCACATAACCTCAGTGTTATTTTATTACAGAAAAATAAAAAGCAAAAGACTCAAAGGAAATTTATGTAACACTTCTCCAGGTCCTAACTACATCCATTCTCCATCTCACTCCCCTGAAAAAAAAACTACAAACTATTCTAACTATGAATATAAATATAATTTTTAAATATGATAAAATCCCATCTACAATATTAATAAAGTTAAAAGGAGAGGTCATAGGGGCCAGAGCAACAATGGGTACAACGGGGAGAGCGCTTGCCTTGCATATGGCTTACCCCAGTCCAATCCCGGCAACCCATAAAGTGCCCTGAGCACCACCAGGACTGAGTCTGTACCCAGAACCTGGAGTAAGTCCTGAGCACCACCAGCTGTCCACCCCCACCCCAAATAAAAAGTCATAGATACAGAAAATGAACTTGACAAAATTCAACACTAGATTGTTTAATTCAATAAAATTAGGATGAATTCCTCCCTACTGTATTTTCTCAGCCCAAATGGATGTTTTACGTAATGGATAAACAGCTCCTGGGAAACAGATCAAGGACTTGGAGCACCTGCCTTCCAAGCATCTATCTGATCGGGAGTACAAATCCCCAGCACCCCCACATGCACTCAGCACAATCTTGGCAATGCTGCCGTTTGAGCCTG